>CM040765.1:20260857-20383357 GCA_022829145.1 Albula goreensis
TGAAGAACAATGCAATATAGATAATTAAGCAACAAATATAAACACAATCCAGTAAAACAGAAATATAGAAATGGGCAAAATGTCTGGCAAATGATGGTTGAGTTAATTTATGTATTGAGCAGAGATATTGCCTTAGTTATAAAGACACATTTGGCTCTGTCAGTCTGTAAAAGCTGGCTCCAGCTGAGCTTGCGTTCCAGATTATAGGCGAAGAAATACTCATAACTCAGGAGCAGAGAACAGTGGTTCTTCATTTTGCTGAAATATGTGGAAAAATAATACCTCTTCATTTACTCAGTAACTTTCTGAACAGGACAGCTGTTTCCATAATATCTGTAATTATGCAAAAACATACATCAAAGCATATGGGGAATGCTTTTAAGGGAGAGTTGGAAAATGGCCTTTTTCAGTCTGTTTGCTCACTGTCTCACTGACTTGTCAACGTTCGAGCACGGATCGTTTTGCGGCACCATTCTAAAACCACAAGATGTGAAAGAACACCAGCAATGAGTCATGGAGTCCTTTAATGGTACTCTGAATCTAATCGTACACACCTGATATACAGGTACACTAATTGTCACTGGTTTTATGCCTCCATCCCATATAGTTTTTTTTTTTTTAATTATTATTTCCTTTCTGCATAATTAAGACAGGGCCAAATCCAGAAATGAGTATAGCAATGCACACAAGAGGCACTAAATACACACATGGATTCTGGCTTAAACAGTGACTGAATAGTGATTTCCGATTTGGGATATAATGTTTCATAACACCACCTGTCTGCTGGTAGATACATATATAGGTATAAGTGTGTGGAACCATAAGTGACAGAGTGAACAGCGGTTCTTCCGCTCACAAACTTCCCTTATTATTTACTCACTCTCGCTGTCAGCCTCAGTTTCATTCATCCTCTCCTCTCTCGCTTTTCCCAAAAATACTTTTTTCCTTCAGAACTCTCCATACCCTTCCAGGCAGAGAGAGAGTTGCCACACGTCAGATAAACTCCCCCTTATTTCCTATAGTCAATGAAAGAAGTAAAAACAGTATCTATAAATATTAAACTTGCCATTCTAAAGTTATTGCCTTGAATTATTTAATAGATAAAAAGGTCGAATATTGAAGTCACAGCATTGTGTTATTTAATAGTATTTATTGTTAAGCAAGTGTTTGGAGCTCGTACTGAGGGCTCACTGCTTAGCAATGTTTCAAACGTTTGCGTAAGTGTTTAGGGGGGTGTTTCAGGGTGGTGGAGTCTGGGTTTTGGGGGTGGGGGTGGGGGTTGGTTATTTCTGAGCTGGAGCGTGTTACTCATGTTTCTGCCAACTGACAAACACATCTGTCTTCTGCTAATGAGGACGAGAGGTGTTTCCACGCAAGGTGTTCAGATTAAATCATTTAGTTTGTGTTTTTTTTTTTATTTAAAAAACCTTGCATGGGAAGGGGGTCATAGAGTGCCATAAACATTTCTAGTTTCTGCTCCATTCAAACCTATAATTGCCTTATTTATTAATAGGCTTACTTAATGAAGGGAGAGTTTCACCACTCCTACTCTGACTACTATACTTCATTAACGAGGGCCCGGGTGGAGGACAGAGCTCATCCTTTTTGGACACAAGCTTGCGTCTAGAAATCCCAGGATGGTACCGGCACAAATTCCTCCAGCAAAGTCACGCCAATGGCGATGAGAAACCGAGGAGTAAATAACGCACGGTAGTGACGGCAATATATTAATGTAGTGTCGCTCTGCTGAATTGCTGACTGCAGGGAGGCCTGGAGGAGCCGTTCATCCATCCTACAGAGAGATAACACAGTGCAGCGATGCGAGGATGCAGTCTGAGCTATCGCCACCAGGGGGCAGCACCACATGGCTACACTCTCTAAACCAGAGGTAGGGGAACTCTATTCAGGAGGGCCGGTGTTCATGCAGGTTTTCATTGGTGCCAGTTACTCTGGCACAGTCACCTAACTGGCGGCACAAACCAATCTCACTTCACTGAAAGATTAGTCCAAGGTCAAGGACCTCATTAGCACGTTAGCACAAGTACCTTTGGCTGTCCTTCATGAGCCTAATAACAAATCTAGCTAAAATTCCAGATCACATAAATGACTGCGGTAATTAAACAATTAAGGACAGATGCTGATAAGGCATGAAATTCAGGAGGAGTTACGACCCCTCCTGGCCCTCCCCCGGGGGTCTCCCCAGAACGTTTTTACACGGCGGCACATCACGTCCTCCAGACCCAGAGGTGGGTTCATGATTCAGCACACGTCTGTTCCATGGCATGAATGGTACATTAAAACTGATAAATTTAACAGAAAAGCTTTTTTTAAATTATTTTACTTGACTGGTGGTTTATTGATTGGTTGACTGACTGACTGACTGGCTGATTATTTGAGTGACTGACTGACTGACTGACTGACTGACTGACTGACTGACTGACTGATTATTAGAGTGATTAATAAAGTGACTGACTGACTGACTGACTGACTGACTGACTGATTATTTGAGTGACTGACTGACTGACTGATTATTTGAGTGACTGACTGACTGATTGACTGACTGATTATTAGAGTGATTGATTGAATGACTGACTGACTGATTATTAGAGTGATTGATTGAATGACTGACTGACTGACTAACTGACTGACTGACTGGCTGATTATCTGGGTGATCTATTGAGTGACTGACTGACTGGCTGATTATCTGGGTGATCTATTGAGTGACTGACTGACTGGCTGATTATCTGGGTGATCTATTGAGTGACTGACTGACTGGATCTGGATGGAGGCCGGGGTGTAGGGGAAAGATCAGGTGGGAGTTTCAGAAATTCAGCACCAAAACTTTTACATCCATTTGCTGTTTCACAGAACTACATCCTCAAACCCCCCTTGCTCCAGCTGTGCCAGTCTTAATGTTATGCTGTGAGCTCATGTAATAATACGGCTGTCAGCCGTGGCACCGACAGCTTCGGTATCGACTGTGTTCTTCTGTTTCCCTTTCTGCGTGTGCTTTTTGCAAGTCACCCTGGGTAAGACCGTCTTCTGCTCAAAGTAAAGGCATACGGGCTATGGGGTAATAACATGGTCCCAGCCTTCATTCTGCTGCAGCCATTGGACCAGAGCTCAAAAAAGTTGTTGAAGTCCAATATGAAGTTATGAAGTCCTAAATAAAGCACATTCCTCTGCTAATTGCATAGCCACCTCCACCCCCCACCCCCCACCCCCCCACCGCCCCACAGCCCCCCCGCCCATCCAAAATATATTATTCAGTTCTGTTCTGTTCTGCAAGTTGTGGGGTTGGAGTTTTTGTTTTTGTTCCCGACAGAGATGACAAATTTCCAATATAAAATAATTTGCAATAACAATAATTTACAGTCTCATTCTGTGGGGGGTTGGGGGGGGGGGTTGTGCCGTAAAAAGACGGGAGAGGGGTGGGGTGTGAGGGACGGGGGAATTTTTTCCCGTCAGAGAGTACAAATTTTCTTGCAATGACATAAAATGCTAGTCCCGGAACTGAGTCAGACATAAGGTCTAATGATGAGGAACCAAAGCAGCACCCCAAAAATGGAGACCGTACAGCTCCATCCCGTAAGGGGGGCAGTGAGGGTGGGGTTTGGAGGACCATTGGTTTGGTTCCTGTAAGAGATTGCAAACTTCCTCGCCATGACATAATCAGTGACTCTCAGAACACAGACACCCAAATCATTCTGGGTGACACAGCGCTCCGGAACAAACAAATGTTTCCCGTAGCAATGAACACCGGAATGCCAGTTAGCCCCGCCTTCACCAAATCAACATGATTGGTTACAACACATAAGCAGGTCCCAAAAAGTGGGTGTGCCTATCGCTCTGAACTGCTCTGCTTTTTCCAGGCTTGCAGCAGAGGTACAAGTCTGGCCCATGGGGCTGAGAAGCGGGCAGTTACCGTGTTCCCCTCCTTGGAAACGTGTATGTGGGGCTGCAGGGACTGTATGAGTCTTCAGCAGAAAACGCTCAGCTATAAATGTTTCCACTAATTGGTGGAGCTTGGCAGATTGTTTTCACTCTCACACACACACACACACACACACGCATGCACAGAAGCACACAGCAACACACACACACATCTGGAGGCTTCCAGTTTATTTGCCACTGTGTCTAGAGGGGACAATAAACCCTGTGAAAGACCCAGCCAAGCGCAACGCTCCATCTTCCATGTTTCAAGCCGACAGGCTGAGCCAGCGGAAAGGGGGGTGGGGTGTGGGTGGGGGAGGGGGGGGGGGGGGCAGGCACCCTCAAGAAGCAAGAAGCACGCAAACAGAGATGTATCAAAAAGCACAACCCCCGCGTGCGTGAACATGCATTAACATTCACTCATCGGAATTGCTGCGATAAAATAAAAAGGTAATGGGATTCAGCATACAGCTCCTGATCTATATCTGATTATGAGGTCACAAAGGGAACAGCCCCACCCCCCAAGCCTTAGGGAGGAGCCTCTTGATTGGTTCAGATTCTTCCCAGTCCGTTGTGGGTTTTAAAGGGAGGCGTGGCGTGTGAAAATGGCAGTTTTGTATATGTCAGATAAGCTTATTAGTGATGAGCATGAAACAATCGATCTCCACGGACAAGCTGTCGATATAACCCTTTTGGTCATTGGAGATCAATGGGATTGCAAGCCAGTCTAATGTGTCTGTGCGTGTACAGTATGTCTGTTCATGTCTAAGAGGGCATGCCTGCATGTGTGTGGTGCATGTGCATGCATGGCTCTGCACGTGTGCACATGCATGTGTTCGTATGTCTATGTGCACACTGTTTAGGTTAAAAAATGTGTGTCTCTGTGTGTGTGTGTGTGTGTACGTGTGCATGCACTTGTTTGTGGTGTGCTTGTGTGTGTGTGTGTGTGTGTGTGTACGTGTGCATGCACTTGTTTGTGGTGTACTTGTGTATGTGTGTGTGTGTGTGTGTAAGTGTGCATGCACTTGTTTGTGGTGTGCTTGTGTGTGTGTGTGTGTGTGTACGTGTGCATGCACTTGTTTGTGGTGTGTGTGTGAGTAAGACAGAGTGAGAGTGTGTGTACGTGTGCATGCACTTGTTTGTGGTGTGTGTGTGAGTAAGAGAGAGTGAGAGTGTGTGTACGTGGAACACAGGAAAAGCTGGCAGTCGTTTAGTGACTTGTGCTGATGCTACCTTGATTCTGTGAGCTGGACTCTAACTGGAGATGACAGAGACAAATAGGCAGCTGTATAAACAGAGGTGAAGATGTGCGCTAAATGTGAAATATGAGCTGTGGAACCAGTACCCACTTCCCCCCGATTGACGGCATCCTCTTTGCAAATGAAAGGATACGACCTCACAGTGGTGGCCAGCAGGTGCAGAACCGACCTGTCACCGTGACTGAAAATGGGTTTGAGGCCTGGGTCAAACCCGCCATTCCTGCGGTTAACACCCAGAGTTTGGTCCAGTTTTGCATTTGGGCCCTTTAGTGACGACGTAACACTGGTTCAAAGGCCATACTGCTTTTATAAAACAGATGCATCCACGACACATATCCTCAGACAGACTCAGAAGTAGGTAAGACAAGATAATTTAAACTGAGAAACTTTAATGGACTGAATCCTGCACATTTGTCCATGAGCTCACACTGTTCAGGAACTGAGCAACACTCTCATGAACTAACAACAACTGAGCTATAACATTTGTCTCGGGCTAAAGTGAGTTGAAAAACATAGCACGTTATGTTTAACAAACCATAGCAATACATGGAACGATAATTACATGGCGGAAAACATGGAAATGACCCAAAACGTTTATTTTACTGTCATACACCGTGGGGTTCATGTTTTGGGGGGGGAGGGGTGGTTCTGGCCCCCCCTGGCCACCCTCATTCAGAAACCTGATCACAAGTCTCCTCCAGGTGGAACCCTCTTTCCTGCCCTGTCCTGCGGCCCATCTGTCAGCGATCCACCCCTCCCGTTCCTGTGTCACAGGCCCAAGATTTACCACCCAGTTTCCGCTGGGGAGCGATGTGCCGTTCCTGCCATTCATTCCTCCACAGACAGGATGAGAAAGCGAAAGAGGACCGTGGCTATAACTCTTCCTCTCCTTTCCCTTTTCTCTTTCTCTCTCACTCTGTTACACTCTTCCTCTCACTCACTTTCACTCTGTTTATCCATTTCTCCCACACTCCCTCTTTCTCTCTTGTCTTTCTCTGGTTTGCCTATAGAACGACTCCAAGACCCCAATTTCAGCCCAAATGGGGTAGTTCCTATTTTAAGTATTTTCTAACACAGTTTTTCCACATTTTTCTCCAAGTATACTGTATGATTGACAAGATTTGAACAGAGGTTTATAGTGAGGTATAGCTTAACTTTTGTATTTATGGTTGTTCTTTGTAGATAAGCATGCTAAACTGTGTTTGCTATATTTCACAAGTTCTACTGCAGCTCATGTTTGAGAAAAACACCATGAATAATACATATGTAATAGCGCCGGTTAGAGGAAGCAGACAGGCAAGCAACTCTGGCCAGACAGTGTACATCTCAACCACTGTACATAAAGTGGATTAAGGCCGTTCTGAAACCCGACATACATCACCATGGTGGTTTCAGAAAAATGTATTTGCCCAAAGGAATTGTGGGTATTCTAAATCACAAACAAAATGGCTGCCACCCACATTGTGGGGGACTGTAAACGCACAGAGCTTAGGGTGCTCAGTTTCTGTGTGTTCAGCTCTCAGCTCACGCCATTGCTTCCTTTCACTCTGCAGTCCATCACTTAATTTTTGTGCAGACATTCAGTTGGACGAGTTGATGTCATACACAGATTATAGCTTGTGTAGCTATTGGTAATTACAGAAATGTGGCTGTCAGGTGATACATGCTATAAGGGCACATTTTTGCAGTACAGCTGAGCACCGTTACCGACCGTAGGTGGAGGTCGACAGTGCTGAGACAACAGGCTCATCTGCAGCGGAGTGGCTAAAACATAAAATAAGCCAGCTACAATTCTCAGGCTCACTGCTCTCTAGCGGCTCCCACTGGTTGGCTGGACGACTGCAGGTTTGTGAACTGAGCAAATGCTTTCTTTGTGTTCCAGTCGCAGCGCTTATTAGCGTCCCATCCGCAGTGTAGAAAATAGCCACATGTTCTCTACATCTGCGGGTCAGGCCTGCACTGGGTGGAACTGACAGTACAGTTCAGAACAGATGGGTAAAAAAGCAAGCAACAGTAATGCAACTCTATTACGCAATTCCCTGTTGATCCAACTCCACAGCTGGCACACTTTGAAGCTTCTCCAGCAGATACCATGTAACGTACAGCTGAACTCCCCTGCCCTACTGTTAGTGCTTGTGTTGGCATGTGTATCTATATGGAAATCTATAACAAAAGAATTTCATGGGAAAAAAAAATTAAAGACGTCATCACAGATCCATTTGTTTTGTCACTCAAAGCGATGGCGGCAGGGTGTTGTTTCCAGCTGTATGGCTTAATCGATAGTGTTTTTCCACACTTTCCGCACGCGGTGAAGCACTGCCACTGTCTAAAGCTTATTCTTCGGAGCACGCTGGAACCAGCGCTGGTGCAGAGCACAGAGCTGTGAGATAATTGTCATAAGTTTGTTAAGCACCGCGTCCCTGGCAAAGACAAATGGTCCAATTCTCTTCAACGGCACAACTGCTGCTGTACAGTAAATTTGTGCCAGGATAGCACAGATTACAAGAATACATTTAATTGGGGCAGTGAAGCGCATAATCTATCCTCGCATTTAACTGGTTTGGCTTTCCAATTTGTCGTATTTACTTGCATTTTCTATTTCTGTACCTTTCTTTTTTTGTTGTCTTTTTATTCCTCTCCGGGATGAGATTATAGACGTTGTAGTGTATGATACGATTAAACTAGGTTGATCCAGCTATTGTGTGTATGCGATTACTGGAGTCTGAAAACACTCCTGCATATTAAAAACAAAACAAACAGGGAGTAAATACATTTATATACATAAGGCATTGACCTGTCCTGTCCAGCATGACCTTATACACACACACAAACATGCAAATACACATGCACGCACACACACGCACACACACGCGCGCACGCACACAACTCTTGCAGACTGTCCTGGAGGTCACAGGCTTGTGAGGACATGCAAATGCGAAGCAGTGACATCATAATGCCCCCCACCCCTTGTCCAATACAAAGGCAAGACCCCTGCAGGGCTGTTCTCACAGTGCACTGCACGTTCTGCAATCACTCATAGCAGAGCCATTCAGTGATGATCATCAAAATATGTCTGGAGGAGGCAAGCCGGGTCCATATTAAAGTGTTCTAGCAGTGACAATCACATCTCAGGGGACAAAAGCCACTCCTGTAAAAGTGATGAGCTGCACACACACACACACATTTAAACACAAACAAACACAAACACACTCACACACTCATAAATACACACGGTCACACACACACACACACACACACACACACACACATTTAAACACAAACAAACACAAACACACACTCACAAATACACACACGCACACGCACACACAAACAATGCAATTCCCTAATGTTCACGAACATATCAGCAAATAATACATTTATCAACAAATGGATTACTAATGATTATAAAATACTTATTAGCGTGTTTATTAACGCCTTACCCAAATTAAAGTGTTACCTATAATTTTAATTTATAAAAAGGAGCAAAGACCTGAGACATAGGAGCTTGTGAAAGTATTGTCCCTACCTGTCCTCAGTAATTTTGCCAACAGCATTTCCACGTCACATCTGAGATATACTACAGACAGCACGTACGGCAATGTTGGAAATCGTTTTCAGAAGAAGTGAGAAAATGGTCTCACACAGCCAAAACACTCATTCGTTCCGGGGCACATCGCTTTTTTTGGACATGGATCATTGTGCAAAAAGCATTTTCAGACTCCAGAGTGTATGATATACAGATGAGAATATCACAATGAGGCCAAAGGGGCTTTAAATCATGTGACTGTAACACCGCCGCACCACCATTTTGCCACCTGAATCATCATTGCGGCGATTCGGCTCTGGGTTGGGGGGGGGGGGGGGCCTTGGAGAAAAGAGGCAGCAGAGTGGTTCTTTAAGGAGGGAGAGAGAGAGAGCTCGGAAAGGAACCCTCTCCAGACCCGAGGCTCACTTGCCAGCCTTGACCCTGAGGAGCAGAGTGGAGTGGAGCTGCACACTCTATCCACTATCCGCCTGTGGCCTCCACTTCTCCTCAAGCCCACGCTTCTCCCTGGCCAAAGACAGACGCACTTCCCACAGCCTCATGACTGCTCCTTCTGTTGTTGCTTATTTCAGCCTCACATCACATATTTATATATTAGTTTCCCCCCCACCTCCCCCATCAAGTCATATATTTTTTTTTCCATCAAAATATGTACTTTGCAGACATTTTACGCTGCACATAGATGTTCTAAGGGCTCAAGAAGTTCAATATCGCTGAGAGATACCTTCCGGGGATAACTGGGAAAAGTGTCCTTTTTAAGGGAGGGGAAGAGCGCTAGCTCAAAGCAATAAAACTCCTTCATAAATCCACACGCCAGAAAGCGAATGGAGTAGGAGGGAGAGCCTCTTTCTGGCGAAGCCCATGTTTCCGACAGTCACAGATCCTTCCAAATCTACCTACACAAATTCATCTACAAGAATAAATACTCATGTAAATGATTTATGATCAGCTCATTAAAGAAATATGATCTGTGAAATTGCTACATTTATGCATTTCTCATAATTTAATGTTTTTTCAGATCGTATTAATAAAAAGCACTGGCTTTTGACAAGCACTTCTTTTTTGAACATGGAACAACATGATAATGCACTTTTAGCTTTTTTAAATAAATAAATGTTGACTACATGGCTAATGGAGGGAGGCTTGACAGAGCAAATATGGGATGACTGTAACGTTCTCCTGCCATGAAGAGACCGCCAGCAAGCAGAACTGCCTGTTTTGTTTTGTTTTTTTTTTTTTTAAGTTTGGGAAGAGTGTGGGGGTGTGTGCTCCAGACAAGCACCCATCTAAAGATTTTCATTTCATAGAACATTCTGGACACATTGTGTGGGTATTCTCCAGTTCCTCACAAGCCCAATGAAGGGTATTTTTTCCCAGAATTCCTTTTTACCTGTGATGTTGACATCACTTATTTGGAGTAATGTTCAGTGCATGTTATAAGACTTAGGGAACGCTGTCATCATTCCAGTGTCTCAAAAGAATAGAAACTGGGTCAGAGCTCAGGTTAGGCCCATGTCACACAAGCTTTGTGTGAGCTGATATAATGAATAAAATAGCTCTGGCTGATCCTTTAGCTCACTGTAAGTAAATGTTTCTCTAATCATGTATTTCTTCTGTGTGTGTGTGGCCCTTATCTGGCTGTCCGTGTTCAGATACAGAGAGACAGCACAGACCGGCCCCCACCTCCCATCCCGGCTTCCAGTTCTCTGCTCTCTCTGACTCCTGTGAGTTACAGTGACACGGGCGGCCACTCCCAAGCCTGGGCAGCGATGGTTAGCATTAGCATGTCCCGGTACCCATCCATCTCCCTCTGACTCAGTCCTGGCCAAACGCGATGGTTACACACACACACACACGCATGTCCCACACCCATCCATCTCCACACACACACACACACACCCCACGCACGCACCATGCAAACACATACACACACACACACACACACACACACAAACAAACACAAATACAAAACACACACTCGCATACACATACACACAAAAGCACATGCAAATGCACTCACACACACTCACGGACATGCACACATACTCATACACACACATGCACAAACACACACATGCACACACACACACACACACACACACACACACACACACTCATGCATGCACACACACACACACACTCATGCAAGCACACACACACACACACACAGTGGGTGGGCGCCTCACAGCCTGCTGTGAGTTCTGTGGGAAATGAATGGAGTGCGTTTCTGATTGCTGTGTGGCTGTCCTCCCTGATTGCTCCCTCCTCCTGGATCAATATGCGCCTGTCAGGGATGGGGGGGGGGGTGATGAGGGGAGGGGGTGGGCGAAACTCCCTCAGGTCCGACAGAGGTCCCACTTTGTCACCTGACAAAATTAATTATATTAATTATTTATTATTAATAAATAATTAAAAACTTTTTATTTACTTCACAAAACTGCCATGAAATTAATTTGTCTCTTATGTCTGTTATCATATTATGGTGAAATCCAGTGGTACTCTCTCTTGTTCTTGAGTTTTTCTTGGTCAGCTGGTACCGAATTCAGGGATCCCTGAATAATACCAGTTTTAGTAATCAGGGATCCCCAGTAGTGCCACATTCAGCTCTAAGGCTCTTGATTAAAGACCATGATTATTTGATTAGTTGAATCAGGAGTTTTAGCACTGGGTTAGGCCGGGAGCCTGGAGCTACACAGGGCCCACTAAGATAAGATTTGTGACCCCTCCCTTAAGTGATCTATTACAGCAATTTGTTCCACAGTTAACTCACTACACCTGGGTTTCTGGGTCTGAACTGGTTGCTGATTTTGTTGTTTTCTCCCTCGTTTTTCCCCCCATTTGATCCAAAAATATCACCTCACCCTGTTACCCTGCTACTGCCGTCTAGAAAGTAACGCACATGTGACCTGTCTCATTCATGTGAAATCTACCTCTCTCTCTCTTTCACACACTGCGGCTGTGTGGTAAATAACTTCCTGCCTATGCCATCCCATTTTCAACAAGCTTACCCCCTATCTTTCCCCAGCCAGGCCTGAGCCAATATTTGCCTTGCCAATGCAGAGCGATACGGAGGAGCCGGAGCTGCAGGTTTTAAACCCAGACTCACTGATGCTGCAGCTCTGTAAGGCCATGAGTGAACACCATGGGCCCAGAGTCCTATTATGGTCTCCATGGCCTCACGTGGCAGTGTGACCCAAACCAAGGCCGGAGCCAGTGTGTGTTTGCAGTGGCTTGCTGAAGTTCTCCACTAAACAACACACACACGCACAAACGCCAGCGCAAGCACGCACACACACACACACACACACACACACACACGCATGTGCACACACATGCACACACACGTGCACGCACTCACGCACGCACGCGCGCACACACAAGCTGAACCACAGCCGCACCAATTGTACAAAAAGAAAAAAAACAGTCGAAGAAGCAATACCATAAACTCTGGACTACATAAAAGCAGCAGAAGCAGCAGGTGTAAATAAGTCAAAGAGCGTGCGTTTTTTAAAAGGCCCTCTGCCCATTCTGCTTCTCTACCTAGAGCCATTTTTATGAGACGGGCTTTTTTCAGCCCGTTTATGAATATACGGTGGGAAATATTGATGGATATTTCCTTGCTGGGCCAGCGGCTGGCCGCGCAGAATGAGATTCGGGAATTCAGCAATGGGAATAAATCACCCCCCACACCCCCACCCCCACCCCCCCTCAGAGAGCCTGTGAGGGCGGGGCCCCTAAGGGGTGCAGAATTCTGGTCCTGGAGGGCAGGTTTAACTCCAGTCCTGGAGGGCCACAGTGTCTGCAGGTTTAACTCCAGTCCTGGAGGGCCGCAGTGTCTGCAGGTTTAACTCCAGTCCTGGAGGGCCGCAGTGTCTGCAGGTTTAACTCCAGTCCTGGAGGGCCGCAGTGTCTGCAGGTTTAACTCCAGTGCTGGAGGGCCGCAGTGTCTGCAGGTTTAACTCCAGTCCTGGAGGGCCGCAGTGTCTGCAGGTTTAACTCCAGTCCTGGAGGGCCGCAGTGTCTGCAGGTTTAACTCCAGTCCTGAAGGGCCACAGTGTCTGCAGGTTTAACTCCAGTCCTGAAGGGCCACAGTGTCTGCTGGTTTAACTCCAGTCCTGGAGGGCCGCAGTGTCTGCAGGTTTAACTCCAGTCATAGAGGGCTATAGAGTCTGCTGGATTTTGTGGCAGTCCTTTTAAATGGCAGCCTGTTTAGTGCCTTAGAAACAAAGGGTTAAGTATGCATGACTAGTCAGAGACATTAATTAAGCACTTAAGTAGTCACAGAGATCATGAAGTCTCTGATCTTCCGCTGGAGGTAGATTCCCAACAGTTATACTGTTCCTCTCTGCTGTCTGTCTGAGTTCCTGTCCAACAGGAACTTCTCCTGAGCCCCCACTGGTAGACGAGGATAAACGGAGACAGGGCTGGCAAATTATCTCCACGCGCCTGCCAGACCTCAGAACCATTTGCCTCCCCCGTCAGCCTCATAACTCTAAGGGCCTGATTCACTAAAGCATTTCGTTCATGCAAAACTGTTTCGCTGGTGTAAAAAGCCTAATAGAGCATGTGATTGGTTGAAGGTGTTTGCTTGCGCAGATCACAAATCATCTCACTGAAAATGCATGTGCAAAAATGCTAACACATGCTAAGGTATAAATGCTGAATGTAAAAGTACATGTGCTGCGAAGCTGCTGTACTCCCAAAGGAGTGTCAGCCAATGAGCCGGCATTGTGTTCCGTTACAGAACACTGCAATAGAAGGGCTGTGTGTGAGGTAACAAAAGCTGGCACCAATCAGAATGCAGAACTAGGACAAAAAAATTTGACAAAGTTTTCCAGACGTTATGTCAGACACTGAGCGTCTGAAGTTGAGATATAGACCCAGAAACACTTTTCATCCGAAACAGGAGATAAAAAAAAAGGGGTAAAAAATGACACAAGGTCTGGTTTACCTAATGAAGAGATTCATGCATTATCTATCCCTCCTGTCAAAAGACAATCACCCACCCCACCCCCCGACCGAATCCCTTTTTAAATCAAACGACTGATTTACGATTTATTTTAAACGCAGCTCTTTTTCCTGCGCGCATCATCAAAGCGAGCCCATCTCACGGGATAAAGAGGCGGACGCCTTCACTCTGTGCGCGGAACATGCTTTGATCTTTCGCCTCTTGGCTTTTTTTTTTTTTTTTTTTTTTTACCGCGCCATTTTCTGGACAGATAAGGAAACTGAATACGGGTTCTGAACCAACGATATAAGTCTCTTTTGTATCGGTGGAGAGGACAAAAGGGGAAAATAAACAGATCCTAAAAATGTACCTTTTCAAGGCAGGACAGGAAAATAAAGTGAAGGCAAAGATAAACAGACAGAGATAAATTCTGACATTACGACTCTCTGCTTCATTCTTTTTTTACAGGCTATCTGTAATTTGTTTGCCTTTCTTTGACAAAAAGAAGCAACCTTGCCAGTAAATACATTACATGCTAGCAAGGGAAACCTAAGCTTTGCTTAGTTTTTTTATTGTTATTGTTTACATTGTTGTTCTTGCTATGGGTTCTTATTTTGGTTTTTACTTTGTTATTTTTGATGTTATAACTGATGTCTTTGTTGCCATAATTGTTCCTGTTATTGTTTTATTGTTGACATAGTTGTTTCTGTCATTGTTGTTGAAGTTGTTTTGTTGATTTTATTCATTGTTGTTAATAGTTTTGTTATTGTCACTGTTGCTGGTGTTATGATTGTTCTTGAATTCATCACTGCTGGTGTCATTGTTGCTATCATTGTTGTTGCTGACATTGTTTTTGTTGTTATCATTGCTGTAGTTGCTATAATTGTTGCAGTTGTTATCATTACCGTAGTTGCTATCATTGCTGTAGTTTTTGTCATTGTTGTTGCTGCTCTTGCCATAGTTTCCCCTGCTGTCAGGACTTTGCTGAAACTGGTTTCATGATGAGGAACATTGTGATATTCTGTGTCAGAGCCCAGGTACAATGAGCCAGGAGTTGATTAGGTGTGAATGCTCATACACAGGCCTCCGAACCAGCACGACGAACAGGGACGGGCTTCCAGGCCAGGAGCAGAGTCAAAGCGGCGTGACAGTAGAGGAGAAAGTTCTGGCGAGCAGGACGGACTGCGCAACATCTCCATGCCAACAGAAAACTTGGCCCTCGGACCATAGGAGCTTGGGGGAAGAACGGGGGCGGAACATACTACGTCCGTTAAACACAGACAATGTTATACCGTGTGTGTGACTGCAGAGGAGGGTTTCAAGATCAAGGTCTTTCACTGTCTCCAGCCAAACGTACTCCAGGGCTTCACTGAAAGACACACTGATAAAGCAGAAGCAGAATTGTTGACATAGGCGTTCACAGCCCTAATCGGGAAAAGTAATTCATTTGCTCAGTAACTCTGGAGATAGAAGGGAGGGCTTATCTTGAAGGAAAACCCCAGCTCGGGGACCACTGTGGGTCAGGGATGGAGAGGAGAGGAGGAGAAGGGAGGAGGGAGATAGGGACAAGAAGAGGAGGAGAGGAAAAAGAGGAGAGGGGAGAGAGGAGGAGACAAGAGTTTGAGAGAGAGAGGAGAGACAAGAGCTTGAGAGAGGAGAAGAGGAAGAGGAGGAAGAGGAGGAGGAGGAGAGTGGAGAGGGGAGCATGGGGCCCTGTGAGTAACACAAGGATCAGATCACAGGGAATCAAATCAGCGGCACATCAACACCAGCTAAATCCAATCAGCCCTGGGGAAACAGCTCAGAATACACGGGAGCAATCATACAAACACACATACACACTCACACAGTCACCGTACACACTCACACAGTCACCGTACACACTCACAGTCACACATACACACTCACACAGTCACCGTACACACACACAGTCACCATACACACACACACAGTCACACATACACACTCACACAGTCACACATACACACTCACACCGTACACACACACAGTCACTCACACAGTCACCGTACACACGCACAGTCACACAGTCACACACACACAGTCACCATACACACACACAGTCACACATACACACTCACACAGTCACACATACACACTCACACAGTCACCGTACACACTCACACAGTCACCGTACACACACACACAGTCACCGTCACACACACACAGTCACACATACACACTCACACAGTCACCATACACACTCACACAGTCACACATATACACTCACACAGTCACCATACACACTCCCACAGTCACCGTACACACTCACACAGTCACCATACACACACTCACACAGTCACCATACACACTCACACAGTCACACATACACACTCACACAGTCACCATACACACTCACACAGTCACACATACACACTCACACAGTCACACATACACACTCACACAGTCACACAGTCACACATACACACACTCACACAGTCACCGTACACACACACAGTCACACATACACACTCACACAGTCACCGTACACACACACAGTCACACATACACACACACAGTCACACATACACACACTCACACAGTCACCGTACACACACACAGTCACACATACACACTCACACAGTCACCATACACACACACAGTCACACATACACACTCACACAGTCACCATACACACACACAGTCACACATACACACACACACAGTCACCATACACACGCAGTAGAATAATGGTGAGGGATCTTGGTTTCCAATCCCCTCAACCCCCTGGTAGGGTACTGTGGTATCCATGAGTAAGCTACTTAACCTGAATCGCTATGATAAATATCGATCTGTAAAAACGGACAGTGTGTAGAAATGCAATCAGTGTAAATCGGTCTAGATAAGAGCGTCTCCTAAATGCCTACAGTGTAATGAAATGTCACATGCACATACACACACAGCCCAAGTGTGATGGCATCAGAGTTATGGATCCAGATTGTTTGGAGGTATTATGGAGACTCATGTTCATAACGAAGCCAATCGCCCTTCAGAATTCATTGCCTGATTAATCCAAGCCTTCTGTCCCTAACAGTAATGGGAGAGACCTGATTGCTTGAGTGACCTGACTCCACCCTCACGTTTGTTCTCATCTGGCCCAAAGCTTTCGATTGGTGGAGCATCATCAATCAGGAACGAGATCCAACAAACATGCCAGAGCCGTCATCAAATCGGTCATTTCAACAAGAGATCATTTTTTTTATCCAGTCCAGTGACATTGAACGTGTGAACTCAGTGAACACAGAATGAAAAGAACTGGCTATTTGGAACAGCAAGGACCCTCAACTAGGCTCATAATTTAACCCAGCAAGGCTCATAATTTAAACCAGCAAAGGCCATTTAACCCAGCAAGGCTCACCATTTAACCAAATGAGGCTCATAATTTAACCCAGCAAGGCTCATAATTTAAACCAGCAAAGGCTATTTAACCCAGCAAGGCTCATCGTTTAACCCAGTTAGGCTCATTATTTAACCCAGCAAGGCTCATCACTTAACCCAGTTAGACTCATAATTTAACCCAACAAGGCTTGCCATTTGCCTATCACTGGAGTCCATCAGCAGAAGCCATTTCAGATTTTGCTTCAGAAACCTGAGCAAGACCTTGACCACTGAAATCGTGCTATTCAGAGTGATTCAAAGCCTGAGGTCTTTAGCTCAGCCATTTTATCGTATCGCTCTTTGAGATACACTGCCTGTGAAACTTGCACCCGCTGTTTAAACAAACATTTTTAAAAAATGAATGGTTATTTGAATTCTAGCAGAATAGAATACCAAAATGATGACTGGAGGCTCAGGTGGAAATTAGTCAATTATAACTTCAGCACTTACATCTGAAAGGATTTTTTTATACACACAGGGTTGTCAATACATGAAGCAGGTTGCCTGGTCATTGGAGGACTCTAGGAGTATTCAAGCCCAGGTTTAATGAAGCCCTGGATGCTCTCTCCACCAATCAATCCAAGCAATCAAACACTGTGTTTCAGTGATGGGGAAAGACAAAATCTGGCATCCACACCTGCATTTGTTACACAAGGTCCCACACTCCTACTCTACGTAATGAAGAGCTAAGATGGCCGAATAGCCTGTTGTTGTCATTGTGCATTGTTATGCTCTTCAGTTGTTAAGACAGAATTTCACACAGTACCAGAGAGAGATACTTAAAGCTCGCTTTCACTCATATTTGACATTTTTGAAGTTAATCTATCACATCCTGTGGTTTAAAAATGACTCTGGCTCAGTAACTTTCTGAAAAGGATAGCTACATCACATCTTTAATATGCGCACAAATGTACGTCACTGTATTTGGGACATTTAAGCTCATTTACTTCTGTGGCCAAATTACTCATAGTTTTACTGACGTCAGTTTTGGGACCTGGATCATTGTCCATCACCATTTTGAAACGGCAGGATGTGATATACAGCAGAGAAATGTCTGGAGGAGTGGAGCAGGCCGTGGACTTTGACCTTGGAGGACGTTACGGCAAACGTGAACGCTCCTGGTTTAAACGGCAGCTCAGCTCCTTAACAGGCACTAACCGCAACTGAGAGGGACTGGTCAACTGGTCACCTGGAACTGCAGTTCTCACCTTGACTGTGGCACTGGGTGAGAGTCCTGCTTTTTGCAGCTGAACGGGTCACCTTAAACACCGGCAGACCTCTTGGCTCCCCCATGTTGTCCCCCACACAGCGTGAGCATCTGGGAAACTGCAGCCCTCTGCATTATGATCCACCTTCATCTTCAGCAGAGCAGCTATAGAGCTACAGACACCCCCTCACCCACACCCTCCGCTCCCCAAACACTCAAGAAACCTGGCAAGACAAAAGCCTCCTGGCAGGCAACCACACGCTGAGTGGCACTTGTCAAAATCAGAGTGCCAACCCGTTTCCTTGGAGACCACCCAAGATGCTGCACTGTCCAAGAAACTGGCAAAACTGGGGTTGGAGCGGGGGGGTGGAATAAGACACAGGGAGTTTTAGTTTAAAATATTTTTTTATTTTAATTTTTTATTTAAATGTTTTTATTTTCTTTATCCAGGAGAAAGCCCCTTCGATTCTCATCTCTTTTCCAAGGGGGATCTGGAAAAATGTGTTTTTTCCTCTGCTTTTCTCTGGGCCTACACAGACAGAGGAGTGAAGCCTTTTCTTGCAAATTCAAATACGCTTTTGTTCCAGGTGCAATGGAAGAGAAAATGTGACATAATGAACGAGAAAGCGTTTACAGTTTTATCACCCCTTTGCTTCCTCTCTGCGCTCTGCGCTCTGCGCTCTGCTCTCTGCTCTCTGTCTCTGCTGCTGTACCGCCCAGCTTCCAAAGCCAGATGTTTCACATCTCTGTACCAACGGTTTATTGGAATACCATCACACGAGCTGCAAATCGGAGCAATCTATATGAACAATCTGTCGCTGAAAACTGACAGGTTAACTGACATTCAATCCTTTGTGTTTGGGCAGGTCACATGACAGGAAGTTCCCACATTTCCAGCAAGTACCATGTCACTGGGAGCCTGATCGGTTACCATAACTACACAACAAAAAACTTCTTCTTCTGGCCTTTTTTTTTTTTTTTTTTTAAAGCAAATCAATATCTATTTAGAGGCTGCTCTTTTTTATGCTGACAGGGCTATTTTGAGGTTTGCTTTGCCATTATTTTTGACCTCATTTTTTATTTATTTTTTTTTTGCCCCTAATTCATCAGCGTTTGAGTGGAGGCGAGGAGGTCGAAAAACTAAAAGCCCAGAGAGAGAGAGCGAGAGACAGAGAGGAGGGAAAGCGGAGGCAGAGGCAGAGAAAGGGAAAGAGAGACAGAGATATTGTATTGATAACCTCGAGGACAAAACTACAGACCATCAGTTTTGAAAATCCATTTTCCAAGTCCCTCATTCAGCTTTCAATAACCACTACAAATATCAGACTATATTTTCTATGATTTCTATATCACAGGGTGACAGCATTAAAGAGGAAGTGCCTACACACCTAGTAATGGCCTGTTACAGGTGCAAAAGCAGCCATTTAAGTCACAGAAAAAAGAAACAAACTCCATGCCACGGATGCATACGACTGAAAAGCGTGCCGTTTAAACACTCACAGGCTTAGGTCAAATGACCAGCGAGAAAACAACACATTTGTTTTCCTGTCCATTAATGAATTTAGCTGGCTGACAGGGCCGTGTCCTAGCGCAGTGGTGATGGTGGACGGTAAGTGAGGACCCATAAAACGCAGGTGATGGAGGCGGCCGCGATGGCCTGGCCCGTCCCCACCAGCAACGCAGTGATTTAGTGACAGAGATACTATGGTGATTTTATTGCCTCCATTTCCTCTCCTAATCCATTACTAAACATGGAGGGGGGCGCGTTAATGGCAGCCAGGCTGTCATATCCCCGGCCTCGTTATTGACTGCGCTGGCCAGCGTGAAACACAGGGTGCTGTCCCCATGTTATTTATAGCGCAGACAGTTCTGCAGGTGCACCAGCAAAAAGAATAGCAGTTTTACACTTTTCTAAAGTTAGCAGCCTGGGCCTGAAATTCACAGGTAAGGCACTTCTGCTGTAACCTGCTGTAACAGGTAAGGGCGATGCTGGTGTCATGGTGCAGACAGTTCTGCAGGTGTGTCATCAAAAAAACTTTGATGTTTTACACTTTTTATAGTTAGGAGATTGGGCCTGAAGCGCTGTCCTGTAACCTAGATCAAAGTGTGATGGGTTGCCCTTAAAAACACAAAGGTTATAAAACTATATCTTAAGGACACTTTTTTGATTTAATCCTGATACAGTGTATAAGTAAACTTACAAAAAAGTTTTAAATACATAACTGTCATAGAACTGAATCTTAGGTAATTATACTACAAGTGTACTTACAAACTAACAGGATAAGATAATCAACCACATTTAGTTGCTTATCACTCTTCTGTTTCCTGCATATTTTTGAACATATGATTTATTTATTTCTGTTTACTGCTTTGGCAGCATTGTCTAACCTTGAGCAGAAATGCCAGTAAAGCGTATTTGAATTTGAGTTTGACAGATCTATTTGCGTGCGACCGCGGTGGAGCGCCAGCGCTCAGTCAGCGTTTGTCACCCCTGCGCCCACCGCCTTCTGCCTCATCTGCATTTCGGAGCTGACCATTACACGCTTCCATCTGCCGAAAGGAGTTATGAACAGCAGAACGATCTGCGTCAGTGTGTTTTCATCATAAGAGTGATTTAAAAAAAAAAACATGCTGAGAACTACTGTGAATGCAATGGAAAACAATACAAAAAAATGATATGGGACTTCAACATTTTGAAGTTTGTTATCGTAAACCTGCACTACTCAGCTTTCAGAGCCTGGTTATTTTTCAATTCACAGCGGCATTCAAGTTTTCCAGACAAAAAAAAGGTTTGTTTGGGCCTTCATCCCCCGTCAGCTTCTTTCAGTAAGTGCTATTTTACTTCCAATTTCTGAAATGGCCAATTAAGTGCATGTTGGTGGCCGTGGCTGCAACCTCCTCTGTCAAATCCAGACAGTGTAGACAAGCATGTGGCCCTCCTCCAAACATGCCACGCCAGGGCTGCCGCTCGTCTTTCAGTCCGCCAGTCCCCCAGCTGAGCGAGGATGGAGGTTAAGCTGGAGGAGTAGGCTGGAGGCACCTGAGTGAGTCAGCAACAGTGGTGCACATAGGCCAGATGACACTTTCACCAATAACGCAATAACAGCGCCTTAACAGGGTGAGCCACCCAGCACCTCACAAGGACATTCTCACAAAGCTGCTTTACACAGATCTCAGGCCTGAGACCCCCACCCAGAACAAGCCTTGGGTTAAAGTGGCAAGGACAAGGATGGGCAAAATGAAAAAACCCTGAGCAGAACAAACCTCGGGGGGTTGGGGGTTGGGGGTCTTAATGGATTAAACAGGGAGTAGACAAATATAATCCAGAGCAGTGCCTTAACAAAATAAGGCACCCAGCAGACCACCATCAACAAAACGATATTGCCTTAATACAATGAAACAATCCACAAAATCACAGAGCCTTAACACAATGAAACAACCACAAAATCACAGTGCCTTAACATAGTGAGCCACCAACATCCCCAGAGATCAATACGGGAATGTGTATTGCAGAGATTCACATATCGGCAAAAAGGGAAAGAGAGAGATGGTGGGGTGCAGGATGTGTGGAGGGGGGGGCTTGGCGTGTAATTGTCCATTCCCAGTTACTGTCACGTGCCACAACAGGAGGTGGTCATAGATCACCCGTCTTCTTCCTACTGGTGCAGAGTAGATAAAATTTATTAATGCCTATGGCAGGATCAAAGCAAACTCATCCCCCGCCCCACCGATGCCCCCAGTCACTGCATGTTTCTGTCATCGCCATGGTAATATAGGACTTGACTCATTCTGATGCTTTCTCGGCCGACATCACATTCCATGGTTTCACAAAGCTAGTCCACATAGAAACGTGATCAAATGAAAGCAGACATCATATCAGTGAAAGTACTGTGCATTTTAGCAAGAAAAGTCTAGTTTAGTTCTCCTAAACCATTTCACATGTGCTGTGACATAAAATGTTGCAGCAGGGTGATGCAGCGATCCTGTTTGCAGCTTGACTGGAGGATTGGCGGTCATTACTTTTCCAGCTCCACAAAACTCCCAAATCGCCACTCCTGGCCTCCATTTTTTTAAAGTATTTATTTTTCCTTCAGAAAACAAGAAACAAAGGAATATATTAATTCTGTGTTTTTTTGTTCTTTGTTCACAGAGTACTTTCCAACAACTGTCATTCTGGAGTCTTGAGCATATTCAGTAACCTTTTATATTTCTGTCGTGAAACTAGCTGGTCACGGTCTTACGGTTTTATCAGAACTTAGGCCCTAAACAAAGCCCAAAATAAGTAACTGTGTTCTGAGTCACAGCAGGAGCCAATCAGATCCCGAGCAGCTGTTTTGGGGGCGGGGCCCGGGGCTGTGCTGTTATTTTTAGGTGGAGGAGCTGTTCAGAGGAGGCAGGGAACAGTGACAAAGTGGCACGCCAGAGAAGGTGAGCCGGCGGTGTTATCTCTGGTCATTATCTCCTGCCTGTCGGCTCCTCTCTCATGTCATCTCCCCAGCCCTCCAGGCGGAGAACGGCACTTGATGACTTCCTGTCTGCATCGGCATTCTTGAGCGGAGCACGTTTCCTCAGGATCGGCTCAACCCCAATTTTCCATTTTTTTCCCCTCTTTTTAGTAGAATATCTGGTGTGAAATTCATATCTGTATAAACGCTGCCATACAAAGAAAATAAAGGCACCAAAGACTGATCGTTTATGATGCCATGGAAATCTAAGATCAGCCCGTCTGCTTCCTCTCCACAGAAGCTTTGAATGACTGCACACGCGAAGCACTTCATCAAACATGGAGCACGTACAAACCTATCACCGACACAGGCTCTCAGGTCCCTCAGGTCTTTTCTGTACTTACATCTTACAGCAACAGCACAGCCCAAACTGTTATGGTAGATCTCTGAGGCCGGGGATATTTTCTTTTCAATTCACAGGTGCAAGCTTGAGTAAGCTTCAGCGATCTGCTCTGACTCAACATGAAGCCCAATTAGCATCAGATCAATTAGCCTGAGCTCAATTAGACAATCGCTTTGATCCAATTTTGTGAGTCAGCAAATAACCGCGATGTTGCCGGTGTTTCTGGGACGTGGCCTTATTAGCAACAACGCTGCTTTCATCCCACACGCCCCTCGCCTCAAAAGCCTGTGAACTGCAGAGTCATCAAGCTGCTTTGCGTTGGGACACGGTCGTGGATTTACCAAAAATAATGATGGTATGTTTTTTTTTTACTTTTGTTTCAAGGTTTTTGGTAAAAGAGGTATGTTTCAGGGAGGGGGAAGGGAAGTCCTATCAGGTGTATAGGACCACTGTAATATGTAGAAAGACTGTACGTACAGATGGACTGGACAGCGATAAACCTGCACTCACTGAACTATTCCACTGTTGGTTCCAAACTTTTGAGACTTTTGCTCTTCCATTTGTAGTGATTCTCAACTCAGCCACTGTTCTTCACTTTGAGTTCCACAACAATGAATGACACCCAATGAAGTGAGTTAATTGAATCAATTAATCAATCAGATGATTATGGGGCTAATTGGAAGGGGTGCAGTGTGAGTAACAACAACATCCAGAACGCTCTGTACCTCTCCGGGACCAGGCTATGGACCCCTGCTATGACTGAAATGTAAAACTCTAATCACCTCTATGATGGTGCAGTAGATATCAGGTAGGTACCAGTATATGCAGGGTTAGTACATACAGATTATGTGGTGAGGGAGCTGTGATTTTATCTCAGGTTCCAGAGGTTGCAGGTTCGATTCCCAGGTAAGGCACTGCTGTTGTATCCTTGATTATGTACTTGAATGTACTTCACATTGAATTATTTCAATGAAAAATATCCAGCTGTAAAATGGATAGTGTGTGTGAAAAATTGTAGGCTGGGCAAGCATTGTCTCCCAAATCTAGTGACGTTATGAAGGTTCACTGTGTAACCCCAAAACTGTGAGAACGGTTGGGGCCTCTCTGCCACAGGAAAAAGAGGCGAGACGTTTTCGTTTGAGCCGTTTCATTGGCCCTCCATGGAATACAGATGGCTCCTCCCCGCCACACAGAACTGCACCCTTACTGCTCCCCTGGGTGCTTTTATAAGATAGACTAAAACCAATACTTCAACCTTGGGAGAAGAGGAATAAAGAAGAAAAAAAAGCAATCAATCAGTTCTAATACTCGAGAAATCAGTGAGTCAGAGAGAGAAAGATAAAGAGAGAATGAGTGAAAGAGAAAGAGAGGGAGTGAGGATGAGAGGGAGAAAAAGTGACAGAGAGAGCAAGAGAGAGAGAGAGAGAGAGGGGGGGAGCGAACAAATGAACTAGCGGGGTCCTTGGACTACGACTAATCCTATTTAATTAACTAAAATTCCTCCAGCATTTCATCAAAGCCAGCAGAAAAATGATGACAGATTGGGGGGGGGGTATCATTTTAAATGCACCCCCCTTCCTGGAGCAGCTGTCCTGGGCACCTGGCAACTACACCCCCCCCCCCAGCCCTTTCAAATCACCTGCACAATCCCAGGGCCAAAACCCAGCCCCCAGTGCAAAAATCAATCCCATAATGCAAAGCGACCTCTCTCTCTTTCTGCATCAAACATGATCCCATTGTGATTCAGCAGCTCTCCGATCCCATTAAAAAAACAAAGAAAGTCTCCGCAATTTTTTTTATTATTTCTTGCAGGAAAATATGCAGGAAGGAGGAAGGGTGGTTGCGGGGGGACGTATTCAAATACATGTTTGTAAAACTGATTACACCCAGAAGCCAAATCAGAGTGAACCTCGAATGCTTATTTTTACGTGTTTATTTTTTGCCTTTGTCAAGAAAGTACCGAGGTCTGTTTATCTGCACTTTGCTGAAGGAGGAAGGTGGTGTGTGTGAGGTGGGTGGGGCAGGTGGAGGGGGGGTTGTGTAAGATGTATCTGCCGGAAAAGTGGCTGCCCCCCCCCTTGTTTCCTGGGAACGCTCTCTACACCCCTGTCCCCCAGGGAGAAACGACACTGCCTCGAGTCCGCTTTTGAAATAGACACAAAAGTAGCTTTCCAAATTGGCTGTCACCGCTAATCTCCTTTGCCACCAACATCCCCACCAACCTACGCCTTTCCTCTCGTTCTCTCTCTCTCTCTCTCTCTCTCTCTCTCTCTCCCCTACTTCTCTATCACTGTTCTCCTCTCCCATCCTCTCATCCACTCTTCCCTCTCTCTCTCTCTCGTCAGCATCTATCACTCTCATCTTCATTCTCTGTTCCTCCCAACGTCCCCCCCACATCAGAGAATCATACCCTACAGGGCTGACGGAACCAGTCACTGATGGTGATAGACGCCCTCCCCTCCCATATTCATCAAACGCCCCACGCCCCACCCCCCCACCCCTGCCACCACCGGCCTTGGAAAGGGACGAGGCTCTAGATGCGACAGAGGCTGTATGAACGTGCATTTGTGTGTGTGTGCATGTGTGTGTGTGTGTAGTATGCGTGTGTGTCTCTCTCTCTCAATGGGGAAGGGCTAGAGGGGAGATCTATCACTGTCTGAAGCTGGCTCCAGGCAAATGCATGTTTTTTTGTGCCTGTGATTTATTTGTTTTTCTTTATAAGGGAATTACAGCCCTCACTTCACCATAGAAGGGGGGCAGGTAACCGGCCCCGCCCGTACCTGTCATGCCAGGCGGCAGGTGGCAGGCCAACCCATGTAGCACCTGTTTCCGGAACTTTCCAGGGGTGCTAGTTGCTTTGAAGTGAGTTGTTCTGACGCGACAATCTCTGCAGGTGACTGCAGGTCCGGTCAACCGTGTCCTGTGACAAAAACGGTGCTCACACCAAACAACAACAGCAAGTCCAAGCCTGGCATTCCACTGCACACACAGTCAAGTGCTCAGTGTTCATCCAACTCTGACAGAGTTCATTACAGAGCCCAAAAGGGACCAAACACACTGTATCAGAGTGACACGTACTCGATTAGAGATGATTTAAGACCGCATGTTCTGTTGTGCGGTCTTCTAGAACAGGAGGGTGTCAGGCTGCAGTTCTGGACGGCTGCAGCGTCTGCTTTTTTTTTTTTTGTCCGGTTCCAGTGCTTAGGTGATTGATTCATGTCTTTCACTGGCTGAAATGTCCACACACCTCCTAAGTGGGAGGATTTACAATACCATCGCAAACACTCAAGGGCTCGAGTTTGACACCTCTGCTCTGGACCACAGGAAAACAAGGAACCTGACCAGCTAAACGGCGTGTTCACAACAACCGAATGCTCCTCTGTTATTACGTAACGAGGGATTATTCTTGTTCCCACCCAAACTGAAATACCACCCAGCGGACCCACCAGACCCAGGAGGAAACTAATGCATCTCACAAGATCTCTCCGATTCAAGCTGCGACTGGCCCTCGCAATTCTCCACACTATAGAGGCGACACAAATCACCAAACCCGAGGGTTCCGCTGTGAGGCAGAAGAGGATCGTGGAGAGCAATGAGACTGATAATGTTCACCATCTTCACCTCCACCCCCCAGAGAGAGGCGGAGCCATTTCCGCCCATCACCGGTAATGGCAGCCCAAGCACCAGTTTTATTCGCTAACGGAAAACAGCATGTGGCCCGAGAAACACTGGCCCACCTGAGACGCTTATCTATCCAGGTGTCACAGTCACGCGGCTGATAGGATGTATCATTTGTCACCAGGGGGCTCCCGGGCCATATATTTATCAAGCCGTAGTAAAAATCCGACTTTTTAAAAAATGTTTAATTAACAGTGTCTTTCTCAATTTAACGAGGCTCTTGGGCATACATGGAGGGTCGCTGAACCTGGTGGGGGTGTTGGGAAGAGGGCCTGAAGAGAGGCCTTGGTGTTGCCGGCGGTAACAGCGCAGGAACAGGGGACACCAGACCCATCGATCTGAAGCTCTCACCTGCCAGGAGAGGAGAGAGGCCACTGTAAAAACCAATTACGATTCCGCTTTTTTTCAGGGGTATCACTGAGGGGGTGGTGGGGGGGTGGGGGGCAGAGCAAACTGTGACTGTGTAAACAGCCAGGCTCACCGCTGAGTTTGCCACCCCAGCGGGAGGCCGCCAAACAAACTAAGCCAGGCTGACACTGACAGACAGACAGACAAATAGGCTGGATAGATAAACGGACTGACTTAATCCATCATCTAACACAGAGATGGCTGTCCTCCAATCAAATAGGAAAGGAATATCTGAGACAGAGAGGATGGCCGACAGACAGACAGGCATACAGTGAGACAGACTGACAGATTCAGTAAGAAAGATAGATTCATTAAGACAGGCAGACAGACAGGCATACAGTGAGACAGACAGACAGATTCAGTAAGAAAGATGGACTCATTAAGACAGACAGACAGACAGACAGTCAAACAGACAGATAAATCAGGAAAAAAACTGCTTTAAAAAAACTTTATGTTAAAAGACAGCAGACAGTCAAACAGACAGATAAATCAGGAAAAAAAACTGCTGTAAAAATGTAGCCGCTGGCTGTGCGCACTGGGGTTAATTAAAGAGCTGTTTCTCATCGGGTTCTGGAGCTGGACAGCACCTGATTGCAGCGAAGGCTCTGCGTCAGAGGTCAGAGGTCAGAGGTGAGGCTGGCCTGGTCTCCTCCTCTCCCTCCTGTCTCATCACAAACGCACCTGTAATTAAGAGCAGCTTAGCTGCCGCAGTGCTTAATTATATTCAGCAATAGCTAAATTCACACCCTCATCGCCTTCGCTGTTGCAAACACAAATCACCCATTGACACGGACTCAGCAGCTGGGAGGAAGCTCTCGATCGTTTCGCCCCTCTGTTAAAAAAATAGAAAATAAAACAGCACTTAATTAAACTGAGGTCTTCCCGATCAACACAAAAAAAAAACTGCCATGACAGGAAAAAAAAGGCGCCTGTTGCAAGTATCTCATTGCTTGCTGTACACACCTGTGCCACCTTGTAGTTAATTAATTCCAAATCGGTTTGAAATCCGATACGCTCTGAATGGTGTTCGTCCATGAGGGGTTTTCCTCTTCTTCTGGCAGCGCCTGAAAAATGCTGCATGTGCGGTAAAAGTGTCCAGGCACATGCATCGGCGTGGGCCACGATGCTGGCATGATTCTGATTGGCTAACCAAGCGTTCAAGGTCATGTGAGCTACAGCCCCCACTGCCCCTCACCCCCCCCCCCACCCCCCCCCCCTCTGCTGAAGGCCCCTGCCAGTCAACAGCTTGTTTGAAGCTTGAATTAATGCCTCTCAATCGATAAGCAAGGCCCCCCAAGGCAAAGTTCTGAGATCGGTTAAGGGTCAGCAAGAATAAAAACAGCTCTTCCAGTTTTATCCGTAGGAGGAAGGCTCGCTGGCTTCACACCGCTCGTCTATGAGAGCGGCATGGAAAACAGTTCACAAACCAGACTGGGGACTTTCTTTAGAATGTTGTGGTGAGACTGGAGCCTCACGAATCCCACAATGGGAGGAGCTACAGTGACCCATCAATCAGGGGTTTGAAGATAAGGACCAATCAAAGGATTTTTGCTTACCATGCTAGAGCAAAATTCAGACTTGTTCAAGAATTACGTGACCTGAGCTATCGCCATCTATGGTTTCATGAAGTGTCATTTCTCCTGTCACTGTCAGAGATTCTTGGCCAAGGAACTGTCATTGAGCAACAGATCGAGATTCCTTAACCTAAACGTCTTCTGCACAAACAACAGAAGAGCAAAAACATATAAATGTCAAATGGAGACTGTGTAAGTAGAGGTGAACTTGGATGTGGGTACGACACACTTCCCCTTCCTCCTGTCTCCCTTGGAAGGGACAGTCAATATGACATGTGAAGAGGGTCACTGAGGACAAAGCCATTAGCAGGGGTGAATTATAAAATTAAGCCCAAGACCCTCCAAACACGCTTTTTCAGAGTTAGAGGTCCAACTGATGAAAGACCATCTCGTGTGTTGAAAGGACTCATGAGAAGCCTATGATGTTGCTCTTTGATCATGTGTAAAGACTTCAGTTCCAAACACACTGAACTATGGCGGTGGTTCCATGTGACCATGCAAATCGAAGCGCTCGGGGCAAGCGGGGCTGCAAGGACCCAGATCCAGAACTCATCACTTGTCACCGTGAGAAACAGGCTGCGCTATGCAAGAGACTGATGTAATTCAGTGAAACATCATCCTATCGGATTTCCTATACTTTAACACTTTTAACACGTCTTTCAAGGGCACTCAGTGAACACTTCCCAGGACTTCCCAGGTACCTTATTCGCAGGTGAGTGATCTTTCAACAGACTCCTCAGGAAGAGAGTTAACGAGACTAGAGTCTCACCTGTCAGGCACAAGACTATCGCCAGTCCTCACAACCTCATTGGTGGGTGGGGCGGTTTATGAAAGGACAAAGTGCCCACAGCCAATCAAAATCTGCATAAATATGCTGCCACCAATCAAACTGCAGGACAAACAATCCAGAAAAGCTAAAAGCCGTCCAGATGCACCTCCCGGAGACCGAATGTGGACTTTGTGTCTCTTCCGCCTGTTACTCCTTCTCTTACTGCAAAGCTGCTCCCCTGGCCAAGTCCCCCAAGAAAAACGGATTTTTTTATTTTTTTAATCACAAGGGACTTCCTGGTTGAATAATGGTTAAATAGATACATTAAAATTGTCTTGCGCTGCAGTCACGACTAACAATGCCCCAAATCCCAACCCAACACTGTAACCGATTTATCTGTTAGAGACTGTGAGTTTCGACAAACAGAACGCCAAAATCAGTAGCCTCGAGTTTCATTGTACGAGACATGTATAGCTATGGAGGATGGGAAAAAGTGTGTTGTGAAAAATATAAACCGTCTGAAAAAAAGAGCACTGCAGAGCACTCCAACCGTCTAAGCAGTTTCGCAACCTTGAGTTTGCAGTATTGTGAAGCCGAGGTTGTCGAAGGATTGCGGTGACCCCGCAGAAACCTCTGTGTAATGAGAGGAAATGAACTGCTGGGGGGTGGCGACACGGGCGCAACCGCGAGTGTGCTTCTCAAACCACAGCTCCTCATTTACGCCGGCCGCCCCTGCTGCATCGTGGGCCGGAGAACAAGGGCCGCGCGGCTCCACTGAATCTTTCAGCAGGGTCCTGCCAGAGGCAGCGGCAGGGGTGGCCGCGAGCTTGCCGGAGTTCTCTCCAGCCCCTGCTCTGGATGACATAATTAGTTCCGTTGTTGACTAAATCAGTCCTGTTGGTTTGCACATAATGGCTGCAAAGTTAATGAGTTATTTGCGTGGTCTGAATCACATGGAATACTGTCAAAGTGAGTCAAGAAATGAGTTATCTGTGTCTCAATGACTTGAAATGATATCAGGGTGAGTCAAGTTTGCCCTTTAGCCTGACTTCCTCCCAGCTGATAAGACAATTTCTCACATTGGGAAATGGACATTAAAATAAAAGCACAGAATGCTTGAGCAAAAGCCACTCTCTCTCTCTCTTTTCTCTCTCTCTTTACAGGCCTAATTAACTCATCTGTTTTAACCTTTATAATTTGAAAATGGTGTTGCACACACTGATCCGAGTCTGAAAACTGACTTCAGCGAAGGTTTGAGTAGAGTATTGAGGCCATAAAAGTTCTCCCCATGTGCCATGACACAAGTTTTGGCAAACAAGGCGTGGCTATTCAATAATGAGACCAATGCTCAAGAAAAACACATCTACTTCAAGTGATGCGTAACAGCGAACTGAAGACGAGACTGGATTTAAACTTTCTGAGGTTTTTCATGCTTGCCCATTGGTCAATATATACCACATGGTTTGTGCATGCACGCTGTGGTTCGACTTACATAAGCCTAGTCTCGTTATTTAATTACCACACCTCATATATTACAGATGTGACTTAGCTATCACATAAGGAAAAAACTGACTGAGCAAATCTGGAGGAGTTACTTCGCCAACTAGTTCCATGAACTCCCTACGTCACAACTCTCTGCTTCCATTTATTAAGAGTAGTTCTCTCAGCAATCCAGGAAGTTAGTTTGCCTGGAGTTGGCTTTCAAACTTAGTATGGAAGTCACGTAGCTCCCCAGGTGAGGGGGGTCGGGGGGTGGGGGGGACTGTAGACCACTTTCGAATTCCACGGCACCGGGCGCAAGACTCACAGCCAAACATGCTGAGTCTGCCAGCCTTCCCTCTCCCCTCCACCTTCACAACCAATTCCATAGCGTTGTATTAACCTTTAATAAAGTTTTACTGTCCCGTTCTGGGGGAAATTGGTTTTTCAGCAATATAAATACCAGCTCCAATACAAACAGGCCTATACACAATATACACACAGTTCTGCTGCATACAACATTATACAATACAAACAGGCCTATACACAATATACACACAGTTCTGCTGCATACAACATTATACAATACAAACAGGCCTATACACAATATACACACAGTTCTGCTGCATACAACATTATACAATACAAACAGGCCTATACACAATATACACACAGTTCTGCTGCACACAACATTATACAATACAAACAGGCCTATACACAATATACACACAGTTCTGCTGCATACAACATTATACAATACAAACAATGAAATAATAAAACAATAAAAAAATACCATGAAGCAATAAAAATGGCCCTGAATATTAAAAATATAGATATATAAATGTGGATAAAAGAGTTATGCTGTGGGCTGGATTAGTTCATTTGTGTATCAAGCGAAGATTGCATTAGCTGTCAAGGGGACCAGGGCTTGGTTTCTCAGAAGCAGTTCTGCTGTACGCTTACAAACATTATAAATACTCTGAGAGAGCGCTCTGCCTCGGTGCGATCTGGTGCCGGCAGCGTAAGCTTTCATTAACCCCAGCTAAAACAAGCTGTTAATCACTGACTTGTGTGAGCCAATCAAAATGTTTTGCTCACCTCAGCAAAAAACGTGGGTCAGCACCCAATCACGTTCTTTCTTTAATGGCTTACATAATTCACAGAAAAAAAAAAAAAAATCCTCAGTCATTTACCAGGGCTTATGCTATTCTATGTCTGAGTGAAAAGAGCACATTGTAAAGGACGTGCATGCCTGTTTCCAATACAACAGAACAATAAAACAATGAAACTCGTGTAGTAATGTTAAGGGTTTTTTTTGTTAATGTCAATGGTTTAACTTGAGGAAGCTGCTGATTTCTCTCACCAGTTGAGTCTCACAAAGCCTTATTTCTCTTATCGCCAATGTGACCCACAACAGGTGAAAGCGGATATAACAGCAGGTAAAAGTGTAAGCCAAAGGCATCGTGGGTAACGGGTTATATCACATGTCACTGTGTTAGATTACACAGAAGCGGTTGGTGCTGTCCCACTGAGATCCATCAACTGCCCTTACTGAGGCAGTATACATACATATTTTTAACAGAAATATATCGCAGAGTAACTTTTTTTCCGCAGAATTAACTTCTGAAGTATGCCGACATGTGAGAAATCAAATTAATAATTAGCATAAACTATATTTAAAAATGACAAAATTACTGAAATTATTGTCAATTACAAATTATTAAATTTTATTTAAAATTATTTAGAATTTAGAAATCGAGAATTCTATTCTAAAAAAAAATCAGAAAAAACAAAGATCAGAAAACTAAACATGAAAATGTGTCATTGTTTCATGTATCAGTACAACATAAAGTGCATAATGAGAGCTGGCCATACAAACCATCTAGGGTTGTCTATAAATATATATATATATATATGGGATTATACATTGATTTATTATCCAGTAACATTTTTCCATCATTTTGTGACGTCTGACAACCAGTAATTTGTAGTTTTGCCAATATATATTGCAAAAAAATATTAAGATCAATTCCAGCGTTGACATGAGATATATTTTTTCAGTATATTTCAGTTCTGTAAAGGCCCGGATCAGCAGGACATGATGGAGGGCCGTAAGAGAGTATGACTCCAGCACCTCCTGCACCGCACAGACAGATGGTCCTGCTTCCCTTTACTGTCAGCGCTGCCACCCACAACTTTAGACACTGCAGCCCACAAATAAATAAACAGCAGGGGAGGTATGGCGGGGGCTCCGACCCACAATGCATCAGAGCCTGGCACCCACATGGATCACTTTTATAACCCATCAGAGCTGTGGACGCCGCATACATAACTGAGAGTGGTGCCAGGCTTTTGGGATGGTCTTTTTGTTGAGTCAGGTTAAAATATGGACGAATTCATCAAGACCCTTCCATTGCGCTTGCTCTCTATGGTTTTGCCAAAAAAGACGTGCCAGAAGCTGCCAGGACTTTCAACGTAATCGCTCAATGAACTGTTCTCGGGGCGTCACCTGTTTTGTAAAATGTATTTATTTATTTGGCATTTCGCGATTTATAAAATGTAGAAGAAAACATGCAGGGCGGAATGTGTATTCATACGCGGTTACGGAGGCAGGCCTTCAGCGATACGGCGCCCGCGAACGACAGCTAATGTGATCCAAAAGTGATTCAGCGACGAGAGCTTCAGCGTAACTTTATTCCCTGCTGCAGAGAGAATGACCGCGTTCACCTGTGGAGCCGCTACGCCAATCATGCACTCACACACACCTGTGGGCACACACACGCACACACACACACAAACCCACGCACACACATGCAAATACACCTATGCAGCAACAACAGCTGGTGTACCCGGCCTTTCTGTATAAAACGAGCGCACACAAATCATGCACTCACACACACACAGACATACGTACACACATTCACAAACACACTTACTTTGACACACTTTGCACACACAGACACACAAGTCATTCTATTCAGTCCTAAAACCTGGAAGGTCTGTTTGCTTTGGCATCCTGCTAGACAGAGAGGTTCTGACCACACACACACACACACATATACATGTACACACAATCTCTCACACACACACCCATTCCATCTCCCCATGACACCCATTCCATCTCTCCATGCCCTGGATGTTTGAGGGGTGGTGTGTTTTCTTGCCTCCACTCCGTGACCGAGGCTCGACAGGGTCAGCACAGCGGAACCTCCATCAGCTCTCAGGGCACAGCGAGCATCAAACAAGCAGGCTGTGGAGGGATTGTGGGATTGCATGTGACCTCAAACAGACACGGAACGGCTGCCCAGAGAGCAGCTAAGCAAAGAAAACCACGGGCAGACAGCTCAGCCATGAACAGGAGGCCTGACCCAAAAAAACACCTGTGTTTGACATTTTATCAGCTGTTTATAGGACCATTTTTGGTGCCATGATATCCCATTTACATATCATTAGTATGTGGTGGGGGGGGGGGTATTCCTTTTTGGGGGGAGGGGGCTCTTGGACCTAATTAGTATTTTAATTGATTGTTCGCTTTCAAAGAGTTTTATTTTAAAGGCATTTTAAAGCCCTTGTCTTTAATCAGATGAACCAAAAACCTCAAGAGCACTCCCTTAAAAAAAGGAGTGAGAATCAATTGAAATAGAAAGACTGCTAACATAAGCTCTCCCCCTCCACAGAGCAATGACCTAGACTGCCCTATCCCACCCCCAAAAAAAAAAAAAAAACAAACACCCAAACACTGATGATTAATGACGAGTGAATTAAATATAATGGACATCCTCACCCTTCCATCCATACTCCACACATGATAGCCTCTTTCTGACATATGCTTATTAATTTTAAAATTTACTTCAATAAGAAAAGTATAATATATTAAAGAATATAGAAAACGGTATTCCTCCCAGCCCTCTAATCCAGTGAAAGGACACCAGACCAAGTAGAGGAAACACATAAACAGAAATGAGACAATGGAAGGGGGCCCTTTCTATAGTACAAAATAAAAAAGGACAGGAAACTATCAGGTGTGAAAACAAACCACTACGGGGGGTCAGATTTGGTCCTGCAAAAGCAAGGAGTTAGCCATGATGGAGAGGTTTACTCTGCTCGCAGTCCTGCTGTTCACAACAGAAATAACTCAACACTCAAAGTCTTTTAAACAAATCTGCTGTGCTGCTATGCTACTGCTGTTGCTAGCGGTGTAAAAATTAGACCTTTCCCTCTGTTATTTTCAGTAAACAGAGTGGTCAACGGACATAGAATGTTGAACAGCTTTTGAATTGAGGCCACTTCAGTTGGCTCTACTTTTACAGCCATGGTTTACATTGTTTCTCCTAACAGGCGACAGGAAAACAACCAACCCCCTCTCAGCCAATAAGAATCATGTAGTGACTGGTATAATATCTGACAACCAATCACCAATGCTGTAAGTGAAATACAGGAAATAGGAAGCTGTTAGAGAAGCTGTGTTTTTGAGTGTGGCCCGGTGTTAGGATGACACATTTAAGCTACGGCAGAATCAATCACGTCCTGACAGCACAAAAGGATCACTGGCAACCAAAACGGCTTATAGGCTTGAGATGCAACGCATTGTGAATGGTGCCGGCAGCTGGATTGAGATTCTGACAGGGCTGGATAGAAGGAGCTGAGAGATTTGGTTAAAAATAGATGGGAAGATCTCCCAAGAACAAAGATAAAAATGTCTGTAGAAAAAAAAAAATACTTTTCATTTGTTTGGTTATTTGTTTACTTTATTCTGTTCTGTGTTACTTCACAGTCACTGAATGTACTAAATCAAATTCACCAGTGCACAGATGAGGACACTGTGCTGCAGGAGGTGGGGCCATGTCAAGGTCTGTAATGAAAGCAATGGGGACAGTGGCAGGCCAGCCCTCAACCTAGAGGTCAACAGGATGTGCCGGTTTTCGTTCTCACTAACCCAACAGCAACACATTTCAGAACCAATAAACCATGTGATGCGAGTTAGCTGTGAAATTAACTGTGCTGTCAGATCAATGAGGCGCCGAGTAACAATAGCCTTAAACTCCACGGACCGGCTCGATCAGTGTGACCACACTACCTTTATCAGTGCGACCCTAATCTCCACACTGCTGGTTATTTATGCAGCATTGTGAGCTGCCGAGATGGCTCCTACACCCAGCAGTGTGAGCAGCTGACATCCCCAGTGGAGGAAAGGTCAGCCCTGTCAACTGAATTAAGGCTGGTCTCCCACAGGTGCAATTATCTAGTATGAGGTACATATTGTTGAAGCAATAACCAGCATGGCTCCACTGGGAGGAACAGTGTGGTAAGCTATTTAAACTCACCAGTAAAACCAATTCTCTCTAGCGCCCTCCCCTGGCCATCCGGACACCTGCAGCTTCGTGGTGAAAAACTGCAATGACATACCATTTTTGAATTCAGACAAATTCAGCAGTTTCTTGAGGGACCACGGCTGGAGGACCACACTGGAGGGGGAGGGGATCACACGAACCCAGGAGAACCCAGGAAAGTATCACATGGACCCCAGCTGGAGTTGACACACACTCTTACCTCACCCTGTGATTTTACTGGGAGCTTTTGAGGAGAAGCATGAAGCAAGCTAGTACTTCCTGGCCTGGAACACTGTGTGTTATTCAAAAGCATTAATTTCTAATTCTCATTCTCATGCTGGCATCCACAAAACACTCCAAAAGCACATGCGGAAAACCAATCCACGAGCATCAGTAAGAAGCTGCATGGCTCTCCTTTGGAGAGTACAAGTCAGGCTCAACAAACATTTTGTCAGCATGCGATTGCAATGAAATGTTAATTTTTACGCTGCGGTTTAAATACGTGATCTGATGGCCCCTGGCGTTCTGTATGGGGGAGGGGGAGGGGTTGGGGGTTCCGTGCGCTCTGCATCTGGGTGCCGCGGAACAGGGGAAGAGTTTTTACATGCAGCGCGAGTGTGGACGCTCTCTGATCTACTGGGGATTCACACAGACAATGGAGAGGAGGGGCAGTGGGAGGACAGAGCCAGGGAAAGGTATGGAGATAGCAAAGGAAGGAAGCTGTGACAAAGACAAAGAGAGAGAGAGAGAGATGGGGGAAGGGGGAGAAGAAGGGGGAGGAAAGGAGGGGAGCGAAGGACAGATAGTAGAGTAAAAGAAGAAGAAAAAAAAAGAACCTCTGCAAGGTGAACTCTGCAAGACACAGTCGGGACTCTCAATGAGGAGAAGCAGTGCGTTTCTCTTCAATTATTCACACGCAGAGAAATCCCTGATCAGGTTTAGGCCCTGTCGAAGGCCGGACGCCTGGCCACGCACCGCATGGTCTCTTGGCGAAATCAACATCGCCACCATTCACCAAAAACAAAACAGGGAAAATGAACTCTTTCTGGCACCACAATTTGGGAATGAAATCCATTTCAGTTCAGTGCAGCTGAGAAAATGAACTGAAAACCCTCATAGGAAATTATGGATATTTTTCAATTTGTGCATTTAAATTTCAGTTTGGTTGGCAGAAAGTGACTGAAATTAAATGGGACCAGAAACACAGACAGCCTCAGAGACCCAATTTGTTTGGGTATCAGAGTGAGAGGGTAGCTGGTTATATACTCCTAACACTCTTTCTTTAGGCTTCATTAAGTATTCCTCAACTTAAAAGTCCAACTTAGAAGTCCGGTGATACTTGAGATGTTGTGAGAAGGGTCTTTTTGCAACAGAGATGGTGTTTTGTGGTTTTGCAAAACTTATGATCCACAGGGCTTCCTGGTTTTTGATTTTGCATTGAAATCTGACTCCACTTTTGACCAATTAAACCAGGTGAAAAGTGATTTAACTGAGCGATAAACTGGTTTAATTGATCATTTAAGTGCTGTGTAATGATTCAAACCAGCAACCTCTGCAGCTGTCCACACCCAATCTCACCTTCTGGCAAACCTTTCACCTTCTGTCTTTTTCATGCTGTCTTTCTGTCAATTATTCCAAACGTAGCATATTTGTCAGGGTGTATTTCTGTACAATTAACATGCCACAAGGTTTTGAACAATGTCTGCTCTCTAGAGGGAGTTGGAAAACCAGAAAACCTCAAGCCAAATGTCAAAACCACTATTACTCTTCAGACCCGGGGAAAAGGAGTCGATAAGCGCTCCTTGAACACGGAGGCCAAAACAAACAGCAAACAAGGAAACAGAAAATAAATGAAGGCTTGTAATATTGACATACAGCGAAACTCAAGTTCACTTACATCAGTACAGACAAGAGGTGTCAAAGACACAGCCTTGAGGGCTACAGAGTATGTGTTTGTGCTTTTCTTTCAAACAGTGGTCAATTTAGACCATGGGGCTTGGACTCCTTAACCAATCAATAACCTAAAATAAGAACTCTGTTGGTGAAACGCGACGAAAACCTCCATCGTTGTGATCCCACAGGACCAGAGTCTAACACTGCTGACGAATCTCCTGCCAGATAGTGAGACGCTGCTAGGTTCTGAGGCTGGAGCAGGTAGATCACACTACCCCCACCCCCTACACCCTCCACTGGGTCTTATTTCACAAATCTGTTTCTATTAAAAGTTACAATTTTTTTTACACTACATTGCTTTGGCAAGCTTCAGTCTCATGGTGCTCTGAACAAATTCCATGTGTCACATTGACGGTGAACATTGACGGTGCGACTATCGATGCAAGCTCTCTGTTGATGTGTCAGACTGGAACAGCGCCGCTCCCAACAAATTTAGCAAATTTAGAACGTGCGCGTTTTCCCAGCAAAGCGAGCACATTCATTCAGTGGGAAGGGTGGTACCCTCAGTTCTCTGACAGCTTTGGAAGCTTAGGCTTCCTGAAATCTGATTGGTGCTTTCCAGATTCACAAGTGTAGATTTGATTGTCTGGGGTGGTTTATCATCTCACACCAACACACACTGGATCTGTCAGCAGTGGAAACTGAAATTATGGTTTATCGGCAAAGCACATCACCTGAAAGTTATACCACACTGGGCATAATAAAACAGTCAGTAGTTATGATGTCATAATTGTGAGACTGGGAAGACTGGCACAGGCAGGAATTGGTACTTCATTGAGTAGGCTCAGCTTTCCGAAAGAAAACAGATGTCGTTCTTTTAGAGGGAGTATATCCACACCAAGGTACTGTGGCCCTATTGGATTTTGGCCCATTAGCTGGATGTTGGAACACTGAGCTAGCGAGCTTTAGCTTGATTCTGGATTTGTCGTACAAGCAGCTTAAAAAATGCAGCCAAGGGTATTCCAAAGAAATGGAAAGCAAAATGTAGCTATTTGCGATTCATCATTAGCTTTAACAGTGAATTATTTTCTAGCGCTGGCGATACATTCGGCTGCAAAGCAGCTGCAAAAAACAAAGAGATGATTCACTTCACTATCAACTAAGTAAATGATTATTCTTGTTTTCCTTTTTGCTTTGTTGTGGGGGAAGACATATTTTCATTCAAATTCATCTTGTATGGTACTTATCTCAGAAAATGCTACTGCATGATACTGCAATATATCATATATTGTAGAAATGTATAATTTTACAGGCAGTGAAGTATAATGGTTTGGGAGCTTGGTTTTTAACATAAAGGCTGTAGGTTTGATTCCCACAGAGGGCAATGCCATCATACCACAGAGAAAGGCTCTTCACCTGAAATACTTAAATTATTGGTAATGGTAATGGTCCACTTCACTCCCACCCGCCCCAAATCCAACCACAATCGGTATTTATTGGATTTGTGTGTTTATTAAATTGAGGGAACTGACCCCTTGTGTGTAGTCAGGGTGAACTACAATTCCCAGAGTACCCCAGTTGCCATTCTGACCAGACACAAAAATGAAACAATGAAGCAATCTGTGTGTGTGTGTGTGAGTGAGAGAGAAAATTAGAGAGAGAGCAAGAGATGTGGAGAGAGGGGGGGAGGGAGAGGGAGAGAGCAGGAGAAAGTGAGAGAGAGAGAGAGAGAGAGAGAGAAAGAGAGATTACTGGCAACATGGCAACTACTGTGCCAATGACACCAACATGGTTTTTTTGTTGTTGCTGTTTTTCATTGAGGGTAATCTGTCCCTTTAATGTGGGCAGTAGGGAAAGGGCAGTGGGTAGAGAGGTTTTGTCACAGAGCCCAGATTTAAAATAAAAAAAAAAACTGTGCAGTAAGCAAAGAGGCTGACGGGAGGAGCCGCGTGCGGCTTTCAAATACTCGCAAGCGCAGCTTTTTACGGGGATGAGAGAGAGAGGAAGGGGGGAGGGGGTGGAGAACTGAGAGGGAGAAGAGGACAGGCCTGAGTGGTGGAATTAAAAAACAGAGGGGGGACAGTCAGGAAGAGGGCGCTTATCATCATCCGTCTGTCTGTGACCTTTATGTGATGTAATATAAAAAGACCCTGACTGAATTCGCCCCCCTCTCCCCCTCCCTCCCTCCCTCTTCCGTGGGTAAACATTTTGATTTTAATCAGCACACGGAACGGGGGTCACAAAGGAAGAGAAATTAGCCTCCTCACGCCTCACTCTGAAAGCCGCCCATTTAATTAAAACATTTTATGAATAATTTAGCTCATAACCAGAAAGGGAATGGAGCAGAGCCTCTTAGAAAGCTGGGGTTTCATTCGTCCTGTCTGAGGTGAGGCCTTTGTAGTTTGGTCTCTGTATCAGGAGTCTGGTTTTGTAGTGGTGGGATGAGAGAGAAGGAGCGGCAGCCTCTAGCATACAAATTGTATAACTTAAAAACACATGGTCTCTCACAAATACCATTCTTTTCTCAATGATTAATTCCTAAAATTTCCTGAGTTGGTCTGAGATAATAAGGGAGCCATTTTGGTCAGTTGTCATAAGGATTCAGGTGCCAGTCACATCAGACTGAAGGCTACATTGTGACATCACACTGATGACATCACAATGCATACCATTTGATTACATCACAATGAATGCAGTCTGCTGACACCACAATGCAAACGGCAGGGTGCCTTCAAGATAAATAAAAAGAATCGCACAATGTCTTATGAACACAAACAGTCTGGTATCAAAAGTACAGTTATGGGCTCCACCAACGGTTACACAATAACACTGCAGCTTTATTTTTCCCTGGGGGGAACTTAAGAATATTAGATACAGCAGGCCTGGCAAATGCAAACACAAATCAAAGATGGTACAAACTGGTAATGAACACTGCAAACCATTAGAGTGAACATCGTACTCAATGCAAAACAGCCGAGACGTCTGAGGGGCATGGCTATAAATCCAGGCAGAAACACAAACTCACCTCCTCTCTTCACCCGGCCTCCAATTATCCCATTTCCCCCCAAGCCTTTAAATCTGTTTATTTTGATCCGACGTTTTTCCATTCTGTTGTTACTTAAAACTTCTTTCCCACCTCCTACTCTAGCCTCTGTCCATTGCAGTGATGTTTATGAGTTTTGATCTTTACATTTATTTTTTGTTAATCATGGAAAATGTGACCATAAATCTCGACACCCTGCATTCAGCAGAGACTCTGAGCTCCTGAACAGGGGCCATGAAAAATGACAGCTTCACATGAGCTCTGTGTATTTCACCTTTCATTCATCACACCCACCCCCCCGGCTCACACAAACAATCCAACGAGAGAGAGAGAGAGGTGGAGAGGGAGAGAGAAGGAGGGAGGGAGAGAAAGAGACAGTGAGAGAGAGAGAGAGAGTGTGAGAGAGAGTGAGAGAGAGAGAGAGAGAGACAGAGAGAGAGAGAGAGAGTGTGAGAGAGAGTGAGAGAGAGAGAGAGAGACAGAGAGAGAGAGAGAGAGTGACAGAGAGAGAGAGAATGATGGTAACATATTTCCTGCTTCAGTATGTAGTGTATTTTAGTTTAATAAGTATTTAAGACAAAAAAAAAAAAAACACAATTTCCCATAATGCCCTATGGGCCAGGTAAATGAAGCCATTGTAAAAACTGAAGCCACGGCAAAGCAGATGTGGGTAAGGCAATCTCACTCCCCATTCCCTGCGCAGCCACGCTCTGCTGGAGCAAACCCAACATGTTAGCCTCCAGCTAGCATCACACAGCAGGCCGATGCCTCTCCACAGCGAGCCTGGAGAGTGCAGCACATACAGTCTGCAGAGATAAAAACTCCTGCTCCCAAAACTGCTGACTAATATTGGGGAATTTCAATTGTGTCTAAAAGGTATTTTGACATATTTGATGTTACATGTACTCTGTTTTCTATAGTACATGCAACATGGTTCAGTACAGGAGAGCTAGAGCAGGTCAAAGAAAAAATGTGTTGCTTAATTACAATTGTAGTTCCTTGGTGATTGGATAGGGGGCGCTTGTGCAGAAGTCTGAGACACCCTGACAAACTCACACACCCACACAGACTGACAGGGGGAAACCAACTGTGCCACATCTCTCTGTATTCCTGGCTGAGGCTGCATAAAGGCCAGACTTGTGTGCCTGGCTTATACCTCTCTACTATGGCCCTGGCAAAAGCAGTGCAGTTTAAGATGTCAATCATACAAACTCAGTCTTAGTGGGTCTACCGTGAAGGCAGCAATTCTGACAAATGCCAAAGCTTCTATTTCCCTGGCCAGGTGACTTCTGCTACAGTACCTGACTGTTTGTCAATGAAACAAGAGTGTCTTGAAATGCCCTCAAAACTAGCAGTCTGGATTCTGAGTCGTGCTCTGATCAAACACCACACTCTTCTAAATACCACAGACCCGCCTCAGGAACGCCATCGAACAACGTCATAACCATTGCCTTTTTTTTGTTTTGTTTTGGCAACTCCTTTCCAGGAAGGCTGGTGAGTATGTTGGTTAATGTTTCCACTAATTTCCCTGGCTCGATATTAGCCGATTACCTGTATGAAGTCACGCTGATTCACTCTCAGACCAGACCACATTAAAACGCTTCATACAGCGTCGCAGGAGCAGCTGTGTTCAGCTATCAGTCATCCGTGAGTCTCTCCGAGAAAATCAGCTAGAATGTCAGATCATGCAAATCAGTCTAATTAAATAATTGTGCGCAGATGTTGGCCTGAAATCCAGCCACAGACGCAGGCAGACACAGACACAGGGCCTTCCAGAATGACTCCGGAATGAATGTGGAAGAAGGTTCTGGAGCTCTGAATAACTCTAGAATGAATGTGGAAGAAGGTTCCAGAGCTCTGACAGCTGGGGAAGAAGCGGATTCTGCTGAGCAGAGGGAGACAGACAGTCTCCCACTGCGTCCGTCACTTCTCCATCTACACAAACCCTAATACCCCCCACTGCTCCTACTTCCTCCTTCGATCTCTCCATTCTACTCTGCAACAGCTGGGCATAGCGAGACAGTAACCGGTCTCTTGCTATTGTTACTCATTTCCCCCATGCCACCCCCTTCCCAGTTCCTGCTTCCCACTTCCTGTTTCCTCCTTCCCAGTTTCACGGTTCAGCTGTACATTTCCCACTTCCAGTATCCCAAGATAAGAAAACTTCACTTAATGAGATTTCTTAAACAAAGGAGTAGCATACTGCATTTAAAAAAAGATAATCCTAGTTGTAAAATTCTAGTTACAAATGGTTATAACCACAAAATCAAGTGCTATTGTCTAATTAAGATTAAGATTTCACTTCCTGAAGCCAATTCCTGTTTCCTACCTCCACTTCCCATCTCTCCTTCCCATTTCCCACCTCCCACTTCCCCCTATCAGTTACCTTTTTCCGGGAGAATCCACCTGTCAGCTTTAGCTGGCCCGGCCTGCCCTGATCTCTCTCACCTTTCCTCCCTTCTCTTCAACCCAAGCACCATTAACGCCCAGCTGTCTCCCGTGCGTCGTGTTTCCACTGAAAAGTGCCTCCGCAAGAAAAGGTCATATTCATCATTTTTTTCCCTTACACTGTGAAGATCAATACTATTAAGTGTGAGAAATACCCTGCTTTAGTTTAAATGTCACTGGAATGTCACTGAGTTTTTTTCCCATGGGGGTGGAGGTGGGGGGGGGTTGGTTAAATCTCGGGTCTTTGCCAAGCCTACACTTTGAGCTGTTATTGGAACTGACGCCAGGGAGGGGAGGGGCGGGGCGGGGCGGGGCGGGGCAGGGCCCTCATGGCCAACATGTTTCTGGAGCTACTGCCCCATCACTATTAGCATGATTTAGGTAAACACACACACACACACACACACTTACACACACAATACCAAACACACGTACACATACACACACACACTCTCTCTCTCTCACACACACACACACGCACACACACACATTAGCAAACACACATATGCATATATGTGCACTCACACACACACACACACACACAAACATACAAACATATATACAAAACACACACAACACACACACACACACACACATTAGCAAACACACACACACACGCACACACACACATTAGCAAACACACATATGCATATATGTGCACTCACACATACACACACACACAAACATACGAACATATATACAAAACACACACAACACACACACACACACACACGCATGCACGCATACATACACACAAACATAAATGCACACACACACACATGCATGCATGCATACATACACACAAACATAAATGCACACACACACACACACACATGAACAGACACACACACACACACACACACACAGGCAGCAGCCAGACAAGGCCTGCATGCACGCTCAACATGTTCTCTTCCACTGCACCGGAGGGACGATTAAAAACGCCCCACTCAGCCTTCAGCTGGGGCCAGTTATGTCAGCACCACTCAGAGGGGGGAGGCTGGGTAGGAGGGGCTGCAGCCGGGACTTCCCTCTGCCTCTCCTCTCACTGCACCATCACACTCCAGCACAGGGGCCAAACTCCAACCTGTTGGCCGGTGTTACGCTAAATTTAGCGCAGAGAAACCCCCCATCAAGGACAAGCTCCAGGGGGCGGCCCATCCCAGATCACAGAGGAGGGGACAGCCAAGATCAACTCTCTGGAGGTGCAAGAGCACTCTGAGACCCCCGCCCCCCAACCATTACCGCACAAAAGAGTAATAATGCTTAAATGACAGAATTCTCACAGGTTCAGTCTTCCAATTGTGGCTGCTTCCTTTTATTTCTCCTCTCCTGTTGCAGTCTGAGGAAACCATGGTACTATTGAGCCCCCCTCAAGACAGCCTTTGTGTATTCTGAGCTTTTTTTAAGCTTAATCAGTCTAAGCTGTGGGGTTCCAGCTGTGGAAGCCTCGTGCACATGATACAGCAGCTCTCGAATTCAGAACCCTGGACAGCTCCGGATTCCAAATTCTCGTGCTGTGGAATGTCCTCGCGACGTAGTTCCCTTCCTTGTCTTAATCGACCGATGCAGTCCTAACCATCTCTTTGACTCGGAATCACTTTAAGATACCGTCCATACATAGCTTAAAAGTTAATTGCGAACAACATTTTTAAAGAAAGAACATAGAGCATGTGTGTTTTACTATGCGTGAGAAAAAGAGAAGGAGAAAGAGAAGAGTGAGAGATGGGGGTTTGGGTGGTGGAGGTGGGGGAGTTTGCTTCTAAGACGTAAAGGCTGTGCTCTTCAGTAATACAGTAATACAGTTTCTGCATCTTTGTGTCCAATAATGTGAAAAATACATCAATTTTAAATTCAATTTGCATATTTCCACACTACTTTAAAAAAGTGAGTAAGAGCCCACCAAAACAATTTAGATGCCATCGCTTCTCCTCCTCAGTGCTGGGCAAAGGCATTTGTTCAGCAACGTCTTATTAAAGCTTGAAGACAACAAAAGCACCTAATCTCACCGACATTTCTGCCTTGCAATTCCCAATCAACCGAGGGGGCCATAGAAACGATACACATAGTAATGTTCCTAAATAACAACATAAATAAATTAGGAAACAGACTATAAAGGTCAATTTCAGCCGCCGAGGTAGAAGGGAAATCAATTAGGCTGTGGACCACAGAGACGGAGAGGTCAGTTCGGCTGGGGTCACAGGTCATTTCGAAGAGCGTGGTCTCTCAACGATTATGCCACCGGCCATAAAAAGAAAATAATAAGTGGAGAACAAATAAGACTTTGATTTACATTTCCTGGAAACGACGGGCTCAAATAAAGCCTGTGGCCCTGAGTGCACTGTCATATATCACCCAGACTCACGGCTCAAATCCGGCCTCACCCCCTGCCTTTTGGCGCAAGGGGTGCAGTTCCGAGCCAAGTTCGCCTCCCAATATAATAATGTTTAATCTTGGCGGTAAATGTGGCAAAGCCACGCACGCGCCTCCGGGTCTCTTAACTTAATAATGCAGATTTCAGTTACTTTTTAAAAAAACGAACAATTAGCGAAATAATGATTCAATCATAATTGCCTATGTGCATGCATATATGTGAAAATTGGATCTAGACAGCCAAACTAAAAAAGAAAAAAATCCAAGAAATTGAGATATAGATTGGGTTCTTCGTGTCTTTTTCTAAAATGTGGATCTTCGACCCATCTGTAGACTTTTATGAACAGGGCAAAAGTAAAGAGAGGAAAACGGCCGGTTTAAGCAGACAGGGCGCTTTACACAAACGGTGCAAACAGGACAAACTGCCACTGCTTACCTTCACCGCCTCCGCGTGCGTGACCCTGTCGAACACCTTGTCGTTGACTTTCAGGATCTGGTCCCCGACCCTAAGACCCTCTTTCTCCGCCAAGGAACCTGGCTCCACCAGCGAAACATAGATTCCGACTCCGTGCTCCGAGCCGCCACGGATGCTGAAACCCAAACCCTCGTTGCTCTTGTTGCGTTTCAGGGACACTTGTCGGATCTCCCCGGGAACTTCCTGCAGAAAACCCCGCCCGAGCAGCGGCACCAAGGGGGCTGTCCCCTCACTGCTAGTGCTGAAACTATCCGGAGATGCTCTGGGAGTCGCATGAGCGTGCTGAAGCGCAGGCTGAACAGAGAGGTGCCCGCCAGCGACTGGAGTAAGGTTTGCGTTGGTAATTTCTCCCAGGTTTTCAGGATTGCCGTTGCTCGCTAGCAGATCCGATTTCAAGTAGAGGCCCTCCGAGGTGTACTGGTCGAACAGAAGCTGGTCCGAGCGCGGAATAACTAGGCGCAACATAGGCAGCAACTGCCTTTTGCTCGGCGCGTTGAGGATGACTTTGAGAGTTTGGACCAGGTCGAACACGTTGCGCTTGGAGTGGTAAACGTTGAGACAGTGTATGAACTGCTCCCGCTCGAAGTCGTTGAGGAGAAGGTTGAGCGCGTTGTGCAGCTTCTTCACGTTGGCGGACAGCGTGCGGCCGCCGGAGCCCACGGAGTTCGCCGAGGACGAGGTGAGCGACATGCGCTCCAGATCGGTGCTCATAGTGGAGCCCTATCGAGAACGCGAAGCCACGCTGAGAAACGGAGCATTTGGAACTGCGGCTGCGCCCGTGGCCCTTGCTCTCTCAGGGCAGAGTACCGCATCGCGTAGCCCGGAGATAGTCTGCTCTGAAAATAGCCATGTTAGTCATGTATGTGTGTGTGTTTACGTATCTGAGGAGCTAATCCCTCACCAGTTCAAACTAATTATCCAGCGAAGCCTCGAGGCAGCAACAAAAGCACTAGAGATAAGTGGACAGGACACCAGTCGCATTTAGAGCGCACTGAATAAAAAATAAACATCACATATCTGACAGTATAGAGGCTCCTGATCTTTACAACCCCTGGAAAGGGTGTAAAAAGAATTCATACAAGACTGGCGTTTAAAAAAAGTTAACAGAGACCATTTATGTACTGCAACATTGCAATAAAAAGCCCGGCTAAATAAGGGAGCAAAAACTCAAAGGAATTTACCTTACAGCTACCTATGTCTTAAAGCTGTTGTTTTTAGGGTGCCTCTTCGCGCATTGTAGCGGGTCAGGTGTCGCTGGCTTTCCAATATATTTCCCACTTCGAGTCAACAGGCAGAAAATACAAAGTCGAAAATAAAATCGTAAAAATACATGAAAATTCCAGGAACTGATGGACTGAAGTGGATTCGATACAATGCAAGAGGAAAATTGTTGTTTTATTTTGGCGTTGCTCTCAGCTCCCTTTGCTCTGACGCCAAGCACTGTTGTTAGAAGTGGACTTGTGTCATTCTCCCCGCAAAAACATCGCTGCTCAGACAAACAAAAGTAAAAATTAAAACTCGGAATAGCCTACATCAATAGACTGAGAACCAAAAAAAGACCAAAGAGGAGGAGAGATGCCGGTTTACGAAAATTTTCCTTCGTAATTCTTTCTCTGAAATTGCCTGTCGAGTGCTCGCTCACTTGTTCCCTCTGCGCTTAGCTCCCGTGAACGACAGACTCTGCTGTGGTGTCTCGCAACAGACCTTCGCTACACAGGAAATGACGCAGCCATGTAGTGGGAACGTGTTGCCTAGTAACCAACAACACATTACGGCGGGGCGCCGTCAGTCACATAGGACTTAATTAGCAACACTTTGAGGTAATTTTTGTTTCATTTAAAGTGTTCAATATCAAAAGCTCGCTATGTCCGCCCACCGCTATTCAAACACACCAGAATGGAGGGATCAGAAGTAATTTAATGTAAATCCTCTCCACGGTAATAAGCAACTAATGTTATCAAGATAGGTATCTAATGTTATTTAGGTAATGGTATTCTTAGGTAATTTACATAGTCTTTTTTTAGAAATACAAAAATATTTTAGAAAACTAATCTAGTTTTCTAGACAGAATTCACGCACACATCAACAAATGCGCATTAACTGTGGAAAAGCGGCCATGAAAAAAAATACATCATTTCCGGATGGAAGAGAGATAAAACATACAGACAGTGTTTCACCAGGGTCAGTCTATATGTGCAAGTCAGAACTCTATGTTGTTAACAAAACTGATTTATTGGTCTATACGTTAACATAATGCCCTTTGCGTGTCACTCAGAGGGTCTAAGACGGATGAGAAAACGGAGACTAAGAAAGGCAGTAGGATTGACACCTTCAATTGGTGGGTGTCAGAAAAGGCTTCAGATCGATGGCGCACAGCCTGAAGGGCAGTCAAGACTGTGGCAGCGGCTCTGAAAAGGTTTAAAAGGTCAATTCTGTTAGTTTCCATACACCTGTCTGGAGCAAACTTGGGATTCGATTGCCATTCACAAGTCTAGCATATCACGCAGACGAGTTGGTCTTCATAGCTGTCTGACTAACTGCTCAGACTGTGGAGTAAAAAGCAGCGCCGCTGAGGACAGGCAGTGGGACTGTGCCTCGTAACGTACAGCGTAAGCAATGTTATGTAACTCGTTTAATTCATCTTCAGTGAATACTTACATGACATGAACAGCACACTTGAAGGGCAGCATACAGTAAATTTAGCACTACTTCACCTGAGAGATCAAAGCAGAGGGCAGCTGGGATGGGGAGGGGGTGAAGGCAATGGAGTGTTTCACATATTACAAACATGCAACAAAGTTAAGGGCAGGTCTGCTGATTCTATAATGCAGGTTGGAACCAACGGACACATTTAGAATCCTGGCAAGCTGTGCGAAAATTCTGGAACCTTTCAACACTAGGAAACCCTTAAAAAATAATAACTGACAGATGGTAACCCTAGGCAACCTGAATCTGGATTGAAGACAGGAGCTCCAGGTAGGGCATGTGTTTGGAAGGAAAGGACAGGCACTTTCCTTAAATTAATCCTGTACTGACTGTGCACAGACAGGTATAGTACATCCCATGGCATTAGCAGAGCTGAAACAAACTGTAGGATTACTGTCTGGTGTTGGGTATGACTCACCTGATTCAAACAGGGGCTTGTTAATAATGGAACACCAATTAGTCATGAATTGTTGACTAACCATTCAGTAAAATATTCATAATTACATAAAATAAAATGATTTATTAAAAGGACACTTTGGCCTCTCTTTTTGGTGCAACTCATGTGTCCTATGGCTGAAATTTTAACCCCAACAGTCCTCTCACGAGCTATGGAAATTGTCTCAGTAAAAATCTGGCTCTTCAAATTGATAGTGTGTGAAAATGTGGTCTGTGTGTTGCTCTGGATGAGGGTGTCTGCTCAGTGCTAAATGTAAAGATTGAATAAGTAACAAAAGGGGAAAATGGAAGGACAATTCCAAAAAAAGCTCTGCATCTTCAGTGTCCAACCATGATGTAAGTGTATGAATCTGTGCTCTTCCAACCTGGTCCTAGAGAGTTGCAGCAAATGCTTGCTATTTTCCCCTCCCTGAAATTGCAGAACCGGTCAAAGAAGCCAGGTGAGATGAGTTACCTATTTAGGCAAATCAACTTAGTTACTTGAAAAATGGGCTGAAAAACAGCAAAACATCCAGAGGATTCCCAGGTCCTCTGAGAACCACCGAGGTTTAAATAGAGAAGACCGCAAATGCAAGCCTGTGTGAGTTACTCCAGATAATGATGTCTGTTAAGCTAACGACAATAAAACTAACTGCGTGGGGTGAGGCTAAATGGATCGTGTCAGTCTGAACTGAGTTTTGTCTCTGAACTGCTCACAATTCCACCCTGCCCCAGATTTCTGCTCGTTAACCACCCCGGACCTATCTAGATTAATTTATATTTAGAAATAAGTACGTTATTTCCCCTCAGATTGTGGGATGAAACTGTAATATGTCACGGTACCAATCACCTGACACGTCCCAAACGAGCTGGAGATGTCAGTTAAAGAAGTTTGCCTCACGAGGGACAGCAGGATCCCAACAATTGATGCGCACCATTCATGCAATCAAACAAGAAATTACCAACACGGGGGGAGGAAAACCGGATCTCCCTTCCAACTTAAACCACGTAGCCCCAAACCAGGCGTGGATCGACTGCCAGCAATTCCTAATTCTAACACAATAAGCACTGCGGGAAGCGGCAATTAAATCGCGCCCATCTAGCAGAGTTAACAGTAAGAGCCTTGGCTATCAGCGTGGATATCAATTTGTATTGCAGGCCGTGGCTACGTATCACACTCGCAGCTGGTGACTGGAGATGGAATTAAGACAGCGCGGCCCGGTCTGACTCATCAGCTATGTACATTTACACAACAGAAATGTCTGTGGTGAATCATGTTATAAGAAAGACTTTATTTTTAGGACCTTTTCATCCAGCAGAGGCACTAGACTCAAGAGATGCCTGCTGAAGAAAGGAGAGAGAAAGAGAGGGAGGGAGGGAGAGAATGAGACAGCAAAGAAGAATTTGCAGCCTTCTCAAGTACAGAATGACATTACCTTTGGAAACGTCACGAATAGAACTGAGATGGGGGGAGAATAATAGAGTCTGAGGCTGAATGGATAAGAGACATTAAACAGTGACAACGCTCACTGTTACTACTATTAGTACTATTATTACTATCAAAAATACTGAGCAATTCTGTCTTGCATCCCATCATTTTCAAGGAGTTGGGCTCAATTACCTTTTATGGGGCCAGGAAGCTATTTTATTTTTCTCCCCCAAAACTGGCACAGTAGGAGGGTTTTTCTTTCTATCACTTGTTTTTTTTTCCCCTCATTCTCTCAGGAAAATATCCATTGCAAACTGCTGCTGCATGACAACTTGTTTGTAAATGTCTCTGTACATGAATAAAGATTGACTGGTTTATAGAAACATAAGTAGAAAATAGCGGCGGAGGAGGTACTAGCGCGTATGTACAGGCTGAGAGAGTAACTCCAGCGCTTTATACTTAATAAGAGGTACAACAGAGGATGAGCGAGGCATCAGTCATAGATAGCTCTTCACGGCTGCGTGAATCATGCCAGCTGCCACCTGTATCTCCAACTGCAGACTCACTTTTCAGCTTCATAACTGCAGAATATTATGAGCCTGACGGGGATGACAACCGGATGTGACATACGGGCCAGATCCAAGATCCCCGGGATGAGCTCTGCTATTACAAAAGAGAATGGTCAGTACCTCCTTTTCTGAAATGTATCTCTATTTCTCCCTCAATTTAAGCACTTGGGACCCATCCACACACTGGAGCAGTGCCTTAACAGGATGCAGACTGTGGGGCCCATCCACACACTGGAACAGTGCCTTAACAGGATGCAGACTGTGGGGCCCATCCACACACTGGAGCAGTGCCTTAACAGGATGCAGACTGTGGGGCCCATCCACACACTGGAGCAGTGCCTTAACAGGATGCAGACTGTGGGGCCCATCCACACACTGGAGCAGTGCCTTAACAGGATGCAGACTGTGGGGTCCATCCACACACTGGAGCAGTGCCTTAACAGGATGCAGACTGTGGGGCCCATCCATACACTGGAACAGTGCCTTAACAGGATGCAGACCGTGGGGCCCATCCAAACACTGGAACAGTGCCTTAACAGGATGCAGACTGTGGGGCCCATCCACACACTGGAACAGTGCCTTAACAGGATGCAGACCGTGGGGCCCATCCACACACTGGAACAGTGCCTTAACAGGATGCAGACTGTGGGGCCCATCCACACACTGGAGCAGTGCCTTAACAGGATGCAGACCGTCGGGCCCATCACTGGAGAGGTGCATAACCAAACTGAACAACTTCACCACTTTTCAGAGCTGTTAATCAATCCCTGTGTCTCATATCTTACTAAAATGAAACACATTTTTTTGGAGAATTAAATCTGAAGTAGGGCAAAGTGCTGCGAGGGTGCTTTGTTCTGAGAGCATTACATCTTTCACATTTATGACGAGAACACCAAGAGAACACTCTCCAAAGAATGAGCAAAAGCACAGTTTATCTATTAAAAGCTTTAAAACCAAAAAAATGAATAAGAATAATGCGACTGCTAATACCAGTATGATTTTGTTTGATATTCTCTAAATGGTACAGTAACATGCAGCTTATTCAACCATATGGGGATTAAAGACCTGTTTCACTCATTTTGATGTGTCTTATTCTGTAGTCTGACAATGGTACTGCACAATATTGTTTCGTTTGGTTCCTTGAGGATCCATTTTGTTAATCTGAATCGCAGCAGTGGAACTGATGTCGGTTTCTGCCGAGCTGCATCGGAAGTCGTTGCCCTCTTACGTGAGCCCGTCCCGGTTTACATCATTCTGTCACAGCATGGTGTAATGTGTGTGTAATTCATCCGGATCGTTCTGCTCCCTCAAATGAGCGGAGACAGCTTCACACTTTCAAAATGTGAACTTTTCTTTTGATTTGCATTCGCTTTTTTTTTTTCCTCTTTCTTTTTTTCTTTTAAGGCCTGGGCACTTGTAAGGCTAAGCTCGTAACATCAGCAAAATGCAGGAATAATTTAGTCCCGTCTCAGCCTCTCTCCCATTCTCGGCCATTCCCCGTCCCTCTCTCTCTCTCTCTCTCTCTCCAGATAAAATCTGTGGTTGTCACGGTGGCTTCTGTTTTATTGCAAATATAAATTAGCTCTGCTTTTTGGGGTGCTGAGATTGAGGACAGGGAGATATCTTCCTTTCACAATGACACAAACACCAATTCTTAAGCTTGTACATCAAAATTCTTTGGGTCAGTCCAGTTGCTTGTGTTTTTGTTTGTATTGAATATGGGGGAAATAACAGTATGTTGTAGTAATGTTTCTTCTAACTAAACAACACTGGAAGACAGAGATAAAAAGGTCAGAAACCCTGAAAAAAATAAAAGTTTTCCACCAGCCAGGTCCTTCATAAAGTAGATAGAAGAAAGGCCTGGTGTGTTATTTGATAGTCAAGACACAATCTAATAGTTATGCTCCTTGATTCAATACAATTAGTGGTTGAGAGAATCAAAAATGGAAACATCGCCCCCTGGTGAGTACATTAGTCATTTCAGCCTAATGATTTCCAGAAAAAAAAAATGTGTCTGTGTAGTGTGTGTTTTTGAGTCCATTTGTAAGAGTGCATGTGATTGAGAATGCATGTGTATATGTATATGTTTGTGACAGTGTGCCTTTTTGCGGGTGAATGTGTAGAGGTGACCGATTACATCAATGTGTGTATGTGTGTGAGCCTGTGTATGTTTGTGTGAATGTGTGCCCATTTGTGGTTATGCGCATGTGAATCTCTGCGTTCATACCGGCCTCTATGCGTCGGAGTCTTTGTGTGCATCCTGGTGTGACTGAGAGAGTTTATCTGAGCCGTTGTCTGCGACGTTTGTCTCTGTACTTGTGTCTCTTGTATTTGTGCATGAGTGAGCCTCTATGCGTGCGTGTTTCCCTGTGTGTGTGTGTGTGTGTGTGTGTGTGTGTGTGTGTGTGTGTGTGTGTGTGTGTGTGTGTGTGTTGCAGGTGTCACTTCCATCTTTGCACGACACTGCCTGGCTGGCCCACATTTGCATGTAAATAACGGGGAGGTTGGCGGGGCCCTTAAGCCGCTAAGCGGAGCTGCATTAGAGCGCGGCTGTTGTCAGACAGCCTCTCCACCACGCTGTCAGGCCCACGCTTTACCTCCGGCTATTTATAAGGGCATTTATTTACTGTTCATCAGTTCGGTCGTCTGCTCCAGAGGAAGAATAAAACATCTCCCTCTTCAGACTCCATTAATATAAACCCCTATCAGCTGGGCCACGCGCGTCCCCAACCCTGTGTCCGGCCCCCCGTTTGATTTACTCCTGTTTAAAACCGGGTCCATTAAAGATGAGCGAAGGGGGAGTGGTTTGGGGGTTGGGGGGGGTGTAGAAATCCTTAATTTGCAATTACAAAACCGGGCAACCTGCCACGCCGCACAGCAAATTTATACGCAGAGACCAAAAGGCACGATCGGAAAACATGCTGATCGCTCTGCATGCGTTTTTATTACACCCTACTTTTTCGTTTTCTTTTTTTTTTTTTTATCTTCCGCCTTTTGGAATAAAATAACTCCGAGCGGTGACGCGGTAAAAGTGTCGCTCATTAAAATTACAAGCGTATCTCAGAATACAGAGCTTCTCTTCTCCTGCAACCATCTCCCCCAGTCATTTTTAAACCAGAAAGCATTTCCTCAGACATGACATTGAGCCCTTTTCATCGACTTGAAGGAGAAAAGGTGAGCGCCATAGAGCTACATCACAATCGACGTGATCTTATTCATTAAAATTAAAACTGAGCAAGGCCTGAGAGCTGAGCATTTCTAGTATTTTTCTGGATATACAGTATTTATGTACACGCATACTTCACTTCTGAGACAGGCCTGCAGTTTTACTGCAGCTGCCGCAAAGTTATATTAATGGAATCACTTACTAGGACCTGTAGTGGAAGCAAACACCCTTGGAGCACACCAGGCTACAGTGTACAGCACAGAGCTGAAATATCGCTGTATTGTTATTGCTATTGCTTTTGGACACACAATTATTTGTAAGGCCAGGTTTCTTCAGTCCTGCTCTCGGTCAGCCACAGGGCCCACTAGTTTAACTTAAATTCCTCAGCCCCTCCAGAGAGAGGAAACCTAGTGATGTAAGTAACTGTGTAATCAACAGCTTGAATCGATCGAATGAGCACCAGAGCACACGGTGGTATTGCTGGGAGGGTGAGGTGTCATTAATCTAAAATTGGGAGAGCTACCGAGAGCCAACAGTGACACAATGATTTAAAGCAATCATTGTTTTTTTTTTCCCCCTGTAGAGAGCAAAATCTTTGGATTGGTTCAAATAAGTCAGTGACTGCCATTGTGGCTCCGCCCATTATGGGGGTCATGAAACCTCACTCACCAAAACTGAGCAGGATCCATCTCACACACATGCTATTGCTTATCTCCTTTCACTGCACCTTTAACTTACTGTGTAGCTCAAATCCCGTGATGTACTTTGAGATGGCATACTTCATAACTCACAAAAGGCAAAAAGGTAACTCTTTACAGCAAGGTGCACCTATACTTATACAGGTGACTGCTACGTGTACATCATTCACTTTTCTGGTAACATTTTGTTACTCAGTAGCTGCAATTTAGATAACATGGAACATGATTTATGTGTGTTTTTAATTGCACATGTGAAACAAGGCTAGCTCTGTTACATGTTAGTTATCATTACATACAATGTAAAAGGGTTGACCTCGTTTCTCATGTGTGGCTACAAGAATCATTACCAAAGTAGTCGATGGTATAACTACACGGGTATACCTGCAGCGTCTTGTGGAGTGCTTCCAGGCACAGTACTGCAGATGAGTGTGGGGAAGGGCTCCAGCAGAAACCAAACACATACAAACAGCAGCCTGGTCCATTCCCTCTCAGCCCGCGGCTTCTTTAAATATACAATACAGAGAAAAAAAACAAGTCTATTAGCAAGGATCCAGCACACAAAGAAGCTTTAGTTCTCAAGGTGAGCCGTTAGCTGTAGGTATGATTCTCATGTGTTGCCTGGCTGTCTGGGCTAATATTACATGCCACACCTGTGCGGCGTATCGCTGTCGATGCCGCTTCTCTTCCACCCGGGCTCGCGGCTGTCACCACGTCTCACTTCACTCTGGCCACCCCATAATATATGAGGCCTTTAACTCCTAGCGATTTCACCTTGACTTTGTGTAGGAACAGGGCATACCCATGTGCAGGCATGACCATTTACTCTGGATATCTCATGACATAAAAACCACTGTAACTTCAATGAATAGTGTAGGAGGAAAAAAAAAAACCCATTTAGGACAAGCCCATTCATCAGATTTCATACTCGAGCAGGTCATTTTAAATTGCTAAATCAGGTGGAACCGCTAGATCAAGTGTATGTAAGACCTAAGTTATTCCTTTCACCATTGTGTAACATGCCGGCGGACAGTATTCATGAGCTGTGTAGAGCTTTGTCCACGGTGACATTCACAGCTGGGCGTACAATAACTCACAGCACAAAGTAATGACAAATATCATTCAGCACTGACAAATACCTTCATACGTCAATCTGTCCTCTATTCTCTAAATTATTTCCACTCTCGTTCCCATTAATTTGTAGCTACCATTAATTTTCCATCCTTCATCTTGCTGGAGCCTCAAGTTGTAGGCCTTCACATGGTGAGTGCAATGGTTTTTTTTTTCCTGGTTTTGTAATGTGTGATTTTTCGCTAGACTAGAGGAATCCGTGTGTGCATGAATTATTTTAGATATATGTGAAACATATATCTATCTTAGTCTAGTAGTCTAATGGCTAAGGTACATGACTTGGACCCTTGAGGTTGGTGGTTCAAGCCCCAGTCCAGCCACAGCAAGAACACCATTGCTGCTGGGCCCTTGAGCAAGGCCCTTAACCCCACATTGCTCCCAGGGGGGACTGGCCCTTGGTTAGCCTAATCAACTGTAAGTCACTTTGGATAAAAGTGTCAGCTAAATAACTACACTACTAACATATGTGTCTGCTTGTTTCCTTGCATATGTCTCTGATTGCACTCATTCACCTGGAGAGAATGGGAAGAGAGTAATTGTGTGTGAGGGCAAGTGCATGCTTGAGGGAGGCATACTCAGGTACAGCTTCAGGTAGACAAAGCTCGCCTTTGAAACATGGAATTATAATGCTGAAAAAAAGACATTCACGAGGACATCTCTGAGGCGATTTTTTTTTTTTTAAAGAGAGAGAACGTTTAGCGGTTAGAGTAAAACAGAAAAAGTGACTTGCGCCACCAAGCCAGGCTTAGTCCATACATAATTCAGATGGAGAGGTCAGTCAGAATCAAAATGCTTAATGTACCATCAACCACAAGGACTCTGGTCGGAAAGGCAACAACCCAGCGCGTTTATGAGAGACCGTTAAATCTTCCTTTTGGAAAAAAAAACGCTGTTAAGTACATTAAAGTAGGTAATTGCGTCCATGTACTGCCCACGGATAAACGGATAGAAAATGGATGACCTCCGAGATTCCGGATGGTAAACTTTCAGGAACAAACAACTTTTCAGACAGGCATCTGGTAATTGTTTGTGAAGGTCAGCCTTTTAAAAACGTCCGAAAACCCCGCTGAAGTAGAGGGCAGCGTTAATTGCTCAGGATACAGTCGGCGTAGAGAGCACGGCGGTATGACGCACATTGAAAACCTCGGAACCGTGGAGCAGCGCAGCCTCGGTGCAGTGGCGGTGCCATTAGCTTGTTATTACCCTTGCATTTTTTCTCAGGGAAGCTGTCAATCAGCAAGGTTCTATGCGCAATGCATGCACAGAACTCCGCTTAACCGCCGGGGCGGTGATGCACAGCCAGTCTCCTTTAAACGCACTGCTCGCAAGCGGGCGAGAGAGAGAGATGGAGTTAGTGGGCGCCTACATTCTCCCGCGAGAAACAGACCAGACGGTCTTTAAGGTTCGCTGCGTCAGCCCACGAGGGAACGCGCGCGCCGCTGCCCCACACAGCTTTTATCTTACGGCTTGCTCCAGGCTTGAGAAGACCGGGAGGAAGGGAAAAATTAAAAAAAAGAAAGGAAAAAAAAGGACCTGACATTTTCCCTGCCTGATAATTACAGCTCAGCCCACCGGCTTCCGCCAGCGCAATGTCAAGAATCCTGGCAAGCCTTCTCTTGGCTCGCGTCAATCCACGGCCCTGTCCAAGGGCCAGCCTGACCCACAATGCATCATTCTCTACGGTTCGGGGGAGGGGGGCAGGAGGGAAGAGATCAGGTCATAAAAGGAATCAAAAATAAAGAGAGAGAGAGAGAGAGAGAAAGCACACACATTAGACAATTTCAATATTATATCAGTCTTGTATGCTTAAAAAAACTGTACAGTGAAAACACATTGAGCTGCAGCTCCTTTGTCCGAAAGCAAAAATCCTATTGCCTTCACTGGTCATTTTCTTTCTTTTTTCAAGATGTTATGATGGCATAACCCACATATATATACATAAAAGACACACTTTCCAGAGTTAGACCCAAAACAGCATGATCGTATTAATGTCTCCAGTGACTGCAAGCTGTATTTGCTGCAGAACAGATGCATCGGTCTGCCGATACTGGAGAGAGTCTGTTCATTAGAGAGGGGGATTTATGCCACTTGACGCAGGTATTTTCGATTTAGAGGATGAGGAGAAGGGTCATGTCAGGTGAGAATCCCAGCCGAATACCAATGAGCTCATTTCCGTTTCAAATTTGATATTACATATGGTTCTCTAATCCTCCCCTTGGCCTGAGGCTTACAAATAGCATGCCAGCTCTGAGAGAGAGACAGCTCCACCCTCCCCCCCCAAAAAACCCATACCGAAAGTGTCAATTAGAGACATCTGCCAGCTTCCAGGCGACTCTGGAAGATAGGGGACCGGCGCGCCGGACAGAGTGCCGCTCAATCGCCTGTCAGCGGGGCCTACCCAGCATGCTTTGCGCTGTGATATAATCACTACATTTCACACTCGTTTCTCACAGCCGTGAGAAGGGGGAAATGAGACGCGCCTTTTGAAAGACGGGGGATCTGCGGAGGTGGCTGTGAATGGAGGCCCTGGGAATGATCCTCAGCACCTGCAGTGCATCATGGGAATCCTACGCCAAAGCTTGGAGGGCCATTTCTGTCTGGGGTGGAATTTTTACTTTTTAATTTTTTTTTTTTTTTTTGTTCTGGGGCTAGGCTTGGCCCTTTAGAGGCTCATGGAGTAAAAACCACTTTAAATCGGGAAAACATAGTTCAGAGCGGCTGTCAGTGCTTCCTGTTTCCTCCCTCAGCTTGTGGAGCCTCCAGGACCTGGGACAGCAGCAACATCATAAACCGAGAGTTCAGCTGGGGCTGATTTGCAATCAAGTCAAGGTGTTTGCCATTGCCTTCATGAGGCCCTTTATAAAGACAGAGTCCACGATGAGCACTTATGTTGTTCCCACACAGAACTGGTTATTTTGTTTGGAGTCTGGCTGTGTGTGATGTCTTTCTGATTTATGCCCTCACCATGTGATTTTATGTTTGGATTTGATTTTGTTTTGTTCTTCTGTCTGCCCCAAGAAAGGGGAATTGAAATGGCTGTAGGCTATTTTCCATCATTCATTTGGTCAAGGTTTCCCCACTGCCTGGTACAGTGGCCTCACCTGTCACTGTGAAACAATGAAAGGAAAAGACAGAAAAAAACAACGTCAATGAAGGCAGGTTTCAAAAGCGGCAGTCGCTGATTCCCTTTCTCCCTCTACTACCACAACCAATCATTAGAGTATGGCTGGGAGGTGAACGCAAAATGACAGAATGCTCACCTTGTCTATCAGCTGTCACATCAGCCTGGCGAAAATGATGAAGAGAAGGAGGAGAGAAGGGCGCTGCTTCAGGGGGAGTATTTAGACAGACTGTCCTTTCTCCCCCTCCGCCCCTCCACAGCGGCCCCCCCTTCTGCACAGCCTCATTAAGGCCTGGCCAGTCTGGGGGGGGGGGGGTCAGCTCTTCATTCTGCTGATGAGAAACCAGAAAACAGTTCTATTAAAGTTAATGAACGTGGCCCATACAAGAGAAGCAAAAAAAAAAAAAAAAACCAGAGAAGAGAATATCATAAAATGGCTCACGTCAGTTAAACCGTGGTGCTCAGAGCAGAGACAAGGGCTTGGCCTGAAACTTAATTCCCACGCTGTTCTCAGAGCAAGGGCGTAAGAAAAATGAAAAAAAAATCAATTAAGCTGGAATCGCAATGACAGGTAACGCTGTTCTGGTCCCCATCAGCATTAATGCTGACTGGCATTCCTTTACTGCTCTCTCAGGGCCGTTCTGCCATACAGAAGTTTTCAATATTCTAACCGTGTAAACACATAACATGTCCAGAACATGATTGTTTGTTTGTAATTGGTGAAAAACATCCAGTGATTTGTTTAGTTGCATGTTGGACCACAGTTGTATGTATACCACTCCCCCCAACACACAGTAAAAAAGATCATAGCATACCATGCAAAAAAAAAAACGAAATAAAATACAATAAAAGGAACAACCTATGGTGCTCTAGGATCAAGTTTACTGAGCCCTGTACCACAGCAACAAAATAGAATTTCAACATCGAGTAATCTGTCGAAGGCCCAGCTCATCTCCACCTTCCCTTCTGTTCAAAACCACTGACCCAGATCTGTGCTTCAGCCGACACACAAAGATGTATACCACTTCTGTAGTACAGATTCTGATCCTGGGACATCGTCCGGCAAAGTGCATCGAAAGATACGTACAGACTGAGGCCCTGAGCCTGCTTCTACTGCCCCCTGGTGTTCATTCCAGTTGACAGACACCAAGACACAGGACTCCATTCTAATGGCCCAAACTAATGTCACGATGTGCATGACCCAAAAATATTGTATCACCTTGAGTAACTGTCACCATGTTTCTATTTTGTGACTATGTGGCATCGGTTTCTTACAAGAAGGCGGCTAGATATACTGCGATGACCACATTCCAAACTGAGCTGTACGATTCCATGTAAATGTGCCAATTATTGAATATGAAGCAGTATTTTTGTAGAGGGGAAGAAAATGAGAGGGGAGGAAAAGAAGCCAAAAAAAGGGATGGATAGAGAGAGAGAGAGAGAGAGAGAGAGAGAGAAAGAAGAACCACACAAGAATAACTCAGACTAAGATCTAAAAGGAGGGAAAATGACCCAAACATGAAAAGGTCATTTCAGAACACTCAGCCTAATAAGACTTTCTCAAAGTGTCTTCCCTGCATATTCATTTCCTGGTTCCTGTCTTCTTCCAACCCCCCCCACCACCCCGCAGGCCTTGAACTGACTTAATCAGGTCAGATCAGAATTCAAGTTCATTCAGAGGGACAGGGACTGAGAATCAACTCTACATAACAAAAAAAAAAAAAAATTCTTTTTTAAAAAGAACCCGATCCGGGGTCTTGTGAAGCTGTGGTTGGCTTGGCACGCCTTCGAGGGTTAATGAGCCTCATGAATAATTTGGGTTCGGTGGCCAGCTTCCAGACTGCGCCCCCAGTATTTGTCTACGACCTGTCTAACACCATCCGACAGCTGACAGGTCACCATGGCAGCAGGTGTGGAAGGATGGGGAGGAGGTGGAGGGGGGGTGGTTGCTGTTGCTAACAGAGACAGATGGATGTGCAAAAAGGTGAGAATTCTCTGTGGAACACCATCTTCAGAGTTGTGTCATCATAACTGTTCCAAAATCATATTCTTACTCATTTCCCGTAATAACACTCTGACTATCCAGTAACGTTCCCAAACAGCATGTCACATAACAGTCAAAAATACTATTCTCGTTGCCCAATAATGGTCCAAAAATAATACCCTTGTTGTCGAAGAAAACGTTCAGATAATGTTTTTATTATCACTGCATGAAGTTTCCGGCTTTCATAGTGTCTGGTAACACTATTCTTATTCTCTGATAATGTTCCAAAATAGTATTCTTATTTTCTGAGAGCACTCTAAAACAGCATTCTCATTCTATAATAAACTTCAAAAACAGCTTCTTTTCTTTAGGTTCACCCAGGACAGGAAGTACCAGGACCGGTAGATGGGAGATCTTCCAGAGTTTCAACAAGTACACCAGGGTGAGAGAGTGTGTTTCTGTCCCAGGAGAGTGAGAGAGTGTGCTTCTATCCCAGGAGAGTGAGAGAGTGTGCTTCTGTCCCAGGAGAGTGAGAGAGTATGCTTCTATCCCAGGAGAGTGAGAGAGTGGTGAGAAAGTGTGCTTCTATCCCAGGAGAGTGAGAGAGTGTGCTTCTGTCCCAGGAGAGTGAGAGAGTGTGCTTCTGTCCCAGGAGAGTGAGAGAGTGTGCTTCTATCCCAGGAGAGTGAGAGAGTGTGCTTCTATCCCAGGAGAATGAGAGAGTGTGCTTCTATCCCAGGAGAGTGAGAGAGTGTGCTTCTGTCCCAGGAGAGTGAGAGAGTGTGCTTCTATCCCAGGAGAATGAGAGAGTGTGCTTTTATCCCAGGAGAGTGAGAGAGTGTGCTTCTATCCCAGGAGAGTGAGAGAGTGTGCTTCTATCCCAGCGATGCTGCTATCATACATCATACACAAGATGATCAATCAAAGGGGCTACGACTACCTTTTCTTTGATAGAGCATCAGGATAACCTTCATTAAGTTTTAGAATATGATTGGTGCCAGCAGATTTGTGACAGTTAGGCCCGCAGTCTCTTGTGGGACTTGTCAGAATTAGTAAGTGATCATTGGGTTTTTAGCAAAGCACATCTGCAGAAGTCTGGTAGAGTCATACCGGGCAGAAATGAGACATTACTAAGGCTCTAAGTTAGGGGCCTGTGTGTGGCTGGGTAATTAGCATCTTTAATGCCATAGAGCATGATGTAATGCAATAAAGAAACATGAGCCACACTGGGCTGTGCAGAGTCTCCTGTCTCCGTCTTCCCTTTCGCCCGTCTGCCACTCAACCCCGCCCCCCTGACCCTTGACCCCTGGTTCACTGCAGCGTTTCAAAGAGCTGTGCGGTGACATTTTGAAAAGGTCTCCCTGGCAGGAGAGATGGAGTGGGACGGAGGAGGAGGTCATCCCTCACTCTATTCTTTCTTCTTGGGGACTCTGCAGGCCTCAGTGGAGGCAAGCCGCTGGGTGAGTTCAGAAACTTAAGATAACACCACAGGAGGAAAGACAATATAGAGGGAAACGTTAAGAACGGAAAACAATGTGTTATTATATTTTCCCTTTTATGTTTAAAATGTCTGCATGCACAGGCACAGACAAAGAGACAAACCCCCCAAACACATACACACACACAAAGCAAATGCAGACAAATTAGATTCTTAATAGAAAACATTTCAATGTATGGTTATCGTTTTCTCCAATATCTGAAGGTGACCTTTCTTGTCTTTTCACAGAACATGAATTATTCATAAAACATGAATTTCATATGCAGATATTTACTGTTGAAACAGTGGCAATATTGCAGCAATGCAATACACGCAGGAGCAGAGAGCAGGTACAAATGTGGCTAAGCTAACTCAATTCCAAACAAGGTAGAACATGTTTTATGCACACCTGAGAGTTACAGCTGTTTGAAGAGTTTTATGGGGGATATCTCTGTCAGTTTCTGGCAGATTAACGTGCCCTTTGTGGAGGCACTCTGAAATCATGTGACTGAGGAAGGAATTACAGGCAAAGCTGCGGGTGGAGAAACGGTCTATGGGCCTTACAGGCCAGTCATCCTCAACCAGGTAGACAGGTATGAGGTATGTGGAACATCAGTCCACTGTGTGTTATAACAGCAGTAAAAACACTCATTAATTTCTCTCTCTCTCTCACACACACACACACACACACACACACACACACACACACACACACACACACACACACACACACACACACACACAAACACTCACACAACACACACACAAACACACACACACACACACACACACACACACACACACACACACACACACACACACACACACACACACACTCCTTGACAGCATTGTATATCTCTGAACAATGAAATTGACCTGAATTGTTTCAGATGACACTGAGCTGCTTAAATGGGCAGCATGTAAAAATATAAAAGTGGCTCTGGACAAGAGCACCTGCTAAACAGCTGCAACATAATAATTATGAACACTATCATTGAAAATTAAAAACACTTCTGCCCAATTTGCTGAAAGAGCCATACATAAAAGCATCAACTGAAAGGACTGTGTGGGACGTATTTCCTCTTCCATTGATAAGCGAGGATGAAAAAACTTGTATCTGGCAGGACGTTTTTGTTTCTTTCCAGAGCTGGAATATGAGGTAATCCGCTCAGCTTTCCGGTGATAAAAAAAAGGTTCCATACTGCATTTCCCATAATGCTCCGCTGCAGGACCAGATGGCTCACTGAACGCTACTCTGGAGGGCCATTCAGTGGCTGGAATGGCAGAAGCTCCACACTGTTAAAAATGAGCTGTATTTATGGAGCTGCCGGGTTGCGCTGTGATCTACAGTCATGTTCTGTAACACCTCTCTGTGCAACAGGCTGCTCTTCCTGTGGAGCTCTGAAGCACTTCCTCCTGACTCATAAAATATAAGGGCCCAAGCTAACAGAAATGCAGTGCAGGTTATGCACACGCACGGAGGTCCACGGGCCATAGCAAGTGGGGGTTGGTGCTTAGTCACACACAAAAATGCAGAGGAAAAAAATAAACGTGACCTTTCTTATTTCTTATTTATTGAGAAATAAAAGTAAAAGTTCTGTAAATGTAGCCAGTATAGATATGCTTTAATTCTGAAGGGATTATAGTCAAGAAAATGTCAATCATTTGGTGAACTTTTTTTTCTTTTTGCAGACGACAAAACATTTGTCCGTGTCAAAATGATAAAGGTGTTACTAATGCTTCAGAATTTCCTGGGCGACCTACAGTCTTCCGATCTGGAACATCTGCAGAGACACTGTATATGCCCCATATAGATTCCATACCAGACCAGGGTAGTAGTGACTGTAACAAGCAGCCCTGCACAGCGTTAGCATCTGATTGGCTGTAGCTTCACCAGGGTGGACAAATGGAATTCAGACATCGCCCATGAAGAACCCCTCCTCCAGCCAATCGGATTCCTGTGGAACGAATGCGCCAGCTGTGCATAAGGTTCGGTTTTCCAGTGCTCTACCTGTGCAGCTCAGCCAGCCACTCATAGTTCCTCACAGTTCAGAGGAACGTTCCTTCGTCTGCACTCTCCAAAACTGCATTAATGGAACAAGGCTGGAAATATGATAGGGCACTCCAAATCAAGAGAATAAAACACATGCATATATAGAAATTGGCTTGCATAAAAAGTGCCATTTACACTTTTACATCCACTGTTTTGCATCCATTTATATACAAAAACGAAGTTTGATTTATAGAAGCAGAATTATCCTCATTGAGCAGGCTTGAACAGTGTCCATTAAAATGTACAGTATCCTGGCTGCATTTCATTTATAACATCTGTTACATGGCATATGTGCCATAAATTTCCATGGATTTTTTTTTCTACAAAAATGAAACAGAAAAAGCTGAGAAAGCTTAATTTCGAAATTTTATTGCAGACAAAATGACGTTAACAGAAGTCCTTATTTATGTTTTACAGGCCCCTGTACAAGGCACGGGGACGCTGTCGACACAGTTGTTAAAAAAGCAGCGTTGAGGCTGGGCGCCATGACAGTTTGTGCAGAAATTGTACAAGCCGTAAGTGAAGCAGCTATGAAATGCACGGTGATACTTGCTGTCTGTCACACATACATACACACACACACACACATGTGCACTCACACATGCACACATTCACATGTGCACTTACACACACAGGCACGCACGCACGCACGCACGCACACACACAGTAGCCTCCCTTATGAAAATCCAATCTGCTGAAATAAAATATCAGACCCAGATCAGGATAGCTATTGCTACACTGCACAGTGTACGGGCAAATATATAAATAACCGCTTCTTTCACATCCTGCTATTCATTTTTTAAAAATATGTTCCTTTGAAATATACCTATAATATTTCCCATCCATATATATTTACAATACACTGCAGTATATCACATGTCCATAAGAGCTCCACACACACAGCAGGTCTATGGGTAGTGAACTTGGCCCTTGTTACCACAGAACAAGCACAGCTTGAACCTTTTTTCCAACGAACTCTTTTCACAGCGTCTGAGCTTTAACCAGTGGCGCGTTTTCAGCTGAGAGCGGAATAATAATACGGCTGTCTTTGGCGATGAGAGCGCAGGTCATTACTCAGGTGTCCGAGGCCTGACAAATGCATACAGACCTCTGACAGCGGCGAGAAGGTTTAGAGCGCTCAGACCGTTATTTCTCCTGCCAACGCCATCCTTCCAACTGCTCTGACAGGTGCCTGGCACAGTTCAATCCTGTCTTTTCATAACCAAACGATCTGCACCCCTTTTACGTACGTGCATGCGTGTGTGTGTGTGTGTGTGTGTGTGTGTGTGCGTGCGTGCGTGCATGTGTGTGTGTGTTGGGGTGGGTTGGGGTGATAATACTCTACCATATACATGTACCCATACAAATGTGCCCTGTATTTAAAATGTGATATAAAAATCACACTTACCAAAACATTAATTAAGCCATCTTTAAACTAATTGACCCAGGTCTACCCATCATAATTACCCCTGTGTTATCATTTCATGATAGGATTAATTATTATTTGTGAGAATACACTGCAGCCTCCAGACCGTTTTCATCTAGCAGGGCATTGATTGGCTGTGATAAACACTGCATATGCTCCGCCGTAAACACTAATTAAAGAAACGCATAAATACCCAGAGCTGGCCCGGGGTGACCCAGACTATGGCTGTGGCAGAACAAAGGCAGAATAACTCAAGGATGTGACTGTTTTCCCTGATTAAAACTGATTTTCAGACGCTACGGCTGCGTTTAAACACGGCTGGACACACGGCCTTTAAGCTGACAGCGCTGATGTGGGTAACATCTGACCCACCCTAACCCCCGCCCCCCGCACTTCAGATCTGCATCTGCCCCGCGACCGAAATGGCATACTAATCAGTGCCTACTAAATTCACACGGAAGAGTACTGCTCTTACGTCAATGTAGTCCCTACTACCCAGTGCAGTACGCAAGCTTGCGGACATACTAAGGTCGCTATTTTCTTCAGTCTGATAGCTGAAGGTTTACAAGTGATGTACATCCGTCATCAAACTTCACAGAACTGCGCCGTCTCCTTTTTGGTATCTCTCCACCCAACGGCCTTGTTGGATAGCGCAGTGCGTAGTCCTTGCAAACTGCTGAATTTTGACGGAAGCAGTACGCCATCCTGGTAACGCTCGCATAATGATTCAGCAGGTTTAAGGTTTCGGACACACTACATACTACGCCTACTGATTTTTGCGTACTATACAGTTCATGGCGTAGTATGCGATTTTCCCTAGTATGATCTTTCCCTAGCAGCCGCAAACAGCCACACAGAATCTGCTTTTGTGAAGCCTGGTCAGACAACGTTTGGATGTGCTCCAAATCCAATTCCTGCCCATCAGACCAACTGAATCAGATTATTTGATGCCCCTTAAGGTGTTATTTACATTATTCCGCACTACACGTTAAGCTTGCTGACATAAACCACTCACCTCACTCCATGCCAAAAATAACATATACACATTGACCCAACATACGGATCCATTCTGGTCACTTGTATAGTAGCACATAAAGAGTGGATTTGATGAATAAATGGGATTTGAGCATTAAAAGTCTGCCGTCTAATGCAGTTCACACACCTCATATTATGACATCAGCAGTCACATGACGAGTGCTTTTTCTACAGCTGACTGCAGGAGAGAACATTCAGCAATAAAGCCAAATAAAAATGGTCCCAGAGACATTTGCTGTCTAAAAATAAGCATTTCCTAGTCAATCAGGAAAAAATAAAAAATGCAACCACATCCATGATAAATTCAGGAAAAGACCGCGCCACGTTAGGCTATGTTTTTTGATTAAAATACAGTTTTTTTTTTTTTTTTTTTTTTTTTGCTCAGCATAGCTTGGAAGGCACAAGTAAGACGTCAAACCCTTTCCTAGAGACCCACTCTGGAAGCAGAGAGGAGGTGTGGACTACAGACTGCCACGGGCGCTGTAAAGCAGTCAGCATGAGGAGGCTCGGATCTATGATGGGGTTCGGATGGGAGATTTACAGACACTCCTGTGAGCGCCGGGGCAGCAATCACCAGGACACGGACGTGGCGACCGATCTCTCAGAGAGAATCTCACAGAAACGCACCCATTAAACTCCCTGGTGTCTCATAATTTATGTCCGGATCGCCACTCGAATTGCTGCCCTCACCTTACAGCCATCTTCTCCTAGTCGATATGACTGGTTAGAAAATATTGCCGTCATCTAGAAGAGCTGGCGGGTTTTTATCGCTCTGAACTGCACTGCTTTTCCCCAGGTTATAGCAGAGGGGTGCAGAGGCATGTAGACAAAGCTTCAGTAACACAAGTTCATCTCCAGTCTAAAACTGTCCAATCGACAGTCTGTGGCTCTGTTCCTTAATAAAGAAGGTTTTGAACCCTGAAATGGGCCATTTCACAGGGCAGCGTTTTGCGTTCTTCACCATTTCATAGGAGTGAGGGACCTCACTCTTTCATAGCTACCATCCTCTCTACCTGAAGAAACTCGGCCAGTGAGACGGTTTATCAAGGTCTGGTGTAATCCTCAGGTGACGGACTGGACGAAACGCACAGCTAAGAGGAGGGTGATGCCAGAAGGACAGTACAGTCCATTCGTTTGCATGGAGGCGAAGTAACCTTCCAGTGACTCAACACCATGACTTAAGGGCGACAATGCATAAAGCAATGGAAACTGCTCACACTTAAAACAAGCTGCACCCAATTCATGCAAAACAAAACTACATTGCTCTGAAAATGTGTACATCTCGCTCTATATTATCACTGAAAAAACCACTTAAAGTCTTCAATGATTAGAGAAAGCAAACCCACAATTGTACATGTACATGCCATCTGTTACTGAGTCAAGCATTAAAACAAAGGACAGGAAAGGAAAAAGAAAGCCAGCTAAATAAATGTACCAATGACCCTGACATTGAAGACACTGAAATTTTTAAGCATCTGACAGCATTAATTCCTCTTCCTTTAATTAATCTGCTGGAGGTTCGCTGACACTAGGAACTACATTACCCAAGAGGCAATGTGGCTCTCCCAGCAGCCATACACAGGTCACTTCCCAACATGTCCAACTGATATTCTGCTTCTACTATTAGCAAAACAGCTGCTCTGTATAACACAAATGGCTGGCACTGGTCATGTTTGTGTCTTACTGGCCACATGTACTGTAAGTGAGCCTCAGTCACACATTCAATAAACCACATTCAAGCAAAGCAGTATAAAAGCAACACCAAAGAAACTCCTTAATTAAAACATCTCTGTTGCAATACAATTACATTATAGGACTGAAATATTTCCAAAACACTAAAATTTGACATTTTTGCATTTCGCATGAACAAAAAAAAAAAAATTTTGATTGAAATTTACATCATTTTGTACGTCAAAAACAAAACAAAAAAAAAAATTTAATTCATCATTATTTACAGGAATGATCACAGTTGACAAAAAATTCCGTTCGGTTTGTTGGCAGCTTTAGTGAAATAGTCTTGGTCATAGTTCCCAGAAACGCAGGTTATCATGGCTCCATTGAAACAGTGTCCACATCTCTGCTGTCTCTCTCACACATACACACCGACACTCACACAAGAACAGATTAATCCACGCACAAACAAAAGCATTAATGCACACACAAATGCATGTATTCACACACAGACGCAGGCACACACAGAGAAACACATACATATACACACTCACACACAAACCCTAGCAGGTCATTGGATGACAAAGCAGAATGTGGAAGTGCAAAACTCTTTGCCTTATTGGTCAGCATTTGCAGACCTTTGAACCAGGGTTCCATATGGGTGGAGCCATAGTGTGTAGTAGACAAAGCTGTATGACCCTGTCCTTGGGCCAGTGTTTTTGTGTGAATCAGCCAGTTCACTGCTGACTACACATAGTGATGAAGTCAACTTTCTTCACTCATCTCCCATAATGCACTGCAGGCCAAAAAAAAGTTCTGGACTTGACAAAAAAAAGTGCTTATAAAAACAAACAAAACAAGAAGATACATTCAACAAGGACAATTGGTAGAGCAATTATTATGAACCAAAAAAAAAAAAAAAAAAAAAAAAGTCAAACAAAATTATAATGGCATTATGATGTCATGTTACAGTCCAGTCCAAAATAAAGAGGTGAGAGAAGCAGCTTCCCATCAATTTCAAGTGTCATAAACACAAAAAAACAAAATAACAAACAAAATCATATACTACATATGCAGGTAAATGCTTCTTGTATCAAGTGCCTGTCCTTCTTCATGGAAGAGCATCACAGGATATCGCAGTGCTCCTCATAAACAAGGCCAAAGCTGGGGTAAACAGGAGTCCACCTCGGCTCTGTGCACGGACCCATAACTTTCTTCATTTCTTTTAGAAATGTTGTTGTTTGGTACACTGATCTCTCCAACAGCGTTGCCCTGGTGTCTGGCGTTTCCAGTACTGCGAAGAGCACTGGACTACAAAGTGCAAGAACCAATATGTTGATCAGCGCCTGATTATTCAGGCTAAATTCTGCTGCTCACTTTCCCTTTACAAAGTCTTCCTGATTGTGGAGCAACCTGCCTGGCTCTCTTTTTTTGGGGGGGTCAGGGGGAAGGGCAGTGAAAAGTGTAAAATGTGGCTCTTTTGCCAGACACAGCAGTGAAACAAATTTATAAAACCTAAAACAGGGGACGCAATATCTGACTCCACATCCCCAACTCAGGACCTCAGGGCGACGATGGAAGTGAGGTGCTTGTGTGTTTTCCTCAACTCAACTGCGTCCATTTTCTGAACAGTTATGCAAAACAATGGAACCAGGGCTGTGCCCTTGTGTCACCTAGGGGTGGATCGGGTGAAGTCATAAAAACAGGTAGAAGTTAAGAGAGACCACCGTGAGTTTGGCTTCCCCCCACCATCACCATTTTTCAGTCACCATAAAGCCCAAAGAGTCCTCACCCACGACAGCCCTGAGGGAACGTACGCATCACTTCCTGTGTGCGGGGTGCGTGTCACTTCCTGTCTCTCAGGGGGCGGTGGGCCATATGGGGAAGGGGTGGGCCTCCGTGTTGAAGACGTACTTGTCCAGACTGAGCAGCTCTGGGTCATCGGAGAACAGCAGGTAGAAGTACTTCAGCGTCTCCCGAGGAAGAAGCTCTCCATCTTGTCGCGGGGGTTGGGGTTGTTGGGGTCGCGCACGTTGCTGATGGAGGTGTACCCTCCCGTGGGGACCTGGGGGAACAGGAAAACAACGCTAATGACACTGAGAGCCTGGCTCGGGACTTCAAGTTGGGGCATAACGGTTCACCATGCTTACCCGATTATGGAATTGCTATATACTTACCTGTGCCAAAAACCCAAGGAGCTCCCAACTACTTCAAAGTTGCCACTACCCCAAATTCAAGATAATTAGCAAGGTTTTGTGTGCTCTTGAATGAGACCTGCTCAGTATATTGGCTGCCAGTGCGTACAGTTCCAAACAAACGAGCATATAATTGAACAAATGGAACTAGCATATCATCAAAAAGTGAATATCCCAAATGAGACTCATCCAAAATTCAAGAACCCGTTTAAACTGTGCAGTGTGCTGTATCGCGAGTGCTGCAGACAAAGAGGTAAATAGCTAGTGTGTGCAGGAAGGGTGTGAATACAAATCATGAGAATATCCATAGCAAGGGAGGCAGAAAAGGAGAGCGAGAGAGCGAATGTGCGAGAGTGACTGAACGATAGAACGGATTTGAGCCTTAGTCAGTGTCATGACCTTGCCTGTGATCAACGTCTGGAGGATAGCTGCAGCACTCTTTTCGTCTTTGCTTGTACAAATGATAAAATTAAGTGCCCATTTTGCCATCTTTTTGTCCATAAATATTTCTTTACTGCTTATCCTGATCCATGTCTGCTTGAGAGACACGAGTGATTTAACTTGAAATTACTTTCGGTGTGCACTGGAAAATATCTAATAATGTATTTCCTGCCAATAAAGAAACCTAAAATTTCAGAGAGAGGAGAGAGGCAGAGAGAAGGAAAGATGAGAGGAAGAGAGAGGATGGAGAGAGAGAGAGAGCAAGAGAGAGAGAGAGAGAGAGAGAGAAGAGGAGGAGAAGCACGCTCTCTCACCCTTGTGTACTTGTTGAAGCTCTGGAAGATCTCCCATCCCCAGTCCTGGTATTTCCTGTCCTGGGTGAACCTGTACAGGTAGAACAGGCTCTCCACCGTCTCCGGCCTCAGCAGGTTGTGTCTGTCTGCGGGCTGGGGAGGAGGAAGAGGAGGAAGAGGAGGAGGAGGAGGAAGAGAGAGGCCGGGGTTAGATTAAGGCCAAGCTAGGGCCAGAAGTGGGCCAGCCCAGGTTAGACCCAAGATAGCCTCCCGTCCCAGTCTCACAACTCTAATGTTTACTGGGCTGATCTTATACCTTGAGGTTGCAGGTTCAATTCCCAGGCAGTGCTGTCAGAAGACGACAAAGTCACCATTCACTCCATTTATGCACCTGTAGCCGCTAGAGAGCGATGTGACTAACAAGCTTATCCGGCCTAACCCCTATCATTCCCCTTTGAGTCTGGGCTAAATGCCGCCTCATCGATGCAGACCTCTGGCCATAGCCGGTAATGACGGAGGTTTGGAGCACCCACTTGCGGGGCTCACACCCTCTCCCCATACACCTTTTCACAGGATGAGCCCCCCCCTTCTCTTTCTCTCACCTTGACCTCGACGTCGCGGCCGTTCCGGGGCTGCACGTTGAAGTGGACGATCTCGGGGCTGAGGCCCGTCTCCATCTGCGCATACATCTGGTAGCAGGTCTCCATCAGCTTCTGTGCCAGCTCCATGTGTTCCCCCGCCACCCCGTTATGAGCCCCCAGAGCCAGCGTGCCAGGCAGGAAACACACCAGGTGATCCTTGGGGGGAAGAGGAGGGAGAGAGGATGAGAGAGTGAGGGAGGAAGGAAAGGACATAGAAAGCAAGACAGTGAGAGAGGAGAGGGAGGGCACAATTGAAAGAAAAAGGAGGGAGGGAGGGAAGGAGGAAGAAGGATGAAAGACAGTGAGAGAGGGAAAGAGAAACGGAGATGAAAGGAGAAGCAGCAATTTAGGAAAAGTGAGAGAAGTAGAAAGGGAGGGAGATTTTCAACAATAGCATCAGTTGTCCACAGTCACCGTCGTCAATCCACTTGAGCTATGCATGTTCTGATGAATATTTGAATTTGATAAACAGATTGCATTGCCATCTCTTTGTTGTGCTAATAAACCCCGAACGAATCCAGGGAAATACATGTAAAGGCATTAAAAAATGACATGTATAATATATTAGGTATATATATTGCATTATATAATATATGCAACAAACAGAGGACCATCTATGATTCAGTGCCGTTTCCATGTAAATGTCTACACCTCTACAAGTGTCATTTGCCATTCCAGAATATGGTTACACAGGCAACGTAAGTGCTGCCTGGTGACTCTTAATAAATAAAGAATATGAATTTGAAATTCAAACAAGAGAGGCAGAGAGAGTGAGAAAGAGGCTGATTATGTCGACCTTGCTTCCCTGCCTTCCCTGTTTACACAGCAAATGACTTCATCTATATGCCCGTCTTTAAAATGTCCGACAAATCAAATTCAGATAAAAACAGAGAGACAGAGAAACACACACACACACACACACACACACACACACACACAACATACACACACACACACACACACACACACACACACACACACACACACACACACACACACACACACACAGAAATGTATCACTAATCTGTAATAAGATAATAAACACCCTCTGAGTTTGGTGATTTATCAGTGTTGCACTTTTGCTTCGGTAATGGTGTGTAAATTCATTCCAGAAAAGGACATTGAAAGTTAACTGGGACGTGATATAAAAAGGAACCATAGAAACAGTTAGATTGGGTCTCCGTTTTTCCTGAAACTAAGTATGGTCATCAAACAAACATCCAAAGCATGCATGTCTATACTGTACATCTGTAAAAGGTAAACGTTCAGCTCAGCTTTCCTGTTTCTTTCACATCTAAATGTAACAGCTCTTACACTGAAACAAAAAAAAGAAGCAAAAAAATGTGCAAGGAAATTATCCAAAGTGTACTTGAGACACTGTGGTGCTAAGCTGCATAGCGATGCTATCTCAGCGTGCTGCCACACACACACACACACACACACACACACACACACACACACACACACACACACACACACACACACACTCCGTAGAGGAAGCTATGGCAAATAACCCATCAGGCAAACAGAAGCATCACGCCTTCCAATCAGCAGAGAGCATCCAGCCCACAGGATTAAAGACACGGTCGCCACGGCAGCGCCAAACCTCCGTGGAAACACATGCTGCGAGGCCTCTCTGTTTACAGGAGATTAAAGCAACGCAACACTCATTTTTAATACTGTTTTTTTTTTTTAATTAATCACACCTTTTTTTTTTTTTTACAGTGCAATCCTCAGTAAATTAAATTACATCCTGATGTTTATCACCTTAAGCTCCCTGTGATTATCTTTTTAAGTGAATAAAATAAATAAATTAAATGCGTAAACTAAATAATATGCTATATTGCCAGCGCACATTAATGAACACTGCGGGAAATGGGGTGAAAAATTGGCTTGGCAGATGAGAAGCTAATTCCACCCGTTGTTTTTTCCTTTTTTTCCTCCAGTTTTAATCACCCTCCTACAACGTGAGGTCTCTCAATCAACAGTGAGGCAACAACACAGACGTTTGACCGTGCTTTTAACCCCTCCCATAAAAATACTGCTTTCATACAGTAGGACAAACACCAGCTACGGGCTTCATACAAACTGTTCTACATCGCCGTTAAAAACGAGCAGAGATGGGGTAAAGACACAAAAAAGATGTGCTTTGCTGTAGATAAGAGTGTCTGTACTTTAATGTGTTCATTCATTTTGCTGGGTACAGCTACGACATGGACAAAGGCTGTGATAGGGAAGAGTTAGGTACTAAATTAGGGACCTTTACAGACCTGGATCAGGTGGAGATGTAGGTTACTGCAGGACAGGTGTAGATACAGGTGTGGGTGATAAGTGGTGATCATAGATTGGGTGTAGATATAGGTGTAGGGTATTGCTGGAGAGGTGGAGATACAGGTGTATGTATGAGTATGTGGGATTGAAGGAAAGGTGTAGATAAAAGTATAGAGGACTGTAATACAGGTGTGGACACAGGTGTATACAGGCGTAGAGGACTGTAGGAGGGGTGTAGATAGAGGTGTATATACAAGAGTAGGGGACTGTGGGGAAGGTGTAGATACAGGTGTAGCTGGGCATTACTGATTCCCACTCACCATTTTGGGGTTGAAGCGGCCATGCGACAGCTCCCCCACAAAGGTGAGCCTGAGGGAGATAGTTTGCCTCAGCAGGTTCTTCTTCACTCCCTCTATGGCCTGGACATAGTCCTCCAGCAACCTGCGCACACAGCAACACACAGCTAAAATCACTGGACATAGTCCTCCAGCAACCTGCGCACACAGCAACACACAGCTAAAATCAACACACATCAGTACACAAATCAGACACACAGGACACAAACCAATGCAACACAGAGATACACACAACTAACCACACAACATACAAACCAAAGCAACACAGAGACACACAACTAACAACACAACACACAAACCAAAGCAACACAGAGATACACATGACTAACAACACAACACACAAACAAATGCAACACAGATACATGTACACAACACAAATATACATACACAACACACACACGCACACAAGCAAACATAACACAGATACACACGCACACAAATATACACACACACACACACACACACACACACACACACACACAAGGACATTGACTGGGTAGCAATACACCATAACAGAGACAGTAGTTTGTCAGGCTCTTGAATAGGGCTCAAATCGTGGTCCCTGACAGACAAATGGCAGTAAGTAATGCCTCCTCACGGTGCAAAGCCTGCTGGGATTTTTTGGGACGGCCAGAGGCCTCAAACCCCAATAAAGCATGGCGGCGCTGGGGAAGGTCATTCCCTCCATTAGCCTTCTGCCACGCGCCTGACCTCGCAGCGGCCCGCGCGACACTGAGGGAATGCAAACGAGGCGCTATGACCCCGGCGGGATTAACCTCGCGGCTAGACACACAGGAAGAGGCCGTCACGCAGGAGTGTGCCGCAGAGGCTGGCCTGCTCCAGCATCGGTCTGGATAAACCGCTGCATTACAGCACACAAAAATATGGCAAAACCGAGAACAGTGGATGGGGCGAGAATCAAGAAAGTGAAAACTTGATTCAAACATATAAGGACGAGGAAATAGAAAATTGAAAAAAGTAGATATTAACAGTAATTAAAAGCAGGACATTAAAAAGTCTAGACACACATACAAATGTGAGTAAAACAAAAATGGGAAAGTGTGTGTGAAGGTTAAGAGTGTAGGGTGGAGGGTGGTTTAAGGTGGGTAGTGTGTAGGGTTTAGGGTGGAGAGTGGAAGATGGGTGGTGTGTAGGGTGTAGTGTGGAGGGTGGAAGGTGGGTAGTGTGTAGGGTGGAGGGTGGAAGGTGGGTAGTGTGTAGGGTAGGTGTGTGTTTAGGGTGTGAGGGGTGAGGTGTGGAAGATGATGTCGGGTGTATTGTAAGGTGGGTAGTGTGTAGGGTTTAGGGTGGAGGTCTCCTTCTTGCGGGCCATACGCCCTCTCCTTCTTGCAGCCACTGTTTGAGCAGGTACTCGTAGTAGCTGTCGGCACGGGCGCCCAGCGTGAAGACGCCGCGGTGGGTGAATTGCCCGCTGTTGGTGTTGATGAACATGGGAACCAGGCCGTCGTGTTTCCCCTCCATGGAATGCACCATCTGCATCACCCTGTCCACCGCTTCCTGGGGTTGGGGGGCAGGGGGGCGGGACACAGCAATGCATAATGTGTTCCGATTCTCATTGCTGATATTATTCTATGAATTCATTCGTTCCAAACCTTTCAAGCGGAACAGCACATGGAGAACAATTTAGATAATAATATGATACAACAACAAAACATTTTTTATTACTATTATTCGTAATAGTAGTAGTAGTCGTAACATTTTTTCTATTACAATGAAGAGCATTGAGTTCAAACTGTAGAATTAGTGAAGCTCAACCAGCTGAGATTCAAAAACAGATATTGTTTTTCTTGCCATTAAGAGCCGTAACCTGCTTCCTTCACATGGCACTTTTCGAGCAGGGCACTCAAAGTACTTCTCAAGAGGAACCGGGAGCAGAGAAAAATGCAGCTTAAGTGGATTGCTTTCCTGCTTGATCACTGCTATTCCACCCACCCTAGAGCAATGCAATTTTACAAGAGTAGGAAGAATACGGTCTTATGGGATACAGGTATGGGTTTCCATTCATCAGAGAGATGGAGAGACCTGAATGCATAAACACATGACACTGGGAGATACGGCAGTGCCAGAAGGTCCCTAAAGCCCTTACCATAAACTTTCAACCCGTTTCCCAAAACGTTCTTATGTTTATTTATTATCAACCAAACAAATAATATGCTGAATAATACCAATGAGTATTATTATTACAAGGAATGTCGTTTTGGTTCAACTTTACTGTTTTGATAAGGGTAAAAAAAAATTGTATACATTGACCATTAAAACTGTAAAGCTTGTTTACACTGTTTACCCACATATAAAATATGTATTTTCGTACAACAGTGGTTGGCGGCAGACTTAAGGTCCATGATGATGTAGACAATTAATGGAAATGTAAGCTGTGCTACATCCAGCAAAATGCTCTAAAATTAAGACCGCTAAAGCTGAATTAGACAACAGTTCACTAAAGAGTGAACTTAAGCCACTACTTGGGGTAGGCGGGGGGGTCTTATTTTGAAGAATTTTGGGGCTCACCTTGTACTGGGGGTCCTGGGTGAGGCGGCTGAGCTCTCGGAACTCCAGCTGGATGCTGGTTACCTCGGCAACGGTGCTGTCAGATGTCCAGCGAGGGGGATGGGCGGTACCTTTTCCGAGGTTCACATCCGAGTACGGAATTTTGGAGGGGGTGTTAAACGCCGGCATCAGCCTGGACCCCAAATCTTTCTACAATCAGAAAAAAAAAAAAAAAATACATCGCAATTTTTAAACCTAAAAAAACCTTCAAACTCCTACAAAGTTATTAAATGAGAAAAAACTGTTTTATCATTACATTAAATTGCATTAGGCAGGGTTTAGTCCCAGGGGTTTTTGAATAAAAATATTATAGATTAAAGTTTATTTAAATACATTTCAGTAAGAGTCCTGAGACACTGAAAGTAGACAAATGTTGAGTCAGAGAAGTTAAACTGAACACACACACACACAGACAAAGGAGTAAAACAGATATCACCCTGAAATATTACATTAAAACCTCCCACTGCATTCAAAGAGAAGCCGCTGTTTAAAACGGTCTCCATTACGGCTCCTACACATGCATCTAACTGCTTTGCGTTCAGTCCATTTACAGGAAAACACTAATGCATTTCGGCCATAACCTTCTGACAGCTCTTTTAAAAACATTTGTGACATGTTCCATCAAAAAATATTACTTTAGCTCAGACACATTTTTACTTTACTATATTGCTTAGGGAAAACACAGCTGTCACAAAGAGGAGAAGTACATCTTTGACAGTGAGGAGAAACAGTTATCAAACAGAAAAGAAACAGCTACCACAAAAAGGGGAAACACAGCTATCACAAAGAAAAGAAACAGCTATCACAAAGGGGAAATACACAGCTTTCACAAAGCGGAGAAACACAGTTATCACAAAGAAAAGAAACAGCTATCACAAAAAGGGGAAACACAGCTATCACAAAGCGGAGAAACACCGTTATCACAAAGAAAAGAAACAGCTATCACAGAGGGGAGAAACACAGCTATCACAAAGCGGAGAAACACCGTTATCACAAAGAAAAGAAACAGCTATCACAGAGGGGAGAAACACAGCTATCACAAAGAAAAGAAACAGCTACCACAAAAAGGGGAAACACAGCTATCACAAAGAAAATAAACAGCTATCACAAAGGGGAGAAACACAGCTATCACAAAGAAAAGAAACAGCTTTCACAAAGAAAAGAAACAGCTATCACAAAGGGGAGAAAAGCAGCTATCACAAAGAAAAGAAACAGCTATCACAAAGCAGAGAAACACAGTTATCACAAAGAAAAGAAACAGCTATCTAAAAGCGGAGAAACACAGTTATCACAAAGAAAAGAAACAGCTATCACAAAGGGGAGAAACACAGCTATCACAAAGAAAAGAAACAGCTATCACAAAGCGGAGAAACACAGTTATCACAAAGAAAAGAAACAGCTATCACAAAGGGGAGAAACACAGCTATCACAAAGAAAAGAAACAGCTTTCACAAAGAAAAGAAACAGCTACCACAAAGCGGAGAAACACAGGTAGATATACAGGTGTAGGTTTGGGATGGTAGGCTATGGTCTCTGTGACTCACCGCTTTCTCGAAGAACAGGGCATCACCTGTGAGGTGGTATGTGCTGATCAGGCCTCCCATGATGCGGATGGTGCTTTCGAACAGGTTGACGTCCACGTTTTTGGAAAAGGACAGCTCCGTTTCAACCCACTTCCTGGCCTCGGCGAACTCTGCGTGGCAGGGAGAGGAGAGGCGCAAATGTATCGTCACGGTTTCTGTGATCTACAACCAAGGAGCGAAGATTCCGCTCAGGATATCCACCTGTGTTTGGGTCCTTCTCAGGCTATGAATCAAAATTAAAGCACTGAAAACTCACACAGGGCTGTGTAAGGATTTTTAAATTAATTTAAATGAACAGAATTTCAATTCAATTCCATTCCAATTCAGGCAATTCAGGAGACCAACTGTAATTCAATAAACATAAAAAATGCCATCATGGTCAGAGGATTTTTCTTTCAGTTAACACAATTTCAATTCATTTCCCGAATTAGTTGAAAAGTAATGGGTCGGAAACCTGGGAGACGGCATTCAAAATGGATAAATATAAAGTTCTACCTGTGGGAAATAAAGAGTTTAACACAGGATTATTTCATTGAAGGGAAAAAAAATGAGAATGTTTTCAATCTGAAAATGACTTGTTGTGAGTTATGGATCTAGGCAGTTTGCCCGAAGCAGTTGAAACACCAGTTGCATGCTGGGATATACAGGAAGTAGAACTGAATATAAATCAGGGAAGGATATAACGGTGTTATGCAATGCCTTTGTTAGGCCACATTTACAGAGCCCTGTGCAGTTCTGGGCACCATATCAGAGGAAAACAAATACAGAGGGTCCTGAAAAACTACAAAGAAAGGCAATTAAATGAATTTCTGGTAAGAAATTGAAAATGGAAGAATTAAGATACCCGATCTGTTTGGGCTTAGAAAAGGGAGGCGAATTTGTGGGAGGAATTTAATTGAGGCTTTTAAAATTCATAAAATTGTTTATTCAAGGTGAACAACAAATGCAACTTCAGGTTCAATTCTGTCAGAAGAATACGGAATAATAAGTTTTATAAGCCACCTTATCAAGCACAACACAAAGAAAAAAACCCTTTTTCAAGGTCTAAGACATCTGCTGTGTTTTGTTCTGTACTTTGCACCATGAGAACTTCTTGTACTTTCCTGCTACTAACATGAATAAAAAGTATATTTTTTTTCCCAACATAGTAGCTTACAGGTCTACATTGTTCTTTCTCTGATAGGAACGGTATGCTCTTTTTTTTTCCTTTGTGTTGCACGAGGAGAACATAGATGAGAATTACTTAAAGACAAATTACACTTTTCACGTTCAGCCGTATTAGATGTTTCAAGCTCCCAACTGCCATTGCTGATGACTGACTTAGGCCCATGCTTGCCTGGCGCAGGTGAATCCAAACGCAGAAACATGTGATGAACAGACAGAAATGGGGACTTTCAGAAACCCAGCTGTGGCTGCTGGGGTTAGGGGGTAACACCAGGGGAAGGTGGAGCTGTCCCCCTGCCTCAGGCTGGGTCCCCTTACCTTCCTTCAGCCCCAGGATCCACATGGTGTCCAGGGCATCGATGAGGGTGAGGCCCAGGCCGAACCACTCCCCGTAGGACTTGGAGACGGGTTTGAGCTCGTCGTGACCCCAGGCGAACTCCTTGTAGCCTTTCCATGCGTGTCTGAAGGCCTCTTTTACAGCTTCCTGCCGCTGTGCACTGACTACCGCTGCTCCATACACACACACACACACACACACACACACACACATGCATGCATACACACACACACACACACACACACACATACACACACACACACACACACACACACACACACACACACACACACACACACACACACACACACACGCATGCATACACACACACACGCACACACACGCACACACACGCACAAATGTGTACAGAAACTCAAACATCGGGTACAATTACAATCCTGGCCAACAGCAATAACTTTAATAGTGCTCTGATTTACAGGTAAACACTATTTGAAATAGTATTGCGTGCGTTTGGTATGTATGTGTGCAGCCATGCACACGTGTGTGTTTGGTATGTGTGTGTGCAGATATGCACACGTGTGTCTGGTATGTGTGTAGGTGTGTATGACTGTTTATGACTGTGGCTGTGTGTGACAACTAACGGTAGTTCCTAACCTGGCCCCACGGTAGCGCCCTCTTCTGGCTCGACAGCTTGTCCGGCTGCGGCGTCCTTGTCCTTCTCTTTGTCTTTGGCAGAGGGCTGGGGCTCTGTGGCACGGTCAGCCTCAATCATGGCCCCCCGCCAGCTGCAGGACACATGCACATGGAACACATGACACACGGAACACATGTTCACATGCATGCGTGCACACAGACACGTTAAAATACATAAACACGCATATGCACACACACAGACGCACATACACACACAGAAGTGCACACACAGTTGCGGACAAACAAAGCAATGAGGAGGGGGAGGAGGCTGCTGAAGAAGACCAGGCCGTGCGGCCCGGCACAGCCCGGCACACCTTCCCAGAAGTAGCCGTTTGGCTTCCACTCAAATCAAACAGCGCTATGTCCCAGGTTCGTAAAAATAATTTATGCGTTTTGTATTTGCCGAGGCATTTTTACACACACATTTTATCTCCTCGCTGGCTCCATTATCTGATGTTTGCTGAGCAGCCCTTGTCAGCCATTATGTGCGTTAATGACAGTGGACTGGACCCAATCAAAAGCACTCAGCCCCTCTAAGGGCAAACGCAACCCAATCACAACAGACCTCACACTACAGCGCAGGCTTGTCTCAGTGTTTTACAGGAGACAAGCAAACATGTACCTTGGGATGCATTCTTTTCATTGTAAAAATAGAGGAGTATATCAGAGCCCAGACGGGCCAGGCCCAAGCATCTCATTGGCCAGTCGGGCTCACCTGACCAGTGGCTTCTCAACGGCCTCTTCTTCCTCCCCTCCCTCCTCTTCCTCATCTCCATTCTTAGCCCCCAGGCCGTGCTTCTCCTTGGCCAGCCAGTCCGTCCCGTTCCCTCGCTTGGAGCGGTTCTGGAGGCTCGGAGGACCGCGCTTGTTCGGCAACGGCTTCTTCTGTTTGCGGAACACGAAGGGAGAGCGAGGGAGCATCAGAGAGAGAGAGAGAGAGAGGAGAGGAAAAAAGAGCGGTGGAGGAGAGAGGGGGAGAGACAGGAGAGTTGGAAAGAGAGTTTAGAGACAGAGTGAGACACAGTGGGACAGAGACAGAGAGAAAGAACAGGGGGGGAAATTGGCAAAGGGAGAGAGAGAGAGATAGAGAGAGAGAGAGAGAGAGAGAGAGAGGAATGCTTTATCAACAAAGCAATGGAGGAGGACAACATGGCAGCACTGTTGAGCCAGCTCTCATTCACAGCACCTCCGCTCTGGCAAAGACAGACGGACTGCCTCGTTCAGGATTGTGAACACGTACGGCCCATCAATCCTGTGTGTGTGTGTGTGTGGGGGTTCTCAGTGCTCATTAGCCCCAAACATAAGAGCAGGTACTGTGGTCCCTTATAGCCAAGCAGGTATTGTGAAGAAGTCTCCAGTGAGCCAATAAAGAATATCTACCAATGAAAAAAGGTTGTTCTTTTGTGTCAGACCCACAGTGTCTGAAGCCATGAATGTCTCACAAAAGTCAAAGTTATGATCAATGCTCAAAAAATGTATGTTTTTTTTTCCCTCTTAACTTTACAAAGTTGCTTTCTGATTTCAGAACCATAACTTGGAATATAAAAAGTGTAAATCCCAGTTTTTATTCTCCCTCGGAAACAGCTGTGGATTAGAACCATAATGTCTGAATCAATAAACATCCATACAAAGTTAAAACAAATTTCCTTTGCTTTCAAAAGTCTGCACAAAAGTCCTAATAAAGAATATATAACAAAGAAAAGGCTTGTTTTTTTTATTTATCAGAAACCTCTATGGGTCAGACCTGTCTGAAACAATAAACGCCTGTCAAAAGTTACAGTAAAGAAAGTTACACCCCTCACAAAATGTTTATGTTCTTATACTTTATAAACCCTAAGAACATTTTGTGAGTTGTTTGGAATCATCATAATGCGTCTGTCAGGCTCCTATTATGATGTCATAACTGTGAGACTGATTAGTGAGCTAAGCTGTGGTGTTATATGGGTATAATGCAGTTTAAATGTGAGGAATGGGACTCTACCCACCCCTGCCTGGGGCTTGGGGAGGACCAGCCCACTGTCCTCCTTCTTGGGCTCCGGCACAACCTCCTGCACTACCTTCGGCACAACCCCGGGAACAACCCCTGGGAGGACCCCCGGGAGAGCGGGTTTCAGGCCCATGTCGTCCTCTCTGTCCCAGTCATCCTTCACTGACCTGTCAGAGAAACCTGCACGCAGAGGAGTTTGATTAAAACGTTTTCATTTTAAATACTTTTGTTGCATTATTGCATTTCTGCTTTATTCCCATTGTGAATTGGTCTGAACCCACTACCTGCTCATCTTAACCTACGTTTAATATTATATTACTACTTTTCATTGAACATTTGCATCAAGGATAGCTCTCTATATATATATATAACAGCCTAGTGGCAGTGTTGGGTATAAAACTCTCCTAGTGCTCCTAGTGGCAGTGTGAGGTATGGCACCCAACATGACAGGTGGATCATACCTCTCCAGTGGTCTGTCAGGTTGGGGTAGGTGACAATCCCGCAGACCAGCAGCAGAGCCAGCAGGAAGAGGATCAGGCTGCGCTGCAACCGCGACAGCTGCTTCCACTTCTGCAGCCGGCCGGGAATGCATGAAATGGGCCACATAAATACATGACCAGAACAAGCTCATAACACTAACGGCGTCTCACTCACAAGCTGAAAGCAGGGGAGACAGCCTCCTCTGTCACATCTCTGCCAGACCATGATTAGGTGGCAAGAGTCACGTAGCCAATTTTTACTGAGAATTGACTGGGACCAGGAGGTTTACGCCCCTAATCTATCAAAATGTGGCACAGAATCTTTAATGGCTTCTGAGTCAGGACCTTGGTTTAATGTCTCATTCCAAAAAAAGGTACATTCTACAGCCCACAGCCACCCTTCATTGTGCATGCAAACTGGGGTTCCATTTGGTGCAGGGAATGGGGGGGAGCACCCCCTACTGGCCAGCCAATAGCAACACAGTTTTCTGAAAGTTTCCCATTCAGGCGGTCTCCTCTGCTTTTCTACATTTTAGATATTTAGCAGATGCGTTCAGTTCTAAGCCACTCACAGGGATCATACCCACAATGCACTATGCACTCTCACCCTCCAGCAGGACTGCCGGCGCCGCTGCTTGCTGTTGTTGTAGCTGTAGCCGTCCTGATCCGAGAGGGTTAAGGAGATGAAGTCTTTCCGTGAAGGCGGAGGGTACATCGCTCCAGCCGGGCCGCCAGGTCATAGACGCGGCTCTGCACGGGCCAGCAGGGGGCAGCAGCAGGGCACCCGGGAGACACAAACACATCTTAAATCATTCCTTTTTTATCTCACGGGCACAGACAATCCTTGTTTCTGACAGAGGATTAAGGCCATTAAGCATCAACAGGAAGTGCGTGAGTGAGTGAGGGTGAGTGAGCAAACTGGTTTCCGCAGCAACGGGGCAACTTGTAACTCAAGGTGGATATGAAATACGAGGAGAGGCTTTAAGGGCTAATCCATCAGTGGGACAAACATGATCCATGTCACAGGGCTGGCCTCTAAATTTGGAGCAAAGAAACGACCCCCACCCTTCCACCCCCACCAACAAAAAAAAACAATCATCTCTCGAAATCTGAGGGTTTATGCTACCATGTTGTTTCTCTGATAACACGCACACAGAAGGTTCAGTTGTCACATTGTTCTCTCTGACCTTGGGCCTAAGATCCTGGCCCCACACCCCAGCCTCCTGAGCAAGACAAGGACGACAGTGGAAAAGTTAAAACTCCCTGGCTAAAAGGAGGAAACCTTGATCAGATCGCGGGTTAGATCACCCGTCTGCCTCTGGTCAGCATTGGTTACATCCAAGCAGTGGTGTGCACAGACGTTTGGAGGCGCCTTGGCTCTACCAGTGCTCTATGAGTGCTAATAATGGCTAATCCCAGCTATCAGAATCCTTCAGAGGGGCAGCTTGGGCAGAAGAGGTAAAAAGGGTCGTTGCCCAGGCAACAACAGCACGAAGGTCTGCACGTCCCAAGAAACATGGCTCCACCTGTAGCGAGACAGGGCCAGACCCTCAGCGTGTGAAAACTCCACCTGCCACAGGACAGACACGTCACTGGTCTTTCCGCCGCCCCAAGCCAGCCAACGGTCCGAAGCATTATCACAGGACACGGGACACGCCCCGAATTTGTCATCTATCGCAGTGGCTTGCGAACGCAGTCCTGGGGGTTGCTGGGTACTCTGGCTTCTGATCCAGCCGAAGCTGCAGCTCCAGTGCCAGCCCATTGCTCTTAATGTGACTCATAATGTCTGCAGGGACATTTTCCTTCTTTAAGCCACAGTATATCAGACATAACAATGCATGCTGGGAAGAATAAATATCCCATTACCACATGCCAAGACTTTTAATCAGTCAGACAGAGCCTGCTAATGCTTTCGTTCTCTTACTGTGCTATACCACAAACGACTGCATTAGAAAGAGGTATACTTAATCAACCTCTTTTTTTTACTGATTAAATTACAGACTGACAGGAGAATCAGCAAAGCCTTGACTGGCGAAAATGAAGAAACCATGTCCCCCCCGTGACAAATAACTGCAACTAACCATTGGATAACTAATGAACAGTTATAATGAATTAAAGCCAAATGGCAGCAACTCAAGCCTGCATTGTGTTAAAATGGGTTTAAAGGGATAAAATGATGCTAGAGCTTATACGCGTGTGCCATAACTGATGGAGAGGATTGCTTTAACTAAAACCAGTAACCATACAGGGAAGGATACCCCAGTAGCCTGACAAACCCTGATCTGGTGTCTCCATGTTATCCATCAATCCTGTTTTAACACCCCACTGAGACAGCAACGTGATTCTGTGGATTCAACTGCAATGAGGAATAAAAGAAATTGTAACACATCAAAGTGTTCTCCCACCCATTTGTCAAATCAGCCCCACCCCGGGACATGACAGTCTCAGACCTGACAAAACTACTTCACAGAGGGACATTCCACCTGACAAAATAACAAGAGCAGGGCCTCAGCAACCATGACAGTGAAAAGGAATGATAAAGTGCAAATAAATCGTATGAATAAACAGCCAGTCCAAAAAGGACAGCGAAAACACAGACCTGGTGCGCACCTATTCCTCCTTATTTTTTTTATTTCAAACAGAATATTTTATGGGACCCCAGGTAAAAAAAAAACAAGGGAGGCATTCGAGAGCGGAATGATGGCAGCAGGCCGTTCTGAACGCTCGAGTCTGTCACTTTACCTGCATTTCAAGGGCCCCGATATACTTCAGGCAAACACAGTTCGCCTGAGATAAAAAAAACAAACAAGCAAACATAAAAGTGTGCCTGTTGGCTTAAGGGTGCTCGCCGCGTTGTTTTTGCTTGGGGGGGTCTGTGAGCAAAACTTTTTTCTGACTTGAGCGAAGGTGAACTGGTGAACTCGACGCCCACCATCCTCAGTTATTGATCAAACGGGCAAGCAGGCACATCTCCAGCGGCCACAGTTTACAGTTTCTCCATTCATCACAACCACTCAACAGCTTACATTCTTGGAGCTTCTAATTCTGCACCACAGCCTGTGACTAGAACGTTCCATTTTGCACTGGAATAACAAATAGTTTTGACCAGAAGCTGGCTGAAGCCATTCAGTGGTTCTAGCTACTTACAATGTGCATCTGGTCTGTGAAGTTTGTTATTGACTCCAATCCATTCACAGCTAGTATTTTTAAATTGCAATACGACAGGCCACATTTACTTAAAACAGTGCCTATGCTCATTTGTCTGCCAACTACTCTACTGGACTGTTATACAGGCAAACTCAAGCAGACCGTGACAGTGAAAAGAATATATGCATGTATGAATGGTTGGAGTGGTTGAATGTCTGTCATTAACCAGCAAGAGGACATGTTTGCTTGAAGCATATGAAGATGTGACATGCATAAGGGTGAGTCCAGATCTCTCATGGCAACCTTTTTGGTCTTGGCTTCTGCAGCAAGTCTAAATAAACTGCTCAGTATTAAATGGAGGAAAGAGAAAAATAAAAGAAAAAAGCAAGATGGCCACCCACATTCTGTTTAAATCTCACATAAGTGCATTACTAACTTCCAAACTATGTTTCACCACCCAGTTTTGTGTAAAATTGGGTGTAACTAATGTGTAACATGTAGCTAATCAATGCCTTCTGGGGAAATAAGGAACCAAAGAGAACTCAGGCAACATTGCCTGAGGGACTCAAGTTCCCACAAGACATTGCACAAACATGTCACTAATAGGCTCTCTTATCTCTAAGGCAACACTTTGAGCTGTGTTTTCATGGCATGGTAGCCCAGGCTTTTCGTGATGGAATGAAAACCGGTTTCTCCTTAAACAATATTACTGAGTGTTGATGGGATGTTTATAATGTCACGGAAGTTCATTATTTACCCAACAAATCACATTTTTGAGCAAGCAAATCTCTCATATATATTAAAAACACATGTTTGTTGCTGGCTGGAATACTAGTCATGTCACGTTTACGGTTTTGGCCCACGCTGTGACAGCCCCCGAAACCTACTGCAAATCAAGTGCTGCAGGACGAAACTGCAGATTTCAGATCGAACATGCAAAAGGTAATTTTGTAACTGTGCAAAATGTCTGACATAGCGGGGGCGCCTCAAGCACGTTACAATCCATTTCACAGAATGGAACGCAACAATCTGAATTGAAAATATGTTCCCATGGGTAGGTAGGGTTCCACTTAATCCTCGACTAATTGCTGAGTACCGGAGGCTACAGTTACCAGTAGGTAGCAAAGCTTAGCTGCATAACGCACTGTTTCCAGGTCACGTCTCACTTCTCTACAGGCGTTTTTGTGATTACGTTAACTTACCCTGTCAATACAAATCAGGGCTTCACTGGCCAGGCTGTGACATCCAAGCAGTAAGGCTTGAATCAAACAGGTATGTCCACGTCACTGTTAGCAACACGAAACTAAGTGGACGCGCTGAAAGTATATTGAGTACAAAGTTGGCTGGCGAGATAAATGACCAATACTAAGAAAAAGAGAACCGCTTAACTGACTACCCAGTCATCGACATCAATGCACCTGTCAGCTAGAACCCAATGGGACAGAGACCAATTCCACTCAATGACCGACGTGTCGCTCTCTGAGCCAGGAGCACAGGTAGCGCTAGCTAACATATGCCAAGCTAACCAATGTAGTGGCAAGAGAGTTTGGAGGCTACTTATTGTGGTGGTGCTAGTGCCACTAATGCTAACGTCTAGGTAGCTAGTAAACCCTGTGAGCGAAGCAACCACTTGGAAGCTAACTTCCAGTCTCCAAAATGTGAAAAGTTCTCCAGCCTTCCCTGGAGCATTAGGAAACGCCGTTTGTCTCACCTTCTCGACGCAGCGACTTCCCCGCTGGTCCCGAAGACTCAAACCAAGCAACCCCTGCACGCAAGCTGCCTTCCCCAGCTGTACACGAGGAGAGACGGGGAGAAGGTGTCTGGCAGCGCAAAACAAGCAGCGAACTGTTCAAATTCGCCCACAGCTACACAAGCCCATCTCGCTCAGGACGGAGAATAACGCCTGCTATCATGCTAAGTCTGCTAGCCCCTCGAAAGGACTGGTTCAATGCGAGGAGAAGGTGTTTGCGGAAGACAGGCAATGTACGTTTCCCATCGACCTAGCGAGCAAGACAGCAGCTGCGTGCAGTAATACCTTTTTTCAAAGATATCGTTAATGTAGCCAGCAGGGTGTTTTAAGGCTGCCAGCAAGCAAACTCGCTAGGCCTTGCGTGATTCTTCCACTCTCACTGAAGCTTTGGGACGAGGCTAGCTGGCTAGCTAGTGTTTACGTGACGGTTCGTTTGGTCACATGACTTCAAGAGGAGTAATTTCGGTGTCGTCACTGTTTCCGTTTAACCCTTCCTTCCCCAAAGGCAGCGCTTATCGAGTATAATAAAGACAGCCTCCATCTCTGCAGATTTGTAGTTCTTTAGGAAGTCTTATGAGTTGGGTTGGGGTTTACTGGTGTAAAACGTTGACCTCAGACAAAAAAAAAAAAACTAGGAAGCAGTCTGCTGGCAGGTCGTTCCCACTGTTGTATCAGGCTTCATTAATCAAAATCCTCCAATTTCAATGGAATTCAACACACATTTCCATCCCTAGTATTACCTCCTTTTAAAAATCTCCATCTGTCATTGCCCTCCAGATATTTCTCTCAGAATCTTTCCCCCAGACATTTTTAAAAAAATATTTCACTTCATTGTTCTGTATTCACTTCTGTTCTTCCAGAATTGTTCACTTGCCATGAAGTAATGTCTGACTAGATTTGTTTTAACAAGCAGTATCCTGTGATCCAACACAAGGACGGTATGCCCTCTTAGAAAGTGCTGACTTATTTGCCTTGTTCATTTCATGCAATTATGTACCTATACTTCCCCAGTCGCCTGCAAGAGCACTCAATGGCAACACTGTTGGTTAATATAATAACTACTTACTTCTCTGACGACTGTGTTAAGTCTCTGCCTGTCATGCTGAACTCTATTATGCACTTTTGTAAGTTGCTCTGGATAACAGCACCTGATAAATTGTTAAAATGTAAATGTCATTCACATGGTTTTATTCAAGAACACTTACACGGACTGAAGTCAGAGAAAAGTGAAAATCTGAGAAAACGGTTACCTTGAAGATTTGCATAGTCAAACGGTGTGGTACAATATTACAGAAATCTACAAATTAATATCACATAAAATAGCGCAATTCTTCATGACACAAAAACTGTAGCCTAAAATCATTAGAAAGTAGAAGCTCTGATCTGCATGTCTCTTCAGTCAGCACAGCCTGTTCATTCAGTCACACTGTACAGGAAGAGATTTCCAATACACAAACAAACCAGATGAGTAAAGTAATTGTTTATTGATCTGATACATCGCTGTGAATGCAAGAATGAACCGCTCATAACTCTGAAACAAATGACCAGCATATCATTTTATAAAAACATATTGCAACAAGTATGCTAATAATACAAAAATGACTGGAAAAAAAAAAAAAAATAATAATAATAATAAAAAAACAATATTTGCTGTATCGTGTAGCACCATTGGATTAGTCTCAGCCAGCTAAGTCAACCATATTCAAAACTGATATGTTCCCATTTGCAATGTTTACTGGGCTTGCTGTCAAAATGCACTGAAAAAATAAATTCATTGGAACACTTACCATGAGCTCATTTACTTTAAACAGAAGAGGGGAAAGGGACCCATGGAATAGCTACTGATCCTAGACAAATAAAAGACTTCACCTTCAGTATTTGAAGTTACCCAGTAGAGCCTTTTCTGTCATTTTCATCAGTAGCTAAAAGCACCCTGGAGAATGAAACTAGGTCCCAAATAAATTGGTAATGCCTTGGTTGAGATTTCCAGACCACATACATAAATATGAAGCACCATCACATGTACGCCAGGCCCAATCCTGATTGGCCAGTTCAACCATTCCACAGATTTGCAAGAGGAGAGCCTGCCAGATGCTGAGTAGCTAGATCAAAATTGCAAAAGAATCCAGAAAAGAGCTGCTAAATATGGATAAATCCTCCAAACTTCATGCCAATACAACCACAGAAATCATACGTAAGCTGCAAAATAAACTCACTCGAATGTATGATAATGCTTTCCTTTATCATATCATTTTTGATGTCATATAGTTCTGTTGGGTGACTTTAAGAGCATCATTTGTGCAAGATAAAGGCGTTCATGCTCCCTACATCTTGACATTGGCTAGTCTGAATGGCAAACAGAGAGGAGTGTCCTCAGTCTGCCCTGATGTACGGATCATATTTGGGCCAGGAACGTTTTGGCTCCCTGACGTTTCCAATAACAACATTGTCAGATCACAAAGCAGTAACGCCATGTTTTGTGAAAAAGTTGAATATGAGTATAGACAAAGGAAATGAAATATGATCAGTTGCTGGACTAGAACTAGAAAGTACCACTGGAGTCAGTGAAGTGAAGAAAGTCAAAAGTCAACAGTAAAAAAAAAAAAAATCTGAATGGAAGAGAGGATTAAATGACAATATGAACAAACACATCTTTGTTCTTCCCTGTGAACTATTCATGCCCCCGTCCAGCCAATATTACTTCCTGGTTTTCTGTAAGAAAAAAAAAAATGCTCCAAAAAAAGAAACCGAGAGAAATGAAGTAGTACTTCACAAAACTGGTTGTAAAGTAACACCCCTCATTTTCTCAGTCACTTTGCAAACAGGATAGCTGCAGGAAATCTGTAAAATATTCAAACACATACATCATTGGCATGTGGGAGACTGGTTTTGGAGGAAGTACATTTAATTTCTCAGCCAAAATACCCATAGTTTCAATGAAATGCCAGTTTTCAGACTTGGGTGTTTGCATGACACTATTACCAAACTACAGGATGCGATTTCACTGATAAGTGAGAATTTGTAAAGAAAGAAAACACCCTGAAGCATAAACAGAAGAGACTCAGCCGTTTTTTTTTTTTTTTTTTTTTGAGTTGTCATTGTTCTACCAATTACCCTGGGAATCAACATGGTTTCCAAGGCAACCAAACGTAAGGTGTAACACAAGCAAATGTAAAATTTACCCAGCCACTGCGTTCCACAAAGTGTGCACTCATTAAACAGCATAAGTTGATTGACCTGAGATCGCCATCATTCGCCCACAGAGTCTTGAGTATCACAAAGCACCGGTTCCGATTGGTCAATGAGACCTAGTTTTTTAGTAACGTGACCGTTATCCCTTAAGGGTTTATTCTCGGGTAATATTTTTCCTGTAGTCCAACAGAGATCACAAACAGAGAAACCCATAGGCTTGTTTGTGCGCCTACCAGTTTGCACCTTAACATTTGACATTAATGCAGAACCACTCTATGTTCTGTGAGACACCGGGTCATTCCCTTGCCTTCCGCGACACTGTTATTTCCGGTGTGATAGCTCATGTACAGTCAAACCAATTATTTTGGGTATTATGGGTAATTTTGTATTTAGATTTTTGTGCCATGTGGCCATTTTCAAGTGGACACATCCTCGCTGTTTTCTCCCACAACAATAAGGGAAACAAAACATTTCGCAAAGCCTTGGAGAATGTTCTAAACCTGAAAAATATATTCTCACCAAGCAAGCAAGTGTATCAAGCTGCAGAAAAATTAATAACTTCTTTTGAGTCTCACAAAGATATGGCCATGCATTTTTTGAATTCATATTTTAGTAGTCTGTAAAAAGGCACTACATCAGCTTTCCATTATGGAAAACAGTAAGCTGCTTTTTTTTTTTTACACACAAAAAACAGGTGAGTGATTGCAAATCAGTCAAAAAATAGATAACTGGGGAATGGTTAACACTAAAACAGGGGTGACAAACTCCAGTCCAGCAGGGCCACAAGGTCCACACGTTTAGAATGAGTTTCAGCAGTTAAGTGCTTGATTAACGTTACTCATTGGCTGAAGAGTTTGTAAATCCTGAACTGGCAGTTTAGCGACAGGAGACCACAAAAATACGTGCAGACACTGCATCCATCCAGGACTTGAGCTTGACACCTCTGCACCAGAAGAACTAACAAACCCTTAAGGGAGGTAGCAGTGGTGCTTTGAGAGCTCATTTGAGAGAATATTAGCTGTGTTTCCATACAGAGGAACACATTGTTTAAGGTTGTGCAAGTTACATCTATCATATTAGCCACAGCCCTTACGGTCTTGGAACACTGAAGCAGACCCAAACTCATTTCCGAGCTGCATGAGTATTAAAAATATATATATAAAAAAATGAAACATTTACTGTACAGCATTTTTTTTTTTACCACTACTGTGAATAAGACCTGGATTAACAAGAAAAAAGGACCATTATATATGAAAACAAAAATTTTAAAAAAGTATAAATTAGCAAAATGTTTCATTATAAATGTCTCTGTAAACCAAGAAAAAGAAAATCAAACAATCCAATTAAAAATATGGTTGTCCTTCTAGAGAACCCATTTCAGGAGATGTTGCTGCTCTCTCTTTGGGAGTCTTAAATAAGAGCAAAGGACAGGAAGCCAGAATGCCGCCGTTAGCCAGGTGAGATGGAGGAGAGGACTGTAGGCCTCCTAATGCAGCAACCTCACTGGTGATGGACTGGAGCAAGGAATTGTGGGATAGAGGAGTAGAAGATTCCCTTTGTCCTCTGTTTCCTGGTTCTCCTGGTCCAGTTTTCAGTTGCAAGTGGCCCCACAGTTTAGGAGACATGTGAACTTTCCGGTTGGGTTGGGTTTGGGTTTGGGTTCGGGGTTCTGGGTGGGGTGGGGGTCTGGGGCGTGCCATTGAAAGTGGGCCCCTCTTTAGCTGAAACACACAGGCCCGATGGTGAACCCAAACTCCTGTGCCGTGTCACGGTTGCCGAATACTGCCAGGTCTCGGATGGGAAGCAGTTCCAGGTCCTCGAACTCAAACACGGACTGACGTGGACCAGAATCACCCTCTTCCATAGGCTGCCACCGCACCGTTGAAAAAAAAAGGACGACAATAGCATGTCAGGTACCTGGGTAACTTAATTACCTAAATGACATTAGATTACATTCATTGGCCATACGCCCTAGCAATGTACCACACAAGAGACTATAATGTCATTATCCACAAGAGCTTAAGAGCAACAGTGGTGAAGATCTGGCTAACAGCACTCAGACTAGAGAATGCAGGCTCAACAACACTGTATGTACCTAACTACACTCTCCTGTGACCCAGATACAAGTCAAGTGAAAAAAAAAACCCAACATAATTATGCATAAAGTGCTGTATTTCTCAGAATTAGCAGTTGTAGAGGCAGGGGTGTCAAGCCCTGGTGCTGAAGATGTACAGGGTGTGCTGAATGTTTGTTGTTAGTCAGCATCTATTCATACAGGTAATGCACAGTTAACTCACCCCCTGCCTGGTTTCTGGTGTCTGAATTGGTTGCTGATTCTAAGATGAAAACAAAACCCAGAGCACCCTGTAGCTTCCCAGGAGTGTGACCATAACTGCTGTTTCTTAGCGTTATTCTCACATTCTCTTCATTGTGGCTTCCTTTCAATCACTCACCAGTTTAAGGCTTCTAAATTCCTTAGCCACTTTCGTAGTTCAGATTAATCACTTAAGTCGATGAAACACGTTAAAAAAAACCCAGTAGACGCTGCCGCTCTTCAAGCACTGTGATCCGCCGATATCGGGCTGCACGCTGAGACCGACATAATTATTTGCCTCAGTGTTGCTAATTAAAACCGCCCGAGTGAGACGTTCTGTTTGCTTGAGTGCCTTTTGTCATTTCCTTATGTCATGCTCAGCAGCTTAGATATGGACAATCGATCAGGAGCCATCTCCGATCAATGAGTCACACTGGCCTTGCTAAGGGCACCCCACAGCTATGATGAGACCGGGCTTTGAGTTTCAAGAAAATAAAACCTTGATGTTACAGGGTGGGGACTGTACGGTCCACATTAGAACCACAACTAAGAACTGAACTGAATTACTCTGAAAAAATACTCCAAACAATGGAGGCAGGGTGGTGATGTAGTAGTTTATGGAACTAGTTGGAAAAACTGCATCACCTAATTTGCATAATAACTTTATGAACAGTGTAGCTACGTCACAACTTTAAAATATGCAAGACCACATGTTACAGCACAGGGGAAATTGTTTTAGAAAGTCGTAAAAACTTTAATTTTCCAGCCAAAATACTTTCACTAAAATATAAATTTGGTAAGACTTGGAACTTTAACCATTCATACTACGAGATGTTATGTATCAGCTGGAAAACATGAAAATGAGTCCAGGGGACTTTAAATATGTGGACTCCTCTACTGCCAGATACAGCTGAGGTTGATTCTTAATCAGCCTAAGGGTGTCTGGTCAACTGCCAGTCTGCTGAGCCTCATGCCTGGAACCCTGTGGAACGGCCCGGCGAGGTACGACTCAAACCTCCACTTTTAAGATTCTGCGTTCTGTTCTGTTGCGAGTACGTGAACGCAGGCGAGTCCTCTTATCTCTCTGTACAGTGCAGCTGCAAATGCCAGAACAGCGCAGAGTCATTCTCATTGAAATTTAAAAATGTGCGGGAGAAACAAAAAAAACGCACCACGCAGTCTCGCAGATTCCCCAGGAAGCTTTGTCGCTGTGTGTCAGCCAGGAACTTCACCTCCCTCTCCGTCTGGCCCAGCTGGTTCCCCGGGCGACAGGAGAACGTCACTCTCTGAATGGCCAATCGGCTGTTTAGCCTCAGGAACCTCATCTGGACCACACTGGCTCCTGGGTACTCAAACTGGGAGCAGGGGTGGAGAGGAAACAAGAGAGATTTGAGGATTTAAATTTGGAACCAGGGAGGTGTGATACTCTATGATCTGAAATATAAGTAAAATAGTAAACAGGGCCGCAATGTAAATAATTAAAGATATGATCTATTTCTTAAAAAGATATGTTGCTAGGTGTGTAACGTTTCATATATTCTGATAAGATGAAAAAAATCCAATTGAATAAAGCAATGTATTACAACAAAAAAAGCTACTACAACATTGGAGAGAGGTCCAAGTTGGGGGTAGATAAAACAAGAGGGGTGAAAGGATTTCAGTTTTGATATGTGATGCTCCACTCGCTCTCTTCAATGAATCATGGTCAGGACTAGTACGACAGTTCATGTAATACAGCAAAGATGACAAAGCCGTTAAAACACTGACACCAACAGACAACACAGTACTGGTGCTTGGGAGTCACATGCAAGTCAGCCCCAGTAAACTTTCCTTCCAAGAGTGTTACCAAAGAAACGGCAAAAATGGCAAAACAAAGACCCAGATGCACTCTGAATGCAGTTACCCCTGTCTGTGGCCATCGTAACCACTGTGAAACCAGTTCAACACCCCGCAGTTTTAGTTTATAAAACACCTGGAGTTTTAGAGAGCTCACCTGGAAGCCCCTCTCAAACATGCTCAGCCAGTGGAATGAGCTTTCAATCCCAGAATCCTTCAGCCACGCTTTGACAGGCACCTGCAGGTAGATTGGATTAGAGCACTTGTCGCTTAAGTACTGCCAAAGTGGGGATGTTTGTAAATGCAAATCCTACCATAGCCGCATGAGAAGACAAGAGCTGAAGTTATGGAACAGTGATTTTAAAAAAACAACACACACACACACACACACACACACACACACACACACACACACACACACACACACACACACACACACACACACACACACACACACACACACAAAAACCTATGCAAATCTAGACACTCCTGAAGCACAAATTTAAATACTGTCTCTTTGATTTCACGCGTTTCAGACGCTGTTACATTTGCATGCACCCCAGTCCTTTCTTTCTCCCTCCCTTTTATGTTGCACTTTTCTGTTTCAGTGGCTTTCAGCTTTGCATAAACCCCAAACACAAAATGCAGCATGGAAAAAGTAGATACTTCAATGCTTGTAAATGGCTTTCTTAATCAGGAAAGTGCCATACGGCACTGAAAACTCTCATTTGAAGTGAGTCTTATTCAAAAGATGGATATTTGTCTCACTAAAGTTTGGGTGGTCATGTAACTCATATTCCTGAAGATTCAGACTGTATTCAGGCTTGCATTTCCACCAGGCACCTGGCTCTGTGAACACTGACAGAGCAAAAAGCTCTAAAGCATAAGTCTACGGTCATCCATGGGTTTGTCAACAAATCTCTCTAGCATTGACAGCTCTGTGTAAAACGTTACTTTCCTGATATCACCTCATAATTTACCCATGACTAATGATCACCTACACCCCAATGTTATATATATATACCCACCCTTACCCTGGTTACAGACTGTGCAGGTGAATGATGTTCCGGTGCCTTACCTGTTCATTTCTGGGGTACACGCAGGTCTCTCCCCAAGCAATAGTGAAGTTACAGTACACCAGCAGAGCGTCCGCAGGGCTGCCCTGGTTTGGGTCGATGTAATACATCCCTGGGAGGACAGAACCGACCCAGTCAGCCACACAGAACCGGGTGGAACCAAGGCCCACTAGGCTCATCCTGTTGATTTTGTAGCTATATATGAAGTCATGTATTTCAACACACAACGACCCAAAACCAAATGACTGACATGTCAGTGAAAGAGTAACTGTACTGTAAAAATGCATCACATGAATTCTTCCAATTTTTCCAACATTTCATGAATGCAGGCCTCAATCTTTCCATATCATTTTTAGGCCCCATATATTAAACCATTTTGCATATATTTTACTGTAAATCAATTTAATTTCTTCTTTTTTTATTCCCAATCAGATTTTATGACCCCTCTTTTTCCTAACTGGACCAAGGCCCCAGCAGAGTGGACCATAACTCTCCTTAGAGTGTAATGACTGCTTGAGATAACTTTAAATGGCTGCAGTGTCAAGTGCTTCAGTGCTTTTTTTTGTCCTTAAAAGAATGCGAGTCTGGCCCGGAGCCATTTTCTTTTGTCTTTGAACTCCGTCAAATTTCCACCGGCGGTTTTAGTGTCGGTGACCAGGTGTCTGTAATTTCAGCGTTTTAGGGCCCCGCTGCCATTTCACCTGTCAGTCAATCGATCAATCAATTAATTAAAAGTTAAAGGTACCTCCTTTCCAAGACTTATTTCCCAGAGGGCACATTAAAGAAAATGAAAGCGTTAGTTGTCTGAGATCTGACGTGACTGATTATAAAGTCTCTTAATGAAGACGGGATACTCATTCTCAGCAGTGTGCCCATTTATTTCTCACACAGTTTGGCCTGACAGAGTCAATCACCCCAAGTGTGAGTGACAGCTGGTTAACACGCAAGGAATAGCAATTAAGGCTGGGGGGGGCAAGCCAGGAGACTTTGGGTGGGCACAGGAAGTGATGGGAGACTGAGGATTTATGACATCACAAATGGGTGGAGCTGTAATGTGTCACTAGTATGTGACTGAGATGCCAGGAGAAAATGCTGTGGAGAATGAGATCTTTTGATTGGTTCAAAGAGGTCCTGGAGCGAACTGGTATAATTCTGAACTAAAAACAAATGATGTTGAACAAGAGCCACTTCAGAACTTTAAAATTTACAACCGTGTCACCCATACCATTTATGCCATCTTCAGTAACGCTCATGAAACAACAGCATACACTTAGAGGAGAGACACAGAGCAGTCCTCCTGCTTCCTGTGAAGCTCTCGCTAAAAGGGTGTCACTCAATGTAAACAAACCATGGGCAAGGGTGACAAGCATCGGCCTGGAGATAGCTTCATTTTCACTTCAGCATGTACTTTGTACATATAGAATGAATATAATACACCCCATAAGTGTCATTTACGCTGGTGTCCCCACCACTTTTTGAAAGCCTGTAATTAGTTGGATCCGTTGTTGTCCCCAGAAATTTTCAAAACAAACTGACGCCCATGCTACACCCTCCTTCACTGTAAAATCAAAAATCATCAGTCGAAAGGCGCTACATGAATACAATCTTTTGCCATTATACACAACGCATCATTTGTAGAGGCCAGTTCCCCTGAGCGTCCCTTTCTGATGATGTAGTAAGGAGAGGCCCAGCTCGGTGTTAAAGGAGAATGGTAGCGGATGGTGGTGTGGTTCTGGTTCTGACCGCTGGTGAAGTTGGGCTTGCAGAGCCGGAGCTCCAGGCAGGTGGTGGCGGGGTGCTCCTTGGTGCCGTCAGGGGGGTCCACCAGCAGCTTCAGGTCCCTCTGAAGGGAGTCCAGCAGCGTCTGGATCAGCGGGTAGTTGGGTTTGTCTGACACGTACATCATGTCCTGGAGAAAGGGGCGACATGTGACATGGAGCGAGTTTGCACCCACGTTTCCAGTAGTCGATCTGAAGGGGGGGGATGAGGGGGGGATACCATCCCCTTTCTTAACCTGCCATCCACATGTGTGCGTTGGTTGGTGGCCCTTAACCCCACATTGCTCCCCTGGCCAGCCCAATCAACTGTAAGTCGCCTTGGATAAAAGCATTAGCTAAATGGCGGTGATGTAAATGTGAGTATGCTCAGTGTAAGCAGTGCTCGTGGTTGCCAGGGTGGAATCCCCAGTGTATGGTGATTCACTGATGGGAACGGTAACTTGCCTTTAGCTGCGTCAGAGTGAGGTTCACTGAGGGTCCTGGGAGCCCCGGGGGACCAGGTGGCCCCTGAAATAACAGAAGCAGAAGATCAGATGCACACAGTGTTGACCAATGTGATCTCCATCAGCAAATATCTTACACATACACAGACAATGGAGAATACTGTACTGCACAGACTATGCATATTAAGGGTATCCAATAATACTCCAGAATGGCCAGTGAGGATGTAGGCTTTTGCCTTTTCCCAGCACTGGAACACCTGATTCAACTAATTAATTAATAATGGTCGTCAATCAAGACATCGATTGGTCGAATCAGGCGATCTGCCTGTGGGCTGCAGCAGAAGCAGTCTGTACTCACACTGGCCCTTGACAGACAAGATTCAATGCAACTCCTGCATATAAATTAGGAAGTTAGAAACTTTAGCAGAACAAAAGAAACAATCAGAAATTCATCACTGTGGAGGTCACCCACTCCGTGTTTCATTCTGTTCTGGCTTAGGAGGTACACCTGCAGCTGAGCTCGGTATGCCAAAGGAATTCCAATTACAGAATTCTCGAGGACAGAATACTCAATGTGAGAAATGGATAGAGTACACCATCTTGGTAAACTCTGATAGAGTATCTTTGTCGAGAGCACATCGGGGGAAATCGTAACATCCCTGAATGCGGTTTTACAGCAGATATTGCACTGCCCAGATGGTCAGCCCCGATGTTCCTTCTGTCTTCTCCTCTTCCAGACACGCTAATAGAGTTGGCGTTGTTTACTCGCTGCCAAACCACTTAACATTGTTGCATTTTATGGAGTACGAGTCTCCCAGAATTGGCCCCCTCTCTATGCATCGCTTACAGACAATGAGGAAAGTTCTGAAGTAGCTAGTAACTTTAGAGAAACTTTTCAGGAACAAAAGAAGCAGCGATTGGCTCTTTTTATCCAAAATTGTAAGTGTCAAAGTTGTTGGTTCTTGTATTTATAAGTACTTGTATTCATGTTTGGATAAATGGATATAAACATCTTATAAATTTTGCCACACTACAGTTGCAGCTCCTGTCAGTTCGCTATTCTTCACTGATGGTGAAGTGTCTCATGGGCGTGAAACTTTCTCATTCAAAAAACCATCCATCAAACGCCCATATTCACTGTACTGAACTTAAACACGTGCCTCGAGACATTGTCAGAGGAGCATAAATCTGCAATGTTTTGGCATCCAATGAAGAGAGACAGAAAATCCATTTTAAGAATACAGAGCTGAGTGAGTGGTTGTCTGGGAATTGTGGTTCAACTGAGCTGGCTTATCGCAGACATTACCAGAAGAGAGTGCACCATCTTGGTAAATTATAAATAGATTATCTTTGTCTGCAGTACAGCTGGACCCATTGTGACATCACACAGTGGCCCTGCTACATGCAGATGACATCACTCAGATACTCACAGGAAGCCCTCTCTGACCAGACGGGCCACGGAGTCCTTCAAACCCTTTGAGTCCCTGTGAAAGAAGCGTTTGGAAAGAGAGCATCAAGCATGAAATCCGCCCGTTTCACCGAAAAGCGCCAAGACCTGACAATGCAGTGCAATGCGGTCTAATGCCATTTGGAGAGGTCGAGAGGACAATGCATTAACGCAAACTGTTTCAACCCACCCCCCTACCCACCCCGCCCTGAAACTGCACTTTTCAGAAATAGCAGAAAGGGCAATAGATTCTGCCCTGCAGTGGGTGGTCCATGTCCATTAATCTGGTTTCTTTTGCTCTGGTTTATGTAACATAATTACACACTACTCAAGCTTCCCTACAGCTACTCTAACTCCCAGAATGCAATGGGGGCAGAGTGAATTCAGGAAGGACTGTGATAAGTGCACCTTTTGTGCCGAATGGCCCCCCGAGTTGCTTGGCTATGTAACTATTATGGGATGCAGATGATTGCCACGGGGACAGCACGATAATGGAGTGTATGTTCTTGCATTGTTGGCGGGGCGAACTCGCTGTGTTCCTCTCAACACAAAGGGGGTGGGGGGGGGGGGTTGTGTGCAAATCGTAGCTCAAGCACTCAGCCCTTAGCCAGCGTCTTCCCCCAAGATAAATCAAGCCTGTCTTGAATTACAATGACCACCAAAGAAAACAGTGAATGTGCTTTTCACGTACCTTTTCTCCAAATAAACCCTGTGGGAAAGAGAAGACAGGAAGATGGTATTCAGTACTTGTGCCCCCCCCCGCCTTCAAATCAACCCCTCCCCCCCCCAAACCCCCAAAGACTCGATCTCATCGCCATGGAGCTGCGTGACTCCACAGCTTCCGGGCTGCAGCTCATGCAGCTGTCACATCACGTTAAAATCAACCCTGTCTCTGCTCATCCACTGCATCTCCATCACCCCCACTTCCTCGCACCCCCTTTCACCTTCACAGAGCACGTACACAAGGGAGTCCGACCTTAAACAAGAAGGGGTCAGTGTGGGCACAGCGGTTCCTGTCTTGGCACGAAAACACCGTGTTTCAACAAAACAGGAACTCTGAATGGACATCGTGATTTGTTGATTTAGGGGTTTGTACTTCGGGGAGCCACAACATTCAATGCCTGGAACCTACATCGGTCCTTCAAGCAGGTCAGATTAGATCCCGCTTCCATCTACTGTGGTCAGAGAGGAGGAGGGAAAACAAGTAAATAAATTAGAGAGAAAACAACTCCTCTCCTGTGGGTCAGTTACTCTAAGGGTCCTCAGAGGAGTCTCCCGGGTAACTGTCGGAGGCCTGATGGGTTCCCGCGGTAACAGCCTTGATTAATGGGCTCTGGGGCCCTTTGGCGGGAATCGATAGCCATTTCACACAGTCCTTACAGGAAGAGCATCAATGCCAGGCGGGATGAAGAGGGGGAGGAGGGGTGCGAGGAAGAGGAGGAGAGGAAGAGGAAGTGGGGGCAAGGAGAAGGGAGGGGGGCAAATGCAGAAGAAAAAGGGAAAGGAAGAAGTAGGGGAAGGAGGAGAAAGAGACAGGGGAATGATAATGAGAATGAGGCAAAGAGGAGAGCGGAGAAGGATGAAAAGAGAAGGAGGAAGAGGAGGAGGAGTAAAGCTGTGTGCGGAACAGGAAGCTTACAGGAAGTCCCGGCAACCCAGGTTCCCCCCGGTTTCCAACTGGTCCGATGTGGCCCTGTGGAATAAATCGAAATAGATGTCAAATCGTTTTTCTTTTGAACCAGTTTTTATATGTAGCTTTAGCTTTCTGTTTCCCTAAAGTTGTGAAACCTCACTTTATGTGTAGGCTTCCACTCGTCTCGAAAATGTCTGTTCAGTTTGGGATAAGACAGGTGAGCATGCTCTCTGCTCTGAACAGCGCACTGCTGGGCGCCGTTTCCTTTCCTGCTCCACGGTCCCCCATCTTAGCTCATACAGTCCTTATGTTCACAAGTGTGCACCTCATTAGATTAAACCCTCCCTCCTTCAGCAACACTGTGGCCAAATCAGTCGCCCCCTGCTGGCCACAGCCGTCACTGGTGCAGTCTTCATTCAGAATCCTAGCATGAGGCCCATCCACACACTGGACTAGTGCCTTAACAGGATGATCTACCCAGAAGCCTCTTGACTTTATTTATAGACATGACAAAAAAAAGGAGTACCTCAGAGTGAATTATTTAATTCAAGTGGTGTGCACAAGCTGTTTCTCATAGAAAATGTTGCTTAAAATAATTTTTAAAAAATCACTTTATTTGTTCATGAATATATAATTAATAGTTTTCAGTCTTTTCTTCCTTGTTTTTGGAATGATATAAATATGCAAGATCTAATTGAGTCCCTCAAGGCTCAGTGGAGAGGCATGCAGTGGAGGTGTCTCACAGGGATGCCCTTTGGAACACAGCGACCCACAGAATTCTGTGAATTTCCATTCCAGAATTCTGAGCAAAGGCAGCAGGCAACCCCATTTTTTCCTATTTTTTGAGAATTTAATAATGGTGCTCTAACATTTTGAAGTAATTCCTCAAATATTTACTATGGGAAAAGGCTCAGTACACCCTGAGAAAGCTGATTAAGTGTACATGCAGCGAAAACACACTCTAACTTTCCTAAGGAGTGCTGTGACTGGCAGAAACTCGTTAGCTGGGGAAGGTGATGGTGCTGTTGTTACCTGGTCTCCCTTCAGTCCGCCGGGGCCGGTCTCCCCCAGAGCGCCCTGATTACCCTGCAAACACACACAGCCTGTCACTGCTCTGCGCAGCCCTCACTGCACACAGTCAGGGAGCCTGCAGGCTCTGGGGAAGCAGAACACCTCTGCATCTCTCTGTCTCTCTCTCTCCACCTCTCTCCACCTCTCTCTCTCTCTCTGCATCTTGCTACATCTGGTCCATTTTCTACCTGTCTCCTTCTCTCTCTCCCTCTCCATCTCTCTCTCTCTCTCCCACCCTCCCTCCCTCTCTCTCTCTCTCTCTCTCTCTGTCTGTCTACACTGTGCTGGAGGTAAATGGGAGCTCTCTACTGCTAAGCACAACATCACAGTTTGCTGGGTCTGTTGAGACAGCTGCATGGGGCAGAATTTGTAACTCATCTCAATGCGTCACTACAGATCTAGGATCACGCTACCTGTGTCTGTATGCTAACCTAGGCCTTTATGAGCTCAGCCAAATCTAATCTAACATCACAGACTGTATTCATCAAGAATCACGCTACCTGTGTCTGTATGCTAACCTAAGCCTTTATGAGCTCAGCCAAATCTAATCTAACATCAGAGACTGTATTCATAAAGAATCTCAGATGCAGGAATGCTTATCTCAGGGATGCTCAGGTTTCCTCCTTCTTTGTCTTAACTGTGGCCATTATCAGCTAAAAGCCAAAACTGATCCTACTCTGAGCTCATGGTGAGGGATCACTGCAGTTGTACCTTCAGCCCATCGCCTCCAGGGGGCCCCGGTGGGCCCCTCATTCCTTTTTCCCCCTGTGGAGACAGAACATGGTGTTACAAACTTCCTATAAGAGCCACAGGCCGAATCAACGGTGACAACATTATGATCATAGACTAACTCTATGATATAAAAAGCAGCCGAAAATAAAAACCTCCCTCTGTTTCTACTTGTTTTACCTGGTCAGCTCAAGTCTTACCTCTCCTCCTTTCACACCTGGCTCCCCTTTTTCCCCTCGCAAACCTGGGGTACCCTGAGAGAGAGAGAGACAAAGAGTTACTGAAATACATCCAAAAGTATTGTCATCATAATCAATGGCACCCCTTTCAGCTCTAGGGACTGTAGACTGCACTGTAAGGCCATACAGACTGAAGACTGTAAGAAGTGTAAGGGTTGCTATGACAACGAGAACGCCCTTTTCTACTGTTGCAGTTTGAACTCTGCCCATGATTGTACCTCTTATTCCATCTATGTCACGAGACCCAATGGGATTACATGCACCCTGGCAGAGTAAAGTGTACTCTATGAGACTTTATTTCCCTGCTTAACACTGATGTTATGAGTGGGTAATTTGACAACCCCCCCCAGCCCCTGGTGGTCCTGTCCCACCCATGAGGCACTGTGTCTGGGTGCAAACTCACGAAAGGGCCCTGCCTTCCTGGTGGTCCCGGAACTCCAGTCTCTCCCCTGCCTCCCTGCAGGAAAAGAGAAAAGACAAAGACTTCATCCTCTGAAAAGCACTTAATTTGCTTAGCTTAATTTGCCAAGGATGGCACGCCCGAATTTGGACAATCGCAGAATTGCTGTTGACCTCTGACCTTTTCTCCTCTAGATCCTCGTGTGCCTCTCGGCCCTGCCTTTCCCGCTTTCCCCTGGAGGAAACATTCAAAAATCAGTGGAACTTACATACATATATAGGTGTTTACGCATGCATGTTCTGGCACCGGGAGAGGTGGAGGGAGGGGTAAGCTCCTCTGCTCCTCCCCTTGAGCCGCTGTCAGTTCCTGTGTCTCCCTGCAGGAGCTTGAACAGCAGTGGCCTCACTAACAGGCAGGCTCAGCTGGGGATGACTGCTAATCAGACCAGGTGTGAGCACTTGCCTTCAGTGAGGCCACTTTAATGCCACATAAAATGGCCATTGGCCATCTTTTTTAATTTTTTTGTCTGTCTTGCCTCCACTCACCACCTGGCTCAGTGGCCATGCCTGCCACTGCGCCACAATATATATGAACAACAACAACATCATCAATGCTCAACATATCAAAACAGCAGTACCCATTCTGCACTCCAAAACGACTGCATTTGGCAATCATGTTAGCACCAAACACCCCCACCGCTACACAGCTACACACGTAACCTGTACATGTAACAAGTACATGACAGGAGACTACAGGCTGCCCCGTATAAGAATAAAAAAGGTGGAAACTCCTTATACCCACAGGCAGTGCTGTGTTTATCTCTTACCCGCCGTCCGATGTGCCCGGTTTTTCCCTGCCGTCCAACTTTGCCATCTTCCCCCTGAAACGCACACTGGTTATATCTGCCACAGAGCTCCTAAAACTGCCTTTTTAATGGCCACACATCACACAAAGGCCTCGATTTCATTAACATATTAATGTAACTGGTGTTAATGTATTTCATTAACACTAATTAGACTAATGTATTTTTTCACCCATATTTTAATGGATTCAATATGTAATCCACACTACTTCCAGACTTCATGCCCAGGGATTACAGATAAAAATGAGCTCATAGCTATATCTGGCACAATATATTTATTGAGCACTGTCCCTTTTAAACAAATCAATTAATAAACATTTAATTAACTTTTAATTACAGGGTTCTGTCAACAAAGAGGGCGAGGTTTTGAATCTTCGTGGCCCATTTTAAAGTATTGTCTTGTACCACATCAACATGTTAAAATGGTTAAAAAAAGAACTAAGACTGACTTCAGGTGTTCAGTTTTATAGAAAAGAGACAACAAATAAATTCCACTGTCTAAATTTTGACAAACCTATAATTACTTCTAAGCTATTGATTTGCCTTTGACTTGGAGCAACAGACAAACAATTTTATTTAATTCACAGACACGGTTTTGATGAGTTAATTACAATCGATTGCCAGAATACGTTTGGAAATGTAGGTTTCAGCAAAAATGGGAGACAGAAAAACAATACGAGAGACGATGATAGCCATGTTCTGCTTTGAATACTTAAGTACTAATCAGAATGCGCAGAAGAACCTGAATGGAAGATTAAAGATTGATACGTTACCTTTTCTCCCTTCAGTCCTTGTCTTCCTGCAGGCCCTGGACTTCCAATGGGACCCTAGAGCAGTGATGGTCAAAGAGCAGGACAGCCATTATACTACACACACACAACACACACACACAGCATACACGCACGCACGCACGAATGCACACTCACACTCGCACACACACGCACACACACACACACACACACACACACACACACACACACACACACGCAGCACACACGCACGCACGAATGCACACTCACACTCGCACACGCGCGCGCACACACACACACACACACACACACAGCACACACGCACGCACGAATGCACACTCACACTCGCACACGTGCACACACACACACACATACACACACACACACACACACACACACACACACACAACACCTATTCTTCTTCACTGAAATGCCTTTTTGATGCGACTTCATATGAGGTTTTGTTCTGTTTTGACATTCACAGCTTACCGTACCGAGACTAATTTACCCGGGGAGACGTAACCAAAAGGCAAAAATAAAAAAAAACATAACAGCTATCAAGATGGTACCACAATAAGTGTTTCTAAATTGCTTTGGAACCAGCAACCAACAAACAAGACACACACTGGTGACTCCTCTTCAAACATACAGCATTCTCAACCATGAAAATTCTCTCACCTACATTGTTGAAACCTGAGACATTCCAATTTGATGCATATTCTGAAAATTAATGTGTTTGACAAAGAACATTGTTCAGGTACTAACCTGGGGTCCAGGTGGTCCTGCAATTCCCCGCACCCCTGGTTCACCTGGCACCCCCTAGGGGTTGGAGGACAAAAGACACAAACTCAAAGTTCTGGAGCACTGACACTTTTTGGTTATAAGTACATTCAAAGAAATTTATCAAAAATTATTTATTAGAGTTCGGATAAATGTTCCAAAAATATGAATCTGTCCATTTCCCTGATGTCCCCAGAATATTATATTGTAATTTTTTAATTCTCAAAATGTATCACAAAACGTAAAGAATATCCCCCAATGCTCTTGACACATTCCGTGTTATTGCTTAACTACATTAATATTTTATAAAATGCTAAACAGCAAACCTCTTTTGGTTTTATGAATGTCACTCTCATCATAACATAAGCAACAATGGGGAAAAATAATTCAGAACAAAATAATTCTACAAATGATTAAACCATCAGAGTAAAACCCCCTTTGAATTTCAGCGTGTGGAGTGGTTTCGATATAAAGAAGACGAGAGAAAGTCTTGAAGAATAGTTAAGCGTTTGTCCTGGAGCTCCATCCCAGAAGGAGAGGCTATTAAATGTTCAGAGGCGACAAGGTAAGAAGCAGGTGAATTTCAGGTGGTTCTGTCAGCAGGAGTGGATTTATGTGATTGCAGCCTGGGACGGCTGTTATGGCCCTCTCCGTGCGCGTGCCGCGTCTTTAAATGAAAGAGCAGAGATGTCTCTCGCAGACGCCCTGGCCGTTCTCCAAAAACGGTCGGCTCGTGTCGGGGGGGGGATGACCCTGAGCACTGTACCTCTAACCCAGGCAGGGCGGGGGGTCCGTTGATCCCTGGCAAACCCTCTGGTCCCTGAGGAGAACAAACCCAAGCACGACCTTTAACGACCTTCACAGTCACTATCCCTCGTCCCCCATCCCCACACTCTCTCTACCTGAAGAGACTCACGTCCCTGTGGATGGCTGGGTTTCTGCACGGTGGCAACAGAAACCAGCACACACAGTCACAGCCTATGACCCCACCCTCAGGGCCAGGGCTGGCCCACCTTCAGCAGACAGACCATCCAGACTCACCTCCTCTCCTGAGTCTCCTTTCTCCCCGGGAAGGCCCTTCTCCCCCTCTGGTCCTTCCAGCCCCTTGGGGCCAGGGCCCCCAGAAGGACCCCGTTTCCCTGGAGATCCCTGGAGAAATTTGTGTGCAGCGTTAAAAATACACATAAAAACACATAAAACAAGCTATTAACACCATAACAAAGCTTAAACATTAGCTTAGATGTAATGGAGCGAATTTAGTCCAACATTAGTAGAAAAAGTAACATTCGATACAAGGTGTGGCCTAAGGGCCAATGACATTAGGTTAAACTAAACTTACCTGAGCACCTGGGTTTCCCCTGGAACCTTTTAGCCCCGTCTGCCCTGCTACACCCTATTATAAAAAAAAAATAGCAGCCCAGGTGACATGGCAGTAAAACGACAGTAAAAACATGCCCTCTTCATAAAGAACCCAAACACTGCAAATGTGTGAAGGTGCAAATTTAATCTACAAATCTGTCAGCACACCCAGGGTTGCATTGTTACATAAAACATAATATATACAGTGTTGTGAGATCTGTGCCACAATGATTGACAAGTTGACAGTGGAAGAGAACCAATACCTGAGGCCCTGGTTTTCCTGGGGGGCCAGTCATACCAATTGGCCCCACCTCCCCCTGGAACACAGAGCAACTTGCATCACAATAGAATAGAATAGAACAGAACAGAATACAATAGAAACACTTTATTTTTTCCATGTTCAGACTCAGGATATATACATTTCACAAAGCACTATAGTGAAAGATGATGCACAGCATCTATTTTGTGGCAGAAAGCCTTAAATATTATTGCGTTGATAATGCATGGGTCCAACCACACTACAATAAGTTCCTTTAGCGGCGTACTGGTGATGAAAGGAGAACTGTGAGTGAGAATTATGAAGTGTTCTGTTCCTTGCTGTGGTATCTGAACCATTTTTATGTAGCTTTTATTTTAAGTACTGCAGAGAATGAGGGAATACGTCAAACCTACTTCCTAACGAATGTGTTACTGTGTAAACCACCCAGAGCACCCCCTAATTTAGGCTTTTTAGTTAACTAATCACCTTCTGTCCATGGGGGCCGTCTGGCCCAGGGAGACCTGGGGGCCCTGTGGGTCCCTGGATAAAAACGACAAAGCAAAAAACAAGAGTGAAAAAGCACCTCTGCATTCTATAAACACCCAAAAAACAAAAACAACAAAGACAGCTCGCGGGGACTCAAACACTTTCAATTTAACACTTCAGCAAATCTTAAACACATTTGCCAGAGACCAAAAAACAAAAAAACAAAAAAACTAAAAACAAAACAAAAATATCCATAAAATAGCAATTCTACCTCACTAATACTGACTCCCGGCCATCGCTGGTGAAGACGTGGCTAACTCTTAGCCACAGGCCCACAGCTGCTCCGCGAACATATGCGTTTACTGGTGACATCTGAAGTGAGGCTTCATAAACCCCATTATGGGTGGAGCTACACTCAGCCATCACTTATTCACTTGTCTGAACCAATCAAAACTGTTCTTCTATCCACAGCAAATGTGGTCATTGGTCCATAACATGGAGACACGGACATTTTTTTGGCAGCTCTTACCTTTTTTGGTTCAATGAAACCTCAGCATGAAACCCAGTCATTTTGCTTTTACTTTGTGAACCACCTGATGGCCCTGCTGTTTGGTACTTTTACCCTGGCATTCTGGGAGTTTTTTGGAATCTGAACACTGTTAACTGGGTGGTAGAACGGATGACTGACCCACCTCTAGTCCAGCCAAACCAGGAGGCCCAATTCCACCCATCAGTCCGACTTGGCCCTGTCGGAAACAGCCGCACCACAGTCACTTAGCACAGGGGTCCCAAAACACACTCTTGGGGACCTCATACGAGCGCTGGTTTTTGTACCAACCTTAATTACAGTTCCTGAGGTATAACAAGCTTCTAATTGTTTTTAATTAGACTCTCTTAATGCCTCGTTACAGATGAATTACTGTGATACTCACATCAGAAACAGAATGAATATTCCATATTCTTCCACATTTTTAATCAGCGAGATCGTTCCTAAGACAGCTAACGCTTTCATTTTCTCTAATATGCGGAAGGTAATGTTTCTTTTTGAAAGAGGGTACATTTTTAATTAATTTATTGATAGACGTACAGCTGAAATCATTGGGGTCTTAATTGCTGGAAGTGTGGACACCTGGCCATTGAAACTAAACCATCTGTGGAAAATTGTTCAAAGAGAGCTCAAAGACAAAGAAATCAGTAATGAGCCAAACCCTGCACTGTGTTAAACTTTACTTTGGAACATAACTGTGGAACTTCAGCGCAGTTCTCAACTACCTTAATGAAGGACATTCAGTACCAGGTAAGGGCGGAGACTGGTGTCTCAGTCACTCACCAGCATTCCAATGTGGCCCTTCTCTCCTTTTGGGCCCCTCTCTCCGTTCTCCCCGAGGTCACCCGCGGGCCCCTCCAGGCCCTGAAATCCGAAGGGGCCTATGTTGCCCTGCAAAAACCAACAACGTGAAAATGAATTACTTTTTGACTCTATATTAAAACAGGATTGCACAGCTCATTGCCGTGGACTCCATACATTGATGTAAAGTTGAATGGGCATTTATTTGATTCTGACCTTTTCCCCTTTGGGTCCTGGGTCTCCAGGTTCTCCAAAAGGGCCCATATCACCCTGAAGAACATAAGAGAGAAGAGAAGCTACAGCATGATGCAAAAACAACAATGTCATGAACAAGGGATTTTTTTCCTGACACCAGTAGAATTGTCTCAAAATGCCATATGAATAAACATTCAATATTTGAATAAAATTCTGTCTCAATACACAATTGATTCCCTCAATGCTAAAATCGGACGCTCAAAATACAACACAGCAACGCTGTGGACATGACTGACAGCAGTGGATAAATGGAACTGAAAAACTTATAATTCAAGAAGAATCCAAGTATGAACAAGGAACCTGTTAAATCTCTAAAATTGCTTTTCTACTTTTTTATTAATCTTTGTATTTGTTTGTTTGCTTGCTTGTAATACAGAAAAAATGTTATATGAAATAAGAGCAGAAATGGAGGGGGGGAACTCACCTCTTCGCCCATCTTCCCTGGTTTACCTGGCAAGCCTTTGGCTCCTTGGGGCCCCGGATATCCTTTGGGGCCTTTGGGGCCGACTTTTCCACAGGCACCTGGGTCTCCCTGTTATGAGAGATAACTGTGTATTCTGCAAGTCTGCAAGAACATAAATGGCCCCATTTCCCCACCAGAGTTTGGTTATATAATTGTATTATCTTTTATAGCTGTTTGGGACTTTAGCTTTGGTACAACTTTATAATTCCATGGCAGTAAAGTACTTTAAAAAGGGAACTGAGAAAGAGAGATAGAGAAGGAGGAAGAAGAAAACCAAGAAGAATGTTCCTTTGTCTCCCGCTTATACATGAGTGAAAAAGAGAGGCAGACAAAGAGAGAGCGAGAGAGAGAGAGAATTACATTATTAAAAAGAGGGAGAGAAAAGGAGAAATGGAGATGGTGAGGGAAAAGGAGAGGAGCAAAATTAGAGACAGGTAGCATAGGAACAAAGAAAGAGAGAGAGAGTGAGAGGGAAAGAGAAACAGAAACAGGAATAAAAGGACTGAGAACGGGAGATCAACACAAGTCACTATCAACACAACCCTAAACGTGTTGATAGCATTGACAGTGCTGAAACCCAAACCTGAGACAGACCTGTTCCCCCTTCTCTCCCGATGGGCCCTCTACACCAACAGGACCAGAGAGACCCTATAAAGGGAACACATTTAAGAATTAAACGTCCTTTGACTCTTTCTGTGCTTTTTCATTTAGTTGTAGTACTTTTAGTTATAGCATTAGAAATATATCTGCACACCTGGTGCAGGTGCAGAAGAGGCAAAGAAAGTACTAGAAAGGAGAAACAAACTCAATGCAACAACAGCATTCTGAAAAAACACTGCATAAATGAACTTTCCGGGGCTAGATCTTGATCAGAATGTATGCAGTATTCTGTTTTTGCATAATAACACTGTCTAATTGTAGTATTACACAGCAAGATTTACCAAAAGCAAATATGAAATTATGGGTGAAGGAAAATTAATCCCATTCCCAGTATAGACCCCCTTAAGCCAATTTACTTCCTGGCTTTGTTGAAAATATATTCCAAAAACACAGAAGCATGTCTGCATATTTTGTGCAATGCAGTGTATTGGGCTGTGCTGCTATAATAAGCATAGGGACTAAATAATGCAATTTAGCTCAAAAGCTAACTCGAGTGCAACTGACCTGTACAAAGTCCCTGTTAAATAAATAAATAAAATAAATAAGTATATAAATCCACTTATTAAGCTCACAGGCAGTTTTTCCACAAAGCAGTAGGCTTAAGCGCCTTGTTGTTGTTTTTTTTTTAATTCTTTCAGTGGAAAAGCGCTCAGTGATGTTGAACCAGCTGAAAAAGTAACTGAAACTGTTATCCTCATTTGCGCATTTGTTAAGCCTGTTTATGTGTGTTGTACCTTACCGAGACCCAAAAGACTCCCCCTCCCCCGCCCCCCAACCCTCTCCAGTAAACCCCCCCACCCCACCCCTGCCCACCTAGGTGTTGCACTAACCTGTTCACCATCCAGTCCTGGAGGTCCAATGTCCCCCAAAGGTCCCAGAATACCCTGGGGCAAACAGACAGATGCATATATGAGTGACGACCATCTTCTGCATGACATGGTCATGGTGGTTCCGAGCGACACTTCACCAAAAAAATCAATGCAGGTGAATATGTTTCCTGCATGACCAGGCAACACACTAATGGCTAGCTCCGCAAGCATCAGTTGTGTTGAGTTAATATTGTTCAGACAAACACTCCTGCAGGTTTGGCATCAGACTCAGTGAGTGTTTGTCACATGTGGAGCATGGCTCTCTCACCTTCTCCCCTTTCTCTGCTGCCGGTCCCACCATCCCCTCCTCTCCTTCTTTACCCTGAAATGCACAAAGTAAAAATTTTGCATTTACAAGACTCCACCAGAATTTTACTTTGTGCGGTCTTCTTGGAAAAATACTCCCAACATTATTTCTAAACAGTCATTAATACTGTATGCAGCAAGTTGGAAAACAAATGGCTTTATATTTATTCAGTAGATCGCTATGTCACATTGAAGAAGATAGGTCTAAGATACCAAGACAGTCTTGCCTTTGTGCCCTCTTGAGAAACTGACGAATATCTAAGCTGCCACGCCATTGGTCATATTTTAGAGGAGGTTTGTGAGAGTGTGAGGGCTACTGCTGAGCGGTACATGATGCAGCCAGCCACCTTGGCAGTGTTTAATGGAAGTGCCACGTGTTTGAAAGGTATCATCGGTTTGCGGCTGACAGGAAAGGAATGCAGTCCCATTCTAGAGGCGTACGCCGCTCTCAAGTACATTATTTTGTTCTTTGTGCCGTGACAAATTCATTTCTAGCTGAGAGTTAGGGCTCTGGGCTTGCAGTCAGAAATATTATCTCGTTTCCCGTATGGCTTTCCAAATACCATGGAAACCTGCCGTTCAGCATCCTGCACATTTTAAGCCGGAGGATAACTGTCCATTACCATGGCAACACTATCTATGAATATACAGTGTTATACATTGAAAAAAAAAAAAACTAAAAAGAATTTGTATTCAAATCCTTCCTCAACCTGACATGGAGTAAGGTGTGATAAAATTACCATAGTTTCCTCAAGGCATGTCTAATCCAGTAAAGGAAGAGTGAGGGTTCACGACCTCCAAACAGGGCGGAGCTACCAAGTTTCATCTGTGGCTTGACCAAGTTGAGCCAACTACCGTTTTGCAGTAGTGAGTGCTTTTGAATGACTGAGACGAGCCAGTGACTGACAGAATCCGCCCACTATGGGGATCGTGAAGCTTTACTGTCCAATCAGCATTCAGCACAAAGCTTAAAGGTCTGCCATAGAGGGCGCCCTCAGTAAAGGTACCAGGTAAAAGGTAAAGGGACAGGTATCACTTAAATATACAGGAGGAGTTAAAGGTTTCAGATGTAATGAGAGGAGTTTCAGATTTCATACACAGACATTGGGAGGAGTTTGAGGTTTCAGACGTATAGAATGGGAGGAGTTAGAGGTTTCACACTGGAAACGGGAGGAGCTTAAACCTTCAGACAGTGGGAATGGGAGGAGTCTGAGGTTTCCAGACATACAGAATGGGAGGAGTTAGAGGTTTGAGACTGGAAATGGGAGGAGTTTGAGACTTCAGGAAGAGAGGAAATGGGAGGAGCTTAAACCTTCAGACAGTGGGAATGGGAGGAGCAGTTGCAGGTTTTAATGTGGAGGAAACAGGATGATGAAAGCAGGGTGCTGTTAGAAAGTACCCACTCACTGGTATTCCAGGGGGCCCATGCAAGCCTGGCGGCCCCTGGGGCCCTTTGCCTCCGGGGGGGCCCGGTTTCCCCATCACCCCATCTGTGCCTGGGAGGCCAGGAGGGCCCTGAAACACAACACACCACAGCATTTACTCCTCATCATTTTTTGTTGACATTTTCAAACAGTGATTCAGAGGGGCTGATCAGAAAGTTAAGGTAACAGTGCTGTGACCAATAAAAGCTTGGACACTAGTCCTGTCTCCACCTCATTCACGACCGACTGGGCACTGTACGACTTCTGGCTGCCCCCCACATTGGAACTAACGATGAGAGGGGAGCGATTTGACACTTTAAAGAGCTCCGCATCCAACACGGCAGACCCTCCGAAGGTGATTAACGAAGAGGACTTCCAGCGATGTTTTAGTGCTGGTGGCAGGATCAGTGGAACAAATTTTTATGTGCTGGACAGGAGCACGATTAAATGAGCACGTTTGAAGGGAACAAATTATGCGTTTGATGTTCAGTAAAATGATTTTATTCTTATATTCACCAAACTTTTTATAAAAACATTAAATAAAGTAATTTAATCCCTCCCTTTCCCCTTTCCCCCTCCCACCCCAAAATGCCTCACTGGTGTGCTGATACTCACAGGCGCTCCTTCCAGCCCAGGGGTTCCTGGCTCCCCTTGGCGGCCCTGAGGAGAGAGGTCACACAAAGGTCACATAGAGGTCACACAGAGGTCATCTGTTTTCCTGAAGTCAGTGCCATTACATTAAATTACATGCTGATGTACTGTTCCTTTGCCTTTTATTTCCCTTTGTTATGACATGTTTCTACTCCACAGGTGATCTTTAACACAGCCAAAGAGATGGGAACAAGAATTTAATATATCCAAACTGAGGGTGCAGGATTTATTCAAACCTACTGATTTCCACTCTGGTGTAGTCAGCTCAATTTACTGCATACTGTGGTTTAAAAAAAGGCTAAAATCCACTCCATTAAATTCAGTGCCTCTGGGATAATGATCATTAGTTGTAATTAACTCTATATACCTCTGCATGTTGGTTTATTATATAGTAATATATATATATAATAATTGTTCAACTTCCCATGTAATGACAGGAAGCACGTTATGGGTCATTACCCAGGTATTTCCTCTGCCTCATCAGACACTGCTGCAGTGAGGTAGTTTGCTGTAAGGTGAGCAGGTAGAGGTACATTACTCACCTGTGGTCCTGGGGGCCCTCTCTCTCCAGGGGGTCCTGGTTTACCCTGAGGTACAGAGCCACATAGTCACCCCACAAACACCTCACGCACATACCGTACTACAGTCACACACACACACACACACACAAACACACACTTACCGGAGCTCCACGCTTCCCTATGGGCCCAGGGAGACCCCGCAGTCCAGCGTCCCCCTGGGTTACAGACAGTGGTATTAAAGCATTTTTACATTTCACAAAACTCTTTTATGTTCCAGAATGTCTTGAAATGAGTGCTCTGGAATTCTTGAATGTTCTGGAATGTTTGCAGTAACCGTGAGAAAATCCATCCTACCCTTTCTCCCATGTGACCTGTTCTTCCTCGCATGCCCACTGGTCCAGGATAACCCTGAAGGTATGATAAACACACTGAGACTGACACACAAATAAACACACTGAAACTGACACACACACACACACACACACACATGCACACACAGGTAGGAACACTGAAGAACACCTGCGTTTACACAGACAGACACAAAAATACAGTATATACACTGACAGGGAAGGAGACCCCCTTCAGTAAGTCTTTCACAGGTATTACTTGGTCTTGGACAGATATCACTCACATAAATGTCTTGAACAGGTCTTGGTTGTGTACACCTGTACGGTGACTGTGTCCCCCAAGTAACTCTTGGACAGGTTGCATACACCTGTACAATGACCCCAGCCCCTCAGTAAGTCTTGGACAGGTGGCATACACCTGTACTGTGACCCCACCCCCTCAGTAAGTCTTGGACAGGTATCACTTACATACATGCCTACAGGTCCCTGAGCCCCAGCGAGACCTGGCTTTCCACTGAAGCCCTGGAGAGCAGAGGGAGAGTAAATTAGATTTGATTCAACGCAGTCTTCACTTCAGATGCACAACCTCTAGATTCATCTGTCCTACTCATAGAGACAAATGACTGTCACGATTGTGGAACACTGGTAATGTTCTAGAATCTTAGGTGACTTGTAACAAACATTGTGTAGGTAAGATTCCAATCTGAAGCAGCTGTTTAGAGCAAGGAAGCTCTCTGGTTATTTTGTAATAAATTTAGACATTATCAAAGTGTCTGGCTGGCTTTTCCAACCTAAAATAAACTAACTTCACCTTCAGGAATATGAGGGTACCTTTAAGCTTGTAACTTCAAGACAGCTATTATGTTTAATGCAATATCAACTCTGGGATTGCTGTCAGTTCCATTTCAGTTCCAGTGAGTTCAGTAAACAAATCTGAAATTCAGTTCACCAGCAGTGAAATGTCCTTGAGGAATGTTATTGGCAATTTTCAGTTGGTGGAATTGGATTTAAATCGATTTCCCGAGATGGATGGAGATCAAAAAATGGTACTAAGCCAAAGCCCTGTTAACCTCCAACCAACCCCACCCATATCCCAGAGTTCCATGGGGTACCCACCCTCTCTCCAGGAGGTCCGGGGGCGCCATTTTGTCCTGGCCGACCTGGCAGACCCTGTGAGAAATAGCATGGAGATGTCAAAACAACAAAATGGAGGGATTATCCACTCTGAGTGGGGAAAGGAATGCATTATAAATGGAAGAATAACAGGTCTTCACAGCTTTAAGTGTGTAAGAGAGTGTGTGTGAGTGTGTGTGTATGTATTTGTCAGTGACAGTGTATAAATGTGTGTGGGTGTGTGTGTGTGTGTGTAAAAGAGAGAACATTTGTATGAAGTGTATGTATGTGTGTGATGATGACTGTGTGTGTGTGTCTGAGTATGTGCGTCAGGATGAGTGTGTGAGTGTGTGTGTGTGGGGGTATTCCACCAAAAAAAGAGGGCCCACACACTCTTGTTTCCTCCCTCTATCTTAGCCAGAGATCCTCCCATCCTGAGCCATGCAATTAAAAGCGGTTTTAACGCTTGATGCAGCATGTAGCGTGATTTACGGGCATGTTACTGTCCCGTGTCAAATGAAAGCATGAAACATGGGAACATCTGTTTTCCCTGATGTGGTCTGCACACAAAATAAAACTCTTATTGCGTCAGGATGGCGCTCCTTTGGTTATGGAACCATAAAGACTTTAATATCACCCCAAGGTGCTATAGGCAAGGAGGTACCGTTACAGGCTAGAGTCTTCAAAGGCATTTGTTACTTCCATTACTCTTTTACATGCATATCCTGCGAATACAATTTGGAACAGGATACTCGCCTTGCGAGACAAATGACACAAAGGTACCTTGAATTTACTGACCTCTTGGCAACAAAACCGTAGTACTTTGGATGACAGTATGGTATAATAGTTACGGATCCAAAACTATAATTCCTTTCGTACCCTGGAGCAAGTTACTTAATCTGGACTGCTACAGTAAAACACACAGCTGTGTAAATGAGTTATGTCAACAAAACTGTCAGCTACATAAGTTGAACTGGATAAGAGCGTTTGCTGAATGTCCATAAATGTAACCTGGATGTGTACGTCAATAGAAAATATATGACTGCATTAAAATAGCACATTTCGGTGAAGGGTTTGAGGTTTATCCCAATCACCAACCGCTACTGCCACTTCTACAGCTTATACTTCTTATACAATGGTAATATGATAATTAATGGTACTAGCAACGATAATATAATTTTCATGTTTGGAATTGTAAAGTTCCTGATATTGCTTCACACCTGAGTGGAACTATGTGAGTAGTCGCACTGTGAGACTCCCTGTGTATAGAAACAGCCGGTCAGTGTGACTCTGCTGATCCCTGAGGTAAGTAGCCTTTGTTATTTTCCACACTGCAGATGCAACATCGATGCCTGTGATGGTTCCAATGAAACGCAGAATCAACATGTCCTCATGAAGTTCACAAACCTGCAGCTACCTGACTGGCCAGAGGAGGCGCCAATGAGACTCATGACGTTGACCAAAACTACCCAACTATTTCATCCCACTGGGGATAGCTGGTAGTGACTGGACTGGAGGTCGAAACTCCCGGCTGCAGGACACAAAACTGTACCACGAATGATGTACCCTCTCTCTGTGCACCAACCTGAAAGCCTAAGTACCAATATTGTCTGGATATGAATTTTAATATTTTCACAAGGGTGCACTTGAACTGCAGTGCCGGCCCATACTGAAGTTGTGCTCTTGTTTAAGTGTGACTAGTGGGCGGTTAATTAAAATGCTGAAATAACGGTGAGGTGAAGTGCTGTGTGGACTGCGAGGGGGACCCACCAGGGGCCCGGGAGGTCCAGCCTCTCCTGGCTCCCCCAATACGCCCTGCAACCCCTGCAGAGAGAGAGAGAGTGTGTTAACATCACCAGTGTGTTGTTAAAAAAGGATGGTTACTCCAAAACAACAAAGGTACAGAGGAGCATATTATATGTACCATAGTTTTTCCTCCCCCCTCCCAACAGAGGTATTTCATTTTGTGCTAATTTTTTATGTCTTTTTTTGTGGTTATATGTTTTGGCTTAGCTAGGGCAAGGGATGAAAGGAGCAGAAGAAAAGGGGAGGTGGGGGAAGGAGAAAGAGAGAGGGAGAGAGGGACATGATGAGTGAAATGGGAAAGATGATGGAAAGAGAGGGAGAGAAGGAAAGGGGGCCAAGGTCAGGAAGGAGAAAGAGGCTAAGAGAAGGAGGAGGAGGAGGGATGAGAGAGGATGAGAGAGGGTGTAATCAGCTGTAATCAGCATGATTCAATGGAGTGTTCAGATGATCCAATCCTTCAATGACATCCACATCCATCCATAAAAATGATACTGACAACGCGGTCAAGGAACAAATGACCGAAAATGAATAATAAAATACAAAAACTAATTAGGACACCGTAAACCAATATCAAATTAAATTATATGTGTTTGGTCTGTCGGTTGATTAATTCTTTTTTTTGAGTCAGTCTCATAGTTTTGTATTAGAAGAATAATTACCAATTTATTGGTTCATAAATTTGTTGGAAATTACCATGTCTTCAATAGCCTGTCATGTTGGAAATTCATCATTTCCACTGCCTGTTTTACTACACTACATCTATTATTTTATGAATGTATGATTAATAGTCAAACCAAAATATCAGGAATGTAATTTCAGATTAGTCCAACAGTGCTTTTCACACAAAGGGCCAGTCGCATAACTGAATATTAGAGAGTTATAGATTCATTTTTTTAATATATATATATATATATAAATATAATATAATATCTGTACTATCCCTTTTTTAAAGAGACAGTAACCCTGTTTTCCCTCCACAGTATTATTAAATGCAAATGTGTCTGAAATAAAAGATAACCCATTCTGGTGTTTCACATTATGCCACATAATGTGTGCTACAAAGACAATGTGACATAATTATGTACATGTGTAGTAACGTATCCACCCCCCCCCACCCCAAATAATTGAGTATATTCAATTTGATGCTCATAAATTTGTGTGGCTAGCATAAGTGTGTGCTAATGTTTTTAGATGTCACATTGCAGCAGAGACCCTTCAAAAGGCTTTCAGAGGAAGTCTTTCTTACAATCCATTCCATGTCTCTCTGTGCGCCCTAAATTTCAGCATCTGAGGTTCCTGAGATTTCGTGAATCAATTTTTTTTTTAAACTGTATTTTCATAAAACAACCAAACAAGCCATTTGTAGCCTGCCCATTAGCCCCTGAAAACCACAACAACGTGCCATTTCACTGACCTTTCCCTTAATGCATTTTTAATGCGTCTTTAATGCGGCCAGTGTTTTAGCATGCTAATCCATTTGCCTTTTGAAAAACAGAAGAGCTTCAGAAATGTAACCGAAGCACCCTTTCAAAAAAAAGGGGTAAATTAAATATAATTATTTTGCTCCCACAAAGGCAAAGATATTTATTTATTTATTTATTTATTGTATTTTCTCTGCGCAGTGCAACCAGATGATATGCAAATGGTGATCTTATTTTTGCATTTTGGCAGACCGTATTGCTGGTGGCAGCGTCAATGCATATGTACATTACCAATGTATACTATATGAGCACTTTCATATTTATTTGGAACAGTAAAAGGCCATTCTCACAGCTGTGTTTCCACATTTTGAATTTTTTGAAAAATAACAAACACTCTTCTGACCAATCAGAAAGGAGTATGTTACCAGGCTATGGTATAAAAGGCTGTAATTGATTGGACGTCTCATACTCACCCTGAGGCCTTTACTTCCTGGGTGTCCCACTGCACCGGTAGGGCCCTGTGAGAGAGGAAACTCAGTCAGCACAGACTCACACTGCTATGGGAAACCAACACAAGCAACACGCCTTCAAAACAGTGTGTACTGTATAAGCACACAAAGCGCCCCCTACTGGACACAAACAGAATGAAGATGAAAAAAACTATGAAGCCTGTACTTGGGCTTAGTCTGTTTGTACTAACATTACCCACCAAATAAACCCCCCCTGCCCTCCGCACAACGCCCCGGACCCCACGGCGGACCAAAAAAGCAAGTGGCCATTGCGTTCTCAGAACTGACAGCAAAGAAGAATCAAAAGTTTATAAATAAAACTACGCCAGCTACCGTTCGCAAAAAAATCTGTTCTGAGCAATATTTTTTGTGCTACAACATAGCCAGTTAGCGATCAACTGCGATTTCAGCCGCTACTACTAGTTTAACCATCGCTGGATGTGTTTCTTGCAAAGGTCAGAAGGGATATGATGCGTTAGTACAAGAACATCTCAAACTAACAAATTTTTCTGTGAACTTGCATGCTAAATAGTACATATTAGTTAGTGTACTTGGAAGTACGCACTAACATGTACACAAGTACACAAGAATGCAATCTGGGACACAGCCAAAGTCTTGGTTGGGTGACCCTATCTGCAACCTGCCAAATTAGGTTCTACACGAGATGTTAATTAAACAAGAATGTGGGTTCTGTAAACCACAGTATCTTTGCTGTGTGATTAAGCTTCACAGAAAAAAATACTATTTAAGATGTTACTTCAATGCGCTTAGTCAAAATATGGCCTCTG
>CM040765.1:20388357-20410857 GCA_022829145.1 Albula goreensis
TAGCTGCACACAGCACTTTAGAGATTAAATTATTGACTCTAAAGACGCCACAAAGGCCTCTACAAGCACCCACAGACACCGTGGCCCTCTGGGACCGTCCTAAAGAGATGTCCCATGGGTGGGTAGGTCCCATTTTCACTGAGGCATCCACACAGGGAACACACGGCAGAGCTCGGGTCTCACCCTGTCTCCTTTAGGGCCGACGTTTCCCTTCTCCCCATCAAGCCCTCTGTTTCCCTGGGAACGAAGCAGAGGTCAGACAGGGTTCAGATGGATGGCCCAGGGCTCAATTCTCAATGAACATGACAGACCTCAAAGCAATACAAAAATACAAATACAAAGGGAATTGTGGGATAGGACAGTACAGTATTGATCTTACAGTGTTACCCAGAATCCCTGGTGGACCTTGTACTCCAAGGGGACCCTGGAAAAAAATACAGAGAGACAGACAGATTATAAAAATAAACATTTTATGATTTAAAAGTTCAAAATATGAAACTTGGACTAAAGCCAGATGACTGTTATGTAATTTTTTCATTCATATTTCCTGTAGCACTCCATCGCTGTTGTTTTTGTTGGTGTTGCATTTTCACAGAAACACAGCTAATGATGCATTCAGGGCAGCTTTCTCCTCACGCACCTAAATAAAAATACTCCACCTACCCCCTGCAGCCCTCCCTCACATCACCCCCACCCCCTTTACACCTGCAACACAAGCTGAGAAAGGCTTTATGGGACAATATGACACTAAACACACACCTGAAATTACCATTTGCCAACAGAAATGAAACAAAAGAAAACAAAACAACTGTGTCTGTTTCAGATTCTATACAAACGGAGAGAGGCAAAACAGATATTTAAATAAACACAGAAAGAAGAAAGACAAATCTTTATAAGTTCCAAACAGGCATTCAAAGGAGTTAAAGGTACAACAAGACCAAATGGCCAGGGGAAGAGTGAGAGCGGTGTCGATTTATCTGTGATTTACAGCCCTCGCTCTTTATATTAACTCAAGTTCATATTAATCCTGAATCCCTTACGGGCTCCCCACGGAAATATTGAACGTTTTTACGGCCCGTCTCCATCAGGGCTCATTTGGATTTAATTTGAAAGTGAAAGAGATAAAAAGAAAATAAAAGAAGAAAAGAAAGAAAATAAAAAACGAGGCACCGTTAACGTTATCGCCTAGCCGGGTTGAAGCGACTCCGGGTAATTGCGCGCGTTTTTCTCGGTTTGTTTGTTGTGTAAGGCTCGCGCTTATGGCTCCCATGTGCGGAGAGCCCGATCTGTCTCCTATTGGCCGCTAGCGTTGGGCCACTGAGCCGGCCGCTACCCAGCATTCATCTTTCTGACACAGACACTCAAAGCCCGGATTAAAGCCCACGGTGTGGAGCAGCTCTGCTCAGTTTCTGCCTCGCCTCCATGGCTGTGATCTCCAACTCACACGCAGGGTGGTACAGCAGCATAATGGTTCGGGAGCTGGTCTTTATGACCCAAGGGTTTGCAGGTTCCCAGGTATGGGCTGGCTTTTGTCACAAAAAGTCTAGGTGTGGATAAAATATGCAAGCTCTACACTCTACTAAGGCACTGCTCCAGTGTGTGGATGGGCCCCACAGCCTGCATCCTGTTAAGGCACTGCTCCAGTGTGTGGATGGGCCCCACAGCCTGCATCCTGTTAAGGCACTGCTCCAGTGTGTGGATGGGCCCCACAGTCTGCATCCTGTTAAGGCACTGTTCCAGTGTGTGGATGGGCCCCACAGTCTGCATCCTGTTAAGGCACTGCTCCAGTGTATGGATGGGCCCCACGGTCTGCATCCTGTTAAGGCACTGCTCCAGTGTGTGGTTGGCCCCATAGTCTGTATCCTGTTAAGGCACTGCTCCAGTGTGTGGATGGGCCCCACAGTCTGCATCCTGTTAAGGCACTGCTCCAGTGTGTGGATGGGCCCCACAGTCTGCATCCTGTTAAGGCACTGCTCCAGTGTGTGGATGGGCCCCACAGTCTGCATCCTGTTAAGGCACTGCTCCAGTGTGTGGATGGGCCCCACAGTCTGCATCCTGTTAAGGCACTGCTCCAGTGTGTGGATGGGCCCCACGGTCTGCATCTTCTTTTGAAACACACTATTACTTCCGACACAGCTCTACCAATTCGGCAGTCGGATGTCTATATTCAAGTGAGCACACCTGCTGGTCCATGCTCGTTGGGACTGACAGCATTGCCAGAGTGTGACTGGCCCTTCCAAATTTGGCGGATTAAGGGGAAGACGTGGATACAGGCAAAGGGGTGTCAGATTCATTTAGTGGTCTCCTTTCAATCAGCAGCTAATTTAGGCCTTCAAAGCAGGGCGAAGTGACACTTAAGTCAATCAGTGACTTATCTTGAGTACTTAAGACCTGGAATACACCAGACATCGATGGAAACTGTAGCCCTCCAGAATTCTGACACCGGTGGGATAGAGAGTTATCTAAAACAAGATACTTCTATTTTTTTGCCCTTGTAGGTTCTAGCAACATACAAAGAGCACAAAAAAAAAACACTGAAAATGAAACACACACATGAGCGGAATAGCAGCTGGAAGAGCAGTTAAGATCCGGGAAAATGTCAACGGGAATATTTCTGGATCAAAGCCAGAATTATGTTCAGATGTAGCCCACATGGGAGTGCCCTTAATCGGCGGGTTTACAGTTTCTGTAGACGCCAATTCTGAGTTTTATAGCAACAATATGGCCAGGCAGTCAAAACTACAAAGCCGACCAGTGACCTTCGACCCCCGTTGATCACTGTGACCTCGTGTTCCTCCGGGGGATATCCGCTGGAATTAAAATTTTCTCTGAAATGTCACCTCTGAGGTCAGTGGCGTGTTTCTGGACAGACTTTTACTAAAATTCTGTTGTGCATTGGAAAAACACAGCTGCTGTCTGGCACGCTGATGTTGAAGCATTTTAATAACTTCAGATAAGACGGTGTACCACAAGTAACTCTATTCATGCAGAACAGGGACTTGAATGACAAAACGAAGTCCTGGATTGACCACACACCTTGTTTCATGAGGCTTAAATTGGCCAACAATTGAGGGAAATCTCAAAATCTACAGACACTATGGCCCTCCAGGACTGGAGTTAAACCTGCAGACACTGCGGCCCTCCAGGACTGGAGTTAAACCTGCAGACACTGCTGCCCTCCAGGACTGGAGTTAAACCTGCAGACACTGTGGCCCTTCAGGACTGGAGTTAAACCTGCAGTCACTGTCGCCCTCCAGGACTGAGTTAAACCTGCAGACACTGTGGCCCTCCAGGACTGGAGTTAAACCTGCAGACACTGCGGCCCTCCAGGACTGGAGTTAAACCTGCAGACACTGTGGCCCTTCAGGACTGGAGTTAAACCTGCAGACACTGTGGCCCTTCAGGACTGGAGTTAAACCTGCAGACACTGTGGCCCTCCAGGACTGGAGTTAAACCTGCAGACACTGTGGCCCTCCAGGACTGGAGTTAAACCTGCAGACACTGCGGCCCTCCAGGACTGGAGTTAAACCTGCAGACACTGTGGCCCTCCAGGACTGGAGTTAAACCTGCAGACACTGCGGCCCTCCAGGACTGGAGTTAAACCTGCAGACACTGCGGCCCTCCAGCACTGGAGTTAAACCTGCAGACACTGCGGCCCTCCAGGACTGGAGTTTCAGTCCTCTGGTTTAGAGTAGGAATGGGCACAGCTTCGAACATGCACGCACACAGAGTATTTATTTACATCAGCTCATTAGACCAGAGTAAATATTTTGCAAGTACAGGCCTTTGAGTGTCCTTCAGGATCTTAACATTGATCTAAGATGTTAAAATGAGTAAGATCAGATCATCAGATCGCACCCAGGCTGATACAATAAGAGCTAATACAAAAGAGCATAAAGTGGAATGAAGTGCAGAGACAGAGACTGTGAGTGAATGAACAGGTAAGTGAGGTATTTACACAGAGCTGCTGGGAGAGGAAGTGTGACAATGTGATTGGTGCATGGACCCGTTCCTCACTTACCATTGGTCCCTCAAACCCTGGCTCACCCCTGGCTCCCATTGGCCCAACGAGGCCCTGGAGAACAGACACAGATACAGCACACGCTCAGATCTTTCCAAAGCACAAGAACAACTGAACTGGGGCCAGATTCAAGAACGCTTCTCAGGTGCATTTTTAAAAAATCCCCCCTTTTTCCCCCCACCTGACGGGAATTTATTGGCCATACCACAAAGACATTCTTCCAAATGTTTTGTAGGTAGAAGCGGTACACACATGACTCCTTTGAGTCACGTGATGACGAGCCCTCACTTCCCTCTGCACCTGTGTCTCCAATCAACATAGAATGTCAATTATCTTTGCAGTTCCCCAGCTGGCCAGAAGAGGCCACTAGAGAGTGATGCACACCCAGCTGCTGGCCCCACAGCTGCACCAATGAACAGGTGCTTTGACTTCATGAGCCATCGGAGGGCCCTATCTCAGCAGACTTTACAGGATATCCCGTTTCTAACTTTCCCGTTTCCACCCAGCTCTGTACGGATGAATCAGTGCGTCATTAAACAGTGTTAAACAGACACGCTCAAACTGCAGCTCGTATTTACAGCTGTACTTTATGAGTCAAGGTGTCCTTCACGGCAGACTAATGAAGACCATCACGCTCATTATTCTCTGATCAAACTCATCACATTGTGTAAGCCGCTACGGCGCACCGAGACTGGCTGAAGCACATCTGGCCTGTTATCATTAACGTCATCATGTACCTGCGGACACCTGTGTGCCGGAAGAATTAATGAGAACAAGCGAAACGCTGGATTTAAAACTCTGACACTTCGGACCAGATTTGATCTAATTGTTTCAGTTCCTGTAAGTGCTTTTAAGTAGTTCATACATTCATATGGAGTGACTGCAGCGTTTGTGTTGGGGAATAAAAATAATGAAATACAGGCTTTTGATTGGTGCATGGGGTGAAGGCACATGTTTGTGGTCCAGCTGTGCCGTTCGCCGCTATGGCCAGAGATCCATATAGACAACAACAATTTACTCAGACTCACAAGGGGAAAATGACAGGGTAAGCAGGTTATATTCATCAGTCTCATTGGTCTCTAGCGACATTTGCAATCCCAGCTGGGAAACCGCAGTGTTGACTTCTCATGTCGTACACAACATGTGGTTGGTGTGCCATCTGCAGTGTGAAGAATGGTGCAGGCTAATCAGATGGAGGCCACATGAACCAGAGGAGTCACATGCCCAGCGCCCCCTACTGTGTGGGAGGATGTAAGGGTGGAGCTTGAAAAATACATTAAAGGTGATAAAAAAATGTAGCTTATCGGAGAGAGATTGAGACTTACTGGATCTCCTTTTGGACCGGCAGGCCCCTCTTTCCCTGGCACTCCCTGCAGAAACACAATGGGATCAGAGAGTTATCAACAGATCGGCAGATTAATTACTCTCATACCTCATAAGAAATGGAACTGATGAAGCACAGACTGTTTGCTTTAAACTGACAACAATTCAATATCAGGCATTTGAATGGCAGACACAAAGTGTACTTCGCAAGAGTTCATGAATTTCTGAGTGTACATTCCGAGTATACAGAAAACACAGAAACACAGTGGGCTGTTTGAATAAATGTATGAGGATAAAAGAGGAGTCACAGGACAACACACGATGCGTGAGACCCGAGAGCCCCGTGTTTTGCACAAGTAACGATGATGTTTTTTTTTCTTTTTTTAAAAAAAAACCATGAATTGCTGTTTGTTGTCACTGCAGTTGTTGTTGTTTTTGTTGTTTTAGAGATTTAGAGACAGGAGAATTCATCCCGTTTCCAGCTCAATAATGCAGAGCGTCTGCCCGGCAAATGAGCCCGTGGGGTCGCTGCTTCCCCTTCTGTGACGGCAGTCATTAGTCACATGTTTTCGGGGTGTTTTTGAGGTGAAAAACACCCCCCCCTCGCCCCACACCCCCCGCCCGCTCGTGACACGCTTTGCGTTGCGCACATCTGGCAGCGATGCTCTGGGGGTTTTTAACGGGGACTGGTGGACCAGCTTACGGAGCAAAACGCTGGATATTCAAAGGGTTAGCTTTCATGTTCAGGTCCGTTTACGAGGCTTCCGCACAGCGGTTGGGGTTTGTGTGTGTGTGCGCCGGGGAGGGGGACGCCAGGTTTGTGCACCTCGCTTGCGGTACACACTTCAGAGGAGTACCACATCTCTCAGCTTCCCTTTTCACAAAATTCTATCCAGAATGTGAATAGCAGAGAGCGCATTAAAGCAAGTTCTGGAGTTTTTTTTTTTAGCAGAAACAACTGTGCAAAAGCACATTGAAAATGTGAAAAATGCCGACGTGCAGACACACTGAATGAGACATTCAATTTAATTATGTAAATGAGTCTGAATCTATTTATTTTTTCAAAGGTGGCTTTACTGCTATGTCCAAACTGTAATTATCCATACGCAGCCCAGTTACACACTGCAGTTGATGTAACATGGAAAGTTTAGTTTGTTTGGCATGAAATTTTCACCATGGAAAAGAGGGCATAACCTGCACTGACCTGCCCCTCACCCACGGTTTGAGCACCACTTGGTGCTTACGATTGGCTGTACCTGGCACTAACTACTGTACCAGTGGGGGGGGAGTTAAACGACTTAAATAGCAGAGCACAGACACTGACTCTTTGTATTTCGGGGTGCTGTGGGGGAGGCTGCACTGATGCATACTAAGGGCATACAGTGTGGCCCCGATGTAACGGCATCGTTGAGGTCCATAAAATGTCATCACGACAAAAGTGAGGTTGTGCTAAAACAGGGTTCAAGAAAATCAGCATTAAAACTGACCCATTAAACATTTACCACATTGCAAGTAAATTACCTTTCAATTAAAGAATTCCGCAAATAAATCGTTGTTGTTACAGTTGAAATTAAAACACAAATTCATTTCAGTACAGCTTTTTAATTAAAAAGGGGTCCAATGACTCATCGCATTATATCCAAATTCGCGTTAAATCGGGGCATGTAAAATCAGGGTTTTACTGTACATGTGTTTATTGTGGGGGAACCCCCCCACCCCCCACCCCCAGCCCCCCAGCCTTCTTGTAACAGAAAGGCAGAAAGGTGTTTTTGTTTGTTTTGCTTAATTAACAGTCAGGCCGGGAGGTGGATAATCTCTCAGCGCGCCGACAGGTAATTCCCCTCCTCATCTGAATCCCATTAGACAACTTTAAACGATAAGAGTTCAATTTAGTAAAATAAAATCCATCATCGCAGAGACGCGTTATCTTTAGGTGGAGGTATAAAGCCCTCTGTAATTGCATATTGCATCGACTTTGAGGACGAGACAAAGCTAGAAAAACAATTTGGGGAAAAAAAATTAAACGAGAGCCTCAAGGGAGATACCAATCAAAACGCTGTTTACATTTCTTTTGGCATAAACAGCGCATGGAATGACTGAATATTACATCTTTAACACGCGCTGAATATGACTACAGTGAACTAATCCACATGGTAAATAATTAGATGATCCATGAGAATTTGTCCCAAAACTGAAGCATTGAAACAACACCACCAAAGGCTGCAAATCAGAGACAGGCCTCTTGCTTGCTAGCCAATGTAAGCAGACTGGCAGCAGCATAGTATACAGGTGAGGGAGCTGGGCTTGCAGCTAAAGAGGCTATAGGGCCAGTCACAGCCATTGTACCTTTGAGCCAGGTGCTTTACCTGGATCTCTCCATTAAATAACCACCTTTATGTGGCTTACCTGGGGCCCCGGGGCCCGGGGGGCCCTCTAGCTCCCTCTAGTCCTTGGGGGCCCTGGAACACAGAAATAAACATGGGGTAGGCAGGCACCACTCAACAAACACCCTGGTACATATTACCACTCCACAGCATGCATATCAACACTTTACAATAATGGAGGACTGTGACAGTGGTACAGATTGTTGTCTGACTGACTAACAACTAATATGTTTATCACATTAGGAAAATACACACACACTCCACAGACACTTCACACAACCACACACACACACACACACTCCACAGACACTTCACACAACCACACACACACACACACACACACACACAGACACTTCACACAACCACACACACACACACACATGCACACACACACACACTCCACAGACACTTCACACAACCACACACACACACACACACATACACACACGCCTCAGGTGCTTCACACACACACACACACACACACACACACACACACACACGCACACACACACATACAGACACACACACACACACACACAAGGACAGTGTCTGAATGCCACCCAGGAACCGTACCTGAGGGCCTCTGTGTCCAGGAGCACCAACAGGTCCGAGGTCACCCTGTGAGAAACGGGACAGAGCAGAACCAGAGCAGAGTGTGTGATACTGACATTAAGGGGGGTGGATTTGGTTCAGAGAGAAGATGAGGAGTGACAAAGGCCATATAGGGGATGTGCAAGCTCAGCTCTGGGTGCTTGTAGCTAAAATGAGACGGTTAAATGTTAAATTAACCATAGTTAAATGTTAAACGGCTAGGGCTAGAAGCTGGGGTCGAATCGTGTGGGACACGCCCCCTTACCTGTGAGCCATTCACACCCTGCGCTCCAACTGCACCTGTAAATCCTTGAGGGCCCTGCAGAGAACACACACACACATACACACACACACACACACACGCACATGGCCATTATACTCATACTTTGAAATATACTTGGAAAACCGTACAACACCACTGACAAAATACAGGATGTGAGATGACATATCAGCTGAAAAACACAAGCATTTAAAAAGGTTTGTGAGGTTTTGTGGTTTAAGGGCTTGCTGCCCCCCCCCCCTCCCACACTACTCACCGGCTCCCCTGGTGGTCCCGGGTCGCCATCAGGTCCATATCCCCCCTGAGAAACCAGACCCACAAACACCGAGAATGAGCTTCAACACACAGGCCACAGATTCTCTTCACAAACCAGATGTTTCAGTGGAAACCTTTCTGAATACAATGCATGATAAGTGATGTGTATATATAAATGAATAGACTGACAAAGGCAGTGCACAGGATGGAAGGAGCACAGGAGTTGACCATCTGGTCACTGTACAGTATCTTTGTTGAGGGATTCTGGTTGGCCAGGACACAGTATGGAAGGAGCACAGGAGTTTACCATCTGGTCACTGTACAGTATCTTTGATGAGGGATTCTGGTTGGCCAGGACACAGTATGAAGGAACACAGGAGCTGACTATCTGGTTTGTGTAGAGCGTGTTTGAGGGATTCTGATTGGCCTTGAGAAATGGAGCGATGAGCGGTAATTACCTCCATTCCAGGTGGCCCCTCTGGCCCCTCGACCCCCCTGCTGCCCTTCAGACCCTGTGATTGGAGCAGGGCAAAGAGCAGCTCTGTCAGACATATTCCATTTACATTCTAATCCATGTGTCAGACCCCGTATTGATCTCAGTGCTACAGGCCAGGGCTGGACCGGGTATAAAAGCACAGATGCCTCATTCTGTATCACATTCCTGCAGGTCTGGCTGCTCTTATGAATCCATTAAGGGAGAGGAGGTGAAGGTTGGGGAGAGAAGAGGAGAGGAGAGGGGAGGAGAGGAGAGGAGAGGGAGGTTGGGAGAGGAGAGGAGAGGGAGGAGAGGAGGTTGGGGAGAGGAGAGGAGAGGAGAGGGAGGAGGGGGGGGAGAGGAGAGGAGAGGAGAGGAGAGGAGAGAAGACGAGAGGAGAGGAGGTTGGGGAGAGGAGAGGAGAGGAGAGGAGGTTGGGGAGAGGGAGAGGAGAGGAGACGAGAGGAGAGGAGGTTGGGGAGAGGAGAGGAGGAGGACAGGAGTGGAGAGGAGAGGAGAGGAGAGGGAGAGAGCAGACGACATGAAAGGACAGCAACGCAAAGGGATGCTCCAATTCGGGAAAAACATAAATAAGACTGAGACCCTGATCCTCTCACCGCTATCATTTAAAGGCACAGTCCAGCCAAATTTACTGCCAGATCTTACCCGAGAAATACTCAGTAGAAAAAAACGGAAGCAGAGAATGTGATGCAAGACTATGGTGAAATGGGAAAGCAATATGGCTTAATTTACTGTGTAAGTCTATGAACAGGGTAGACACAGCACATCTGTATTATGTACAACAAGATACACCATGGGTACATGGGAAATCATTTTAGCAGAAACATTTTTTTATGGTCAAATTAAGCCTACAGCACCCTCTCTGACATGTCAGTTTCTGGATCATTTTGCAGCATCATTCTCAAACTACAAGGTTCAATGTGCAAAAATTCAAATCTGATAAAAGTTGAGGCGATGCAGGTGTAGCTAGTGCTTTCCCCAGTGCGTTCTGTGCACTCGTTTCTCAGGGTTCTTAGTCCTGAGCGACAGAACGGTATGAAGCGCTTTACTAAACCCACAGACACCAGGATACTCACAGGTGGACCAACCGGGCCGGGATGACCTGGTTCTCCTTTGGAGCCCTGAAAGAAAAAAATCTGACTTAACAGACATGACACAAATGTGTACAGAGAATCATATGAGATCAGATCTGATTCCTTTATCGCCAATGTTTAAAAATGTGATAGTTTTTTTATTTTCTTGGTACACACATAATTTGTTAAAAATAAGAAGTTTTGCCAGAAAAAAACAGCAAAAATACACACGAAGGCCATAATTCAAGCACTAAACAAATATGAAACACAAGAGAAAAACACGGGCACTGTAAGAGACAGGAGCCAGGCAGCATGGGCACCAGATTACGCAGGCATATGGCACTGGGAATAAGAGAGTCCCGAGAGTGGTTAGCACAGGTTTCAGTCTGTCATACACAGACACTTTGTGTTTGGGAGAGTGATGTTCAGAGCGGTCTCACTCGCCTTTAAAGAGCCTTTAAGTGTAATTAAAACTCATTCACTCCTGGCTGAAGCGTGAATTTCTCATTGTCTCTGGATAAAGAAGCATGACAGACCCATTGGCTTGTGACAAAATTGATGATGTGCTTTTTCATCAGAGGACCCTGTCTGAACACTCGTGGGTGGATTAACACGGATGGAGCCAGCAGAGAGGAAAGGAAGACAATATCCGTGTTCTAACAGTACACACCTGCCCTGCACAATCAAACACTACCCTGGAAAATTATGACATGGACCATGTTGCAAATGTGGAAGGAAACACTGAAAATTACTGAAATTACATACTGAAGAAAGACTCTCATCCTCTGAAATTAAATACCGCATAGATAATATGCATAGGATTACTTGGAATGGCCATGGAGTTAATTTAAAATGACAAAACACCTGGAGGATTTTTTTAAAGCATTTTGTGGTACATTTTGACCATTCTTCATGAGTCTTAAAGTGTTCAGAAATATTTGATCACAGGTTAAGTACTCAAAACCAGCACTGAAAAATGGCCCTAAAATTCAATCACTACCTTTACTAACCACTAGGGGGCAATGTGTTCCAATATTCTAGGTAGGGGAAAAAAAAAACTCGTCAGGCTTTAGTGCTTGCAGCCGTTAGCTTTTGAATATTAAATTAAATTTCCCTCAGTGGAAAACCAATTGGGCAGAAATAAGGGAAATATTGAAAAGACATAAACAAACAAGACAAAAATACCTTCTCTCCTGGCTCTCCCTGCTCCCCCTCTGGGCCCTCATCCCCAGCGGGACCCTGCAGGATTGTTGAAAAGGGCAATACATAAATGAATGATTTACACACATTCATAATAACAAACACGTATCCAGTAAACAGCAAGATGTGAGCCTACACGAATTCCTGCTGCTGGTTTGAGCAATGGCTGCAGCAAAGCAAGGGCGGCAGTCCAGTTAAACACAACAATGTAAATGATGATTTCAATTAAAATTGTATTATTTATTTAAATTTTGGCATTTTGACGCCACTTTCAGAAATCATTAACTTTCAGTATCCTGAACGACCCCTGGTGATAAAACCACCATTGCAGAAAGATTATATCATTGAAGAAATATATGTTTTCAAATTGTATGTCTTTGCTTGAATGAGTCATTCAAAAAAGCTCAAAATCATTGACAGATATAGGTTCTTTAAGTCCAAAATATACAATTCCCAAGAGGAGATTTACGAGGACATTAACACTAAGCTTGAAGGTTGGTCCACACCCTGAACAAGAATCCTCTCCAAGTCAACTGCAGTGCTGTGAACTCACTTTTATGTAACAGACAGTTTTGGGCATGTATTAGAGGGATTCTGATTTATGAGGATAGGTGTCTAAAGATTCCCAATATTATAGCAAATTTATTAGAATTGGATAGGATGTGAAAATGGAAAAAATATGGAAAATATTTTTTGTTTGACCCAGAGTGGGCAATGACTGAGTTATAAAATCATCTTCCTGATATCTACGGATAGCCAACAGTGCCAAAATTATGTTGTCTGCAGCTCCTGTATTTTAGTGTTTTAATTGGTCGCTAGCATTGCACTCGCACTTAGCAGCTGTACTCAATGCGAGCGCGTGCCCGTGGACCCGCGTTAGCGTAGCGACCCATTCAAACACGCAGTCAAAGGCCGAGGCCGTTTCACTTTCAGACGTAAGTCAGGTGCTGATGGCAGTCCATCGCTATGCGCATGGCCTGGTTTGCTCCATCACACACCGTGGACACCTGACCCCGAGCACATGTAGATCCATGGAGTTTGTCCTCTTAATCTGTTTCATTTGCGGTTTTCTTTACAACTTTTTACATTATTTCCCATAATCCACAGAGCCTTTTCCATCAGTCTGTTTATCAACGATGCTGTACACTGAGTGGAAACGCAAAGAGGGGGCTGACCCATGATAATAGGTCAACACCTAAAGGTCACGACCCTTGAACCCTGACCCTTGACCCCTTGATATTGGCCCTTCAAAGGGGTGCCTATTTCAGAGACGGCACTGACACATGAAGCTCCTGGGGATCTACACTGACAAATTCACTGGACTAGATTCAGTCAAACACACAGTCTATATAAGTGCATATACAATTCAAGCACAACAGACAATAAATTACAATGTAATTTTCTTCTTTTTTTAACACTGTATCAGAGATAAGTGTAAAATTACATGGCTTTTTGATAATAACTGCCATAGCATATTACCCTGATAGCGATTCCACATTCCATTTGGATTGAATATATTATGCCCTTAAAGAGACTAAGTGCTTTTGTATGAATCTAAGGAAAAAAAATGAAACCATTCGATTCCCCCTTTTTTGGGTGGGGGTGTCATAAGCTCTTGGTTGAAATTACTCGTGTGTTTTGTAAACTGTAAATTCCTCATTGTTGATACTAGCCGGTGGGAGAAATGCGAGGCACTCATTGTGCTTTTACAGCGTCCTGAGCAGTAATTCAAGGAGATTGTGAAGTGAGACAAGCCTTTATATAACAATAGACATTTATGATATTGATCTCAAACAGTGTCACTGTGAGTTATTGTTGGACATTTATTGCAAATTACACAATTTCCATATGAGAAAATCTCTCGGAATGCTGTGTCCTCCTAGATCTGCGGTTTTGCAAGCTCAGTCCTAGCGACCAACGGCAGCCACGACAGCTAGTCTCTCCATCAACTAAGGATTTTGGAAACTTGTTTAAGTCATACCGTACATGCTTTCCTAGAAGCTATTTTAACACGATGCAGGCTTGCTTGAACTAATTTGGCTGTACTTCACATTTTACAAATGGTTTAGTTTTAGGTGATCAGATGTCAGCAATTAGGACATTACTGATTTCATTTTTCACTCTGTAACATAACTGATAAGAATTCATAAAACCCCTGCAACTGCACTGGAGAGATACTAGTCTGGGGCAGGGTTATCCAGCCCTTTCCTTGTGAGTTACCGCACAAGCTGTTTTTTTTTTATTAAACAGAATGAATAACCTCACCTTGATTCTGGTGTCTGAACTGGTTGCTGATTTTAAGGTGAAAACAAAAAGGCCAGCACAACCTGTGTTCCCCTCTACGACCAGGGCTCCCCACTCCTGATCAAGCACGGCGCACAATTTTATTAAATCCTTTTCTCTGCTGCCCCCTGTTGGCTGCATACAGAAATGACACCCGCATCCATGCAGACTCAGCCCTCACCTCCTCTCCTTTCTCCCCCTTGGAGGCGGTTTCTCCTTTGAATCCTCTCGGGCCCTAGAATACCAGCAGAGGAGAAAACATTTTTATCATCACAAGATCAGGATAATTAAAGCCATTCTTAATACCTGGTTTTTGTGAACAAATACTCAAAAAACAGAAGCAGAGTGATATCACAGGAATTCATGCCACTAAGTGGAAAAGTGTGAACCCTTTACTTGCTCAGTGAGTTTATGGACTGGAAAGCTACATTACCCTGAGCCCAGGGTGCCCCTGGGGGCCAGGGATCCCGTCCTGCCCGTGCTCCCCGTCTCTTCCGTTGTTTCCCCTCCTGCCTGCCACGCCCTTGGGCCCCGGGTCACCCTGTCATGGAAGACACACCCCAACATTCACCACAGCCAGTTCCTCCTGCTCCTCATCCTGTTACACTGTTCAAGTGCATAATACAACAGCGCCACCTCTGTCCAAAGTGTGTAATGCAGTGCAGCACAGAGAGATTCTATCCAGTAAAGGTCAGTGCGGGTGCCTTAGCCAAGCAGTAAAACACCAGATTAAACTAATTAATGTCTTCATTACAAGCACTGCAAGAGAACACCTACATCGGCAAAGCACCGAAAAATTTACACATTTAACAAAACATCATAAAACAGAGAATTACAGCAATTAACTAATGATTCAGTTAAATGACAGTGACTATAAGATATAAAATAGAAAAAGCAGTAATTCATTACAATACAATTTAATACTGTATAACTTCATTACTCCTCGTGGGTAAATTAATTTGGCCTTTGTGCACAAAGAGACAATGAGTACAATGTCTAATGAATGGTTTTCTCTCTTCCTCCCTCAAACTCTCTCCCTCCCTCCCTCCCTCTTTTCCTCTTTCTCTCTCTCTCTCTCTCTCTCTCTCTCAGTAGCTGCATTGGATGTAGTCCTGAAGAGCTCATTTGGAATGAATGGAGCCCCCATTTCAAACTAAGAGACACCCCCGACCCCACAATGTGTTTTATTAATTTAAATCTCGGAACAGTTCCGTGTGTCTATGTGACATGTGGTGGAAAGAGGGTGGGTTGGGGGTGGGGGGATAGGGGGATAGGGGGTTTAGTAAAGGCATCTTTGTTTTACAGGCTGTTAAACCAGAAGGATTAGCTGCGGTTTCTTTAAACGCAGCGTCTCCAAAACTCTGTGGGACAGGAAACTACAGACAACAGCGACTTTCAACTCGAAGAGGAAGAAAGATAGATTCAAGATTCAATTGCGTATGACTTCTTTTTTTTGTTTAGTTAAATCTGGTTATATCAAACTGTGACTTCTCGCAACAACAAAAACAAAAAAACACTCTCAATCATGGTGCCTTACAAAGAACTACATTTACATAATTGTTTACACATTGCCATCCATAGAACGCCACATTAGTGAAGAAAAAAATATGCATTTTTAAACTAAATTACAACTATAAGTGCTCAAGAGGGGAGGGTGGAAGTGGTTTGCAGTCAGTGAGTTCACACAATCTTAGTGATTCAGTAATCATTTCTACAGGCAGCCAGGCATGGTGACAGTCATCATTCATACACGCAGACAGCTGTGGCGATGCTATCACCAGACCTGTAGAGATTCTTAGTGATGCAACAACAACTAAAGTGAATGGCGAAAGTTCTTTCCATGTTGAATACTGACAGTAGGAAGCCTTCAGCTGCATGCAGAGTAAAGGCAAACATCTGTGGTGCAGCTCTGTTCCCCAATACTGGGGGGGTTTAGTCAGCCACCCCATTACCAGCTATGGGAATGTCCACCTTAGCCAGGCAACAATTAAACACTTTGACTTTGTGTTCCTCTGATGTCATAGGTAATGCCTAATTGTGTAAAAGGGAAGTAACATCATAGGTAATGTCTAATTGTGTAAAAGGGAAGTAACATCATAGGTAATGTCTAATTGTGTAAAAGGGAAGTGACATCATAGGTAATGTCTAATTATGTAAAAGGGAAGTAAAATCATAGGTAATGTCTAATTGTGTAAAAGGGAAGTGACATCATAGGTAATGTCTAATTGTGTAAAAGGGAAGTGACATCATAAGTAATGTCTAACTGTGTAAAAGGGAAGTGACATCAGAGGTAATGTCTAATTGTAAAATAAGGAAGCACTTTAAGTCACTTGCGTAGCTGTTTCCCCCTGACTCTGCAGGAAAAGTTTTTGCAATTCAGGTTTGAATGGATGAAAATATATATATGTATATTAAAAATAATCATATTTTTGCAGAATGGGGGGCAAAAGTGGAAATGAGTTAAGGGCAGATTTGCACTGTTAGGATGTTTCTCTTTTACCCAGAGAGCTGTGAATGCGTGGAGGAGCAGCCTGCCAGCCTGTAGCAGAGTTGGGGGGGACTCTGAGGGGGTTTGGTGCAGTCCTGAACAGTCTCACTGACAGCTGTGGTTTCAAAACTCGGTTCTGGAGACTCTGTGTGCTAGTTTTCATTCCACTCACTGCGACCTCAGAATTTTAATGAGCTGTTAATTCTTCATAATTCGATATGTCTGAGACTTATTGATAAGTGATTTACCCTCTTGAGGCCACATTGCTGTCAGAAATTGTTATGAATTCCATGAATATGAAAGCACGTCTCATTTTCACGTCCAAGGACTTTTAATCAGCCAAAGCAATTAATGCTTCTATTTCCTGTAATGAACAATAAGGCATAAAAAACTGCTGCATTTTAGCTTGATTCAATTATGGACTAATTGAGCTGACATCATCTAGGCCGTACAAGCTGAAAGTGAGAGCACCTGGCCACAAACAGAGCAAAGGGCAAAGTTATGAGCTGCCAACAATAGCTGCGTTGCTATGGTGAAAAGTCGTTTCCATAGTTACCATGTCCCCCCCACGCCCCGGGGGTCCGCTGTCTCCGGGTGCACCCTGTGGCCCCTGTAAGACAAGAGCGTCAGTAATAAGCACTCCATCTCCATTCATCTAAAGCTCGTTTCACTCTTCCTGATGTCTGCCAGCTACATATTACATCATGTTTCTTAAAGGGCCAGAATGACATCAAACAGGGGTATCATTTGGAAAAAGAAAAAAAGAATGTTCTTATGAGATCTCCCACATCACTGATTTGATTTTTGGTCAATGTAAAGTTTCAAACTTCCTACAAGCGGTGCTGCTATATGTACACACAGATATATAAAAAAGTACATTTTCCTTGCTCCCACCCTCTAACTCTTCACATCGATTGGCTGACTACGTGTGTTTAAATGTTTTGAACCTAAATATGGTGCCTAGTCCAAAAGGCATATGAGACACTTTCATAAGCGACACCTTTTTTAAACACCTGTATTATGATGGATTAAAATGAGGATGAAATATATGAAAATTGATCCATTGTCTCTCTACTCTACAGTTGCATACACAGACTATACTCACTGGGAGGCCTGGCTTTCCTGTTGATCCCATTGGTCCAGGAGGTCCATGTTCTCTCTGAAAGCTCACAGAGAAGAGACTGCAGTCAGACAGCACCTGAGACACAGGTGTGTACAAAACACACCCTACCAGAGACACCTGCCTGTATCAAACACCTCCTACCTGAGATACCTGCCTGTATCAAACACCTCCTACCTGAGATACCTGCCTGTATCAAACACGTCCTACCTGAGATACCTGTTTAAACCCCCACCCCATACCTCCCAGTCACCCACAGCTGTACTTACAGGCCAGCCTGCTTGCAGTAGCTGGAAGAAAGAGGTTCTCTGTAAGAAAGGGAAAACGGGAAGTCAGGTGGAGCCATAGGAGTGAACACAATGAGAGTTAAAACTGTCTCTAAAATGGAGGCTAATCTAACAAGACTTGAATTTTAGGCCTGAAGTCTAAAAAATAAAACCGAAGTATCCAGAACAGTGTGGTGATGCAAAAAGTCAGCCACTTCCACTTGGCTGAAAAGATATGCAGTCTGCATTCCAAATAACAAGAAAGCTACAGGAACTGTTTCATTATTTTATTCATTGTATGCCATTCCTTACTAATCATTTTTTTCAAAAATGACAAAACTGAGAACATCATTGTAAATTACTCACTCTCAATTACCATTTTAATGGATTAATTGCCTTCAGGGGCGAACTCACACATACTGTCTTGGCTTCAGGAATCTTGATTACTTAGGCATGGAGTCCAGCCGACCATGACCAAACTTTAATAAACGCTTTGCTAGATTTTTCCTCTTTGTGTTTTGTGTGCCTCAGTACCTCCTTGTTCCTGTTTGTGGATTTACGTGGGTGCACTGTGTGTGTGTGTGTGTGTGTGTGTGTGTGTGTTGAGTTTCAGTGGAGTGAAAGCAAACAGCACATAAAACCAGTAAGAGAAACATTGCGTGGTCAGGGCTAAGAAAGCAGACTGGCTAACGTTGACGGTTTCCACCCCACACCGAGTCCCCTTCCTGCCAGCCCTGGCAGCGTCCGAACGCCCGGTGTCCACAGAGGCCGGTTCACATCAAAACATCCTCAGCCGTAGAGACAGTTTGAGAAAGCTTTTAACGGGAGAAATTCAGAGGTACAGCGGCTCTGAGTCAACCATGAGGCGGTAGCAGATTTGCAGATTGCAAGTGACAATAGTCAGAGAGTGAAGTAAAAGCAGTCACATATCGCTTTGGTTTGATTGGTTGATGTCTGAACAGAGTGATGCCGAAGGGAAATGGGACCAGACTGGAAACACATGGAGGAATACCCTGCTTTTCACCCAAACACAAGTCGCTAAAGGACAGCTCAGATCAGCGAACTGACAGGACGCTTTTAAAATGTCAGAGCGAATTTCGCTCAGCTTTATGTCTGCTGATGGCTACTGTAGTCTCAAACAAAGATTCAAGAGGTCAAATCTCGAGTCCACAGTCTTAAAGGTCACACGTACGCAAAACTAATGACACAGGTAGCTAAGTATATCCCCCAAAAGTCTATGCTGACAATATGCAATACATACAGGTATATTTTGTAAATAAATGTCTCCACTATTTTGCATGCCAGTCTGCCTTCCAAGGCAAGATGAGTAATGAGTCTTCATGAATGTTAATAAATGTGTTATAGCTGTGTGCTTATTACACATGCATAATGTGTTATAGCTTATTTAATTACACTTTATTACTACTCATTTCATGACAGACAGTTGCATGCTGTATGTTGATCCCAAAAGAAATAAAATGTCATAAATCTGTCGAAATGAGTGACTAATGGCTCTCAAAAGCAAGGAAAATCTGTTGTATTCGTCTCTGTCGTACAAGAGGGAAATAAATTACAATAAATAAATAAATATAAAAAAATAAATAAAGTGTTTAAAAAAGGATTAATTCATGATAAATAAATAAATATTTCTGCAGTGATGCAGGATTTGCAAGGTGCCTCAGTGCGGTGTGACTGCCAGGTTCAGCGGCGCGGGTCTGGGGCTGTGCCCACGTCCTGCGGAGGGGAGCGCTTGACTGGGAGCCCAGCTCCGCTGCACCCATCCTGGGCAGACACAGCCACAGAGCAGTGGGGCGTCCAACCCTCTGTCAATGGAGGACAGTGTGGGATCCAGGAGGCTGGGGGTGGGGGGGTGGTGTTAGAGGACCTGCCCAGCTGAAAGGCTGCCGTTGGGATGTTGAAGAGGGGGGGGCTCCTGTTCTGTCTGCTGCCCTCTTTGCTTTAGTTTTGCATTTTGGCATGCCGCATGATGTCATACGTGATGAGGAGTGGGGGGGTTGGGGGGTGGTGGTGATGGAGACGCTTACCTCACTGATATATAATGTACACACATATGCTCACGCGTACAGTGTACTTGCATACTCACACACTCACACTCACACATATACAAACACAGCCACACATGCACACACATATGCATTCGAAACCCATGGTTAGGGAGCTGGGCTTGTAGCTCAGAGGTTACAGTGTAGTGTAATGGTTAGGGAGCTGGGCTTGTAGCTCAGAGGTTACAGTGTAGTGTAATGGTTAGGGAGCTGGGCTTGTAGCTCAGAGGTTACAGTGTAGTGTAATGGTTAGGGAGCTGGGCTTGTCACTTAGAGGATATGGTGTAGTATAAATGGTATGGAACTGGTTTTGTAACTCAGAGGTTGCAGGCTCAGTTCCCAAATGAGGGGGCACTACTGCTGTACCCTTGAGCAAAGGTACTTAACCAAAATTGCTAAGGTAAATATCCAGCTGTATAAATGGACTGTATGTAAAAAAAAAACAGTAAAGTGAAAAAGCAGGCAGTGTGCACAGCTCCAGGCGGGAGCGTCTGCCCAATGCCCAAACGGATCACATGTGAAGCAGCGTGTGGGGACAAACCCCGCCCCCCCAACCCCCTCTCCCCGGCGTCCGCCCCAGCGCCGTTGTGCTCTGCGGGACGTTTGCTTTGGCACAGGTCCTGTTCGGGACGCGTGCCGACCCAGCGGGGGGGCCTGTCTCCGACATGCTGGGAGGGCTGGACCCCCCTTCCCCCCCACCCCCAGTAGTACCCCCCTATCCTCCCCCCACCCATTCCCTCTCTGGCCCAGGTAAGATGGAGGGTGAGGCGAGTGGCAGGAACAGAGAGAGAGGGGGCTGGGGATTTGGTAAGGTGGTGGGGGGGGTTAAAGTGTGCCCTACCTCGGACCCCCACCCCACCCCAAACCACACAGCCCACCCTCCTTTTGCAGTGCATTGTGGGTAAGCACAACAGTCAACAGTGACAGGCTGCAAATCACAAACACAGGGTTGTGTGTGTGTGTGTGCGCGTGTGTGTGTGTGTGTGTGTGTGTGTTGGGGTTGAACAGGGGTAAACTAACTGTCTTGCCTCCTTGCCCTGAACTCAGGACAGAGGAAAAAGGGTTATTCAGCTCTCTGTTTCATCCTGTGATCAGACGGGGTAAAGCGCTCTTCACTGCTCCCTAAGCGGACTATTTATCCTTATCATATTACTTGCCTGTGAACGTTTGTGATTGTCTTCTTTGTCTGTATGGCTTGAAAAAAACTTACAATTTCCCCTTGAAGACAGTAAACAATAAACAATAAACAATACACTCTCTTTGACTTTAGTACATTGGCTTCTTTTCCTTTAGTTTGTAAAGTAAGGGTTTTTCCCCATTTCCCTCCCACATCCTCCTTCATTTGGTTTGAAAGTAAGGATTCAGAAAGTGAAAAGCGGTTTTAAAATGTACAGAATCTTTTTTTTTTTCAAAACCCAATAAAACAAGACAAGATTTCTATCTAAATAAGTGGATAAAAAAACGAAAGTGAATGGCTCCTGAGAGGCTGAGTATTTTGGGGTTGTTACGTCACTCTGCAGTGCTGGGGCGGAGGGTGGGGGGCACACACAGCTTGCTTTGTCCCACTATGGTCGGGGTGGGCTTCAGTCTTTCCAGAGCCAATCCCGCTGCCTGCTTCCTATGGCAGCTCTCTCCCCACTCACCACCTCCCACAGGTCACCCGTGTTCATCAGCGAGAGGCAGAATAAATGTGCACACATAAATAAAACAAAGGAGAATAATCAACAAAAAAACATTCAACTATATACAGGAAATTAGTTCTCAATCATGTCATAACCACCCAGCTAACACAAAACTGTGTTCCAGAACATCTGTGGAAAGATTCCGGAACATCTCAGGAAGATTCCGTGGATTCCCTGTTTGGCTGTGAGGATTGTCATGACAACGCTCGCGGAAAATTCTTAGAACGTTTGACGGCTCTGAAGCAGTCACTCACCCTGAAGGCAACCCAGTCCTCATTAGTGTTCCTCCACAGGTAGAGGGTGGGCATCCCAGGTGGCCCTGGGGGTCCTGGGTCGCCCATTCGCCCGTCACGCCCCTGCGAGCCTGTGGCACCCTGCACAGCACAGCATGGAAAAAATGTCACCGTCACGGTTCACTGAACACGGTTTCAGGTCAGTTCAGATAAGAAGTAAATCACCCAAACATCAAACATAATGATGTTGAGGTTTCTCCACTGCACCAGAGAGAAGTTTATCAAATAGTTACTGTACAGTTCTTACCAAGTTTGTCTAATTCTAGCTATTAGGCTGTTACTACCAACTATAATTAATGCAATATGTGTCTTTAACTGTAAAAGAGATTTAACATGATGGTGTGTATGTACACAAATGGTATCTTACAAACTGTAGCACAGAATCAGTGGATTTATCTGTGATGAACGATTTTGACGTCTACCCCATCTCATTTAAAATAAAATCGCAGAAAAGCACAATGGAATGGTCTATTTGAAATTGTTCAACGACAAGTGCCGATGAACAAAAAAAATGCTTTGCCATAAACACTTGGCTTTTTGACGTGTGCGCCCGATCTCCCTGCCTCGTGGAAACTGCCATCTTTCACTGCACCCCAAGAGGCCCATTCAGATCAAAAAGACGATCCCGTTTTAGAACATTTTCAAACAAAATGTTCTTCAGTGAGAACTACCAACATTTTTT
>CM040765.1:20415857-20563357 GCA_022829145.1 Albula goreensis
TTACACACCACTTACATGCATTTTCCACATAATAACAGACTCTGTGAAGCCTGATTTCATTCAGAAAATGCAGTTAAGCGGCATCTTACTTGAGTCCGGACTCAGTCTTCAATGTGTTGACTGTATCTCTTGTTATGTTTGCTGAATCTAAACCCTGTTACAAAATAAGTTTTAATAAACTTAAAGCCACAGTTAAAATCCATAAAATTTCCGCAGCATTTCCTTTTACACCACCTTAATTACCAGGAAATTGCTATGTAATTAAGTGGTAATAACCACCTTGTTACCAAAAACATACCCTCATCTGTTAGTTTGTAACCATGTAATTAGCAGCTATTTCCAACCATTTACATAGTCATTTCCCAGTTATTAAGGCACTGTAAAAGAGTGTACTAACAAAACACCCTTTAAAAGGTTTCACAACTCACTCATCAGTCCTGAGACAGATTAGGGAGAAATTATTGAATTTAATCAGTGAGACACGAGTAAAAACTGATGATAATACTTTGCTATTTCTAACAAAATAATTTTTTCATTTTTTATAAGCTGTGCTAAATTGTACAAAATGGCAGTGTTATAATTTAAAGGAAGACTTTTTTGCAGTTTTATATGTTTAATAATTTGTTTATATAGTTTTAAGCAATACATAAAAATGTTTCACCCCAATAAAGAATATTTTCAAATAAATGAAGTGAACTGAGAGAGAGAGAGAGAGAGAGAGAGGCAGACGAGCGAGAGGGCAGACGAGGGAAACGCTTGTGAAACTAAGACAGAGACTGTTTCAGTTTAGCACGTTAGCACGTTTGCGTTCCAGCAGTGTGGTTGGAAAAGCATTTACTGCCCCGTACCCAAGCCAGCCAGGCATGCACAAGTGCGGCTCTGGGGAAAGGGCAGTGGTTTATCGTCAACGGCCGTTCTCCTCGATCAATCTCCGTAACACTCTCTGCGGGCCAAGGTAATCTCAGAGCTCCTGGCACTGGATGCCCATGTGGGCAGGGAGCTTCAATGCCAACCAAGGAAACCAATCACACAACCAGATGCAATAAATTAAATGGACTATATGTATGTGAGCTGTATGTGAGTTTATGTCCACACAAATGTGTGTGAATGTGAGTGTACGTAAGAATTTGTGTGTGTCTTTTTGCATGGATATTGTATGTGTGCATGTATGTGAGTGCGCGTGCATGGACAAAGGGGAACCCACATCAGCATTAGAAACAGAGCATTGATTTAATGACAGAGCAGGCTCCCGGGGAATGAGTCTGATTCATGGCACATTGGAGTGAAAAAGGAGTCCGCCTCAAAGTTATGATGTCATAGTTACGAGACAGATGAGGGAGGTTAGGGGTTGAGAGGAGAAGGGAACTACGTCCCAATAGCCCCCTACTCCAGCTCAGCGGGCTACTTTGCGGACATCATTTTGGCTGTCACGATTATGAAATTTCAGTTAATTGATAATTCCAAAGTAATTAACAAAGTAACTGTAACAAAGTAACTATTTAATAGCTTAATTTAACAACTTTAAGGTTCAAAATTTTTGGCTCTTGGTGAGAACACCATCAATCTTTCCTCAGACCTGCAACACCCTCGTTCCCCGTCTAATGGCAACGGTCCATTAGAATATATTTTCTGTTATACATAAATAGTCACGGCCATAAATTGTGACTTGAAATCAAGGCAGGCAGTTACAGCCGCCTTTAAAAGCTAACCATCACTATGAATCTGACGGTGACAGAATTTTTATTGTGAGGAATTTCATACTTGCCGGTATGACCGTTAAACGGTGATTGTGACAGCCCTAGACAGCACCAAACAGGCCACCCGAGGAGCCCAAAAGTGAAAGAAAGGGGGAAGGTGGAACATTCAAAATGTTGTTTTGGGACAAACTTCACTGACTCTGCCCAGTTTTGCTGTGTTATTTATCTGAGACAACGCATTGACTTTATGGCTTCTTAAATTTACGTGCAAGTTCAATACTTTCCAGCATTTATTTAGATAGCTGTAAATAAGCAAACGCAGCTAGCCAGCAGAACGTGCTTTCCATTCAGCTGAGAAACAGAGCTAGTACTGGGATTCAGCCGGTAGCACTGGGGGTCTGGAGTGTACATGTAAGCAGGGTTTTGGGCTCACAGGTGGACTTGGAGTTTGAGAGAATCAGGCAAAGATGGTTTGACAAGCAGTAAAGTCTAATGTCCAGCTTTAACAGACTTCAGCAGGCGGCTGTCAAAAGGTCAGAGGGCAAGAGGTAACCAGCTTCTATAAAAAGGGAACAGAAGACAGTGCAGGGAACTGGCTACGGCACTCATCTGGAGGCCAGGGGTTAGCCAGAGGTGTGTCTATGTGTGTGTGTGTGTGTGTGTGTGGTGTGTGTGGGTGTGTGTGCATGTGTGTGTGTGTGTGTGTGTGTGTGTGTGTGTGTGTGTGTGTGTGTGTGTGTGTGTGTGCGTGTGTGTGTGTGTGTGTGTTTGTGTGTGTATGGAGGCGCGACAGAAAACAAAATGCTCCACAGCAGAGACAATTAGAAATACCCCAGGCAGAAAAATCAGCATGTAACTGAACTGAGGTAAGGGGAGGTGTTTTGTGGCATAAGAGGGGTTAACTTCTCTGCCCTTTAACAATGGGCCTTTCTCTGCCACAGACCCAAGCTACTCCTTTCTCTAAGAGTCAGCCCTGTTCAAATAAGCTGGACACTCGATCTCTGTCTGACTAGCACAGTCCCTCCAGCCTCTAACCTTATCAAACCTGGCCTGCTTCCCCCTTCCGAGCTCCCCTGTAAGTCCCCTGGGGTCCTGCAAAGCCCCGGAAACATCCCCCACCTTCGTGTCACCCGGTACACTGCGGCACTACACCCACGCTCCAGCAGGGGGAGCCCCACAGCACAGACTGTATCATCCCTCTCACTTCACACGCACACACCGAACACATTATCTAACAACCCCACGCCGTTTAGATGTGGGTCTTTAGATGCTGCTGGAAACATATGGGCCTAATGAGAAGCCCGTCTGTTGTAATTCTTTTTAAAGAAAAAAAAAAAATGGGGGGAGACGTAAATAAAACAGAAACAAATGCCAATTGGACCTATTTTTCTGAGCTCTGCTGTGTGAATATTGCCAGAGAAGCTAGCTGTTTTTTTGGCACATGTTGTTTCTGATTGAGACTAATGTACAGATTTCTGCTATTTAGCTTGGTGTCGTGCCTAAATTGTTGGCTCTGTCTAAATGGTTACAGATCTTCCTGAGACGCTCTGAGAAACATCCCCCACCCCTCATGTTCTTTAGACACAGATTTACATCCACAGCACATTTTCATATGCCCATATTTGATTCCGCCTCTTGTTTGTCTTCAAAACTCAGCAGCAGCGGTTGGTGAAAAGTTCTATTTTAATTGTGATGTCACAGATGATAAATACTTTGGGTTCTGTTTGTTCAAAGAAGCTTTTGAATTTGCACACCAGTCCAGGGGTCTCAAAATGAATACCAGAGAGCAGCAGTGTCTATCTGCATGTTTCTGTGGTTTCCTTTAAACGAGATGCCAGTTTGGGCCTGGGAACCAGGGTGTGGACATTCAATGACTCTACACGAGAGCTCAAGTGCTAAGGAACGCACCGAAAAAGACACTGCAGACCACCAGGACTGTAGTCTGTCACCCCTGCTGAAATAAGACAACAAAACTACACATAAAGACAATCTGGTCCTGAAGGCCTTTAAGTCTTGTACATCTTCGGGTGTGTCACTTTCTGGCAGGCTGAAAGCTGGAGGCTATATCACTCTGGTGCTTTGGAAACAGAGCACGGTCAGAGAACTCGAATGTCATATTTCTGCGGAGAGATACCAAGGCCCTGTTCTCGGAAGTCTCCAGAGTGAGGCCCATCCTTTGGGGGTGTTCTGGGGGCAGGTGCCCCAGGTGATGGGCTCTATGGGGGGGCAGGTGAAGCAGGTGTGCAGTGCTGACCTGTAGGTGAACTTTTCCCACGCAAATCGATAAGCAAAGCTGAGCCAACTGTGGTCTCCCCAAAGCAGACCACAAGCTGCCATTGCGATAACACAGCCTGATTCATACCACATCAGACTGAAAAAGGAGTCCGTCTCATGGTTATGATGTCATAGTTATGAGACGGATGAGAGAGGTTAGGGATTTAGAGGAGAAGGGAGCCGTGTCCATCTATATCTGCAATACAGATATGACCATCTATATTGTAGTCACATCTTAATTTCTACCAATCTGCCCATCTAAGGTTGAAAAAAAGACAACAAATTGGAGGATGGGGGGTGTACCTTATCTCAGTAACAGTGCCAGGGAGGGCAGTGTGTGTTTGCACATCTCAGTTCCACCCAATTACTGCTGTTTTAAATGGTTCAATTACTCACGTATCCCTATGCATGGGAACTGGGGTAAAGCCCTGAATATATAGTATGCTATTATTTAGACAACATAAATACCTCATTTCACTTTATAGTCATTATGTGCAAACCAACAGGACTAATTTAGCAAATAACGGAACTAATTATCAAATCAAGGTGGAATAAAAACAAGCATGTACACGCAGCCCTTCGTGACCCCCAAGTTTGACACTCAGTTACTGTGCTTGCCTTTTCTTGGAAATGCTAATTCAACACCTGAAAGTGAACGGGGTGGGGTGGGAATGGGGTGGGGTGGGGGTGCCCCTTTCTGCAGAAGATGAACTGCCGGTGAGATTTAGGGCTGTTTATGTGAGCTGTCACATGGGAGCGTGCTCTCTGATGCGCCCGTAGGCCGGGAAAATTTGAGAGCGGGGGGGTGTGGGGCAGAGGGTGGGTCTGGGAGCAGACTTTTGGAGAGCGCTGAGGAGGAGTCCGAAAACTCAAAGATTCCATGGTATTTGCTCAGATTTGGGGATTTTTAGAGGATATCCAGTACACGCTTGAAGCATTTCTTGGTGTTAGATTTAATCAAATACACTCAGGCTGGTACCCAATCACACACACTCAGACTGGTACCCAATCACATGCACTCATGTTGGTACCTAATCAAACACACTCAAGCTGGGACCAAATCACACACACTCAGACTGGGACCCAATCACATGCACTCACATTGATACCTAATCAAATGCACTGAGTCTCTTTTAAAACAAGAGACTAAAGTCTGTTCTGTTTGACTGCCATAGTCTCTTTAAAGGGAAAACGGAATTTAATTTGAAACCGGAATTTACTATGCAACATCATTGTTTCTGAGTATGTTGTATATTGTTAGTGACAAGCAAATACTTGTTATTTTCATTCTAAAATAGAATTGCATACTCCCTAAAGAGAATATGTCAGTTTGATTGACTGTTTTTTGTATTTTGGGATTGGAACAATTTTAAGAGATATCTGCATTGTGCATGCTCTCAGCATGTCTGTCACTAATTTCATACATGATGTCCTGAGTCCTGGAAACAGAACATTTCTCCATCACCTCTGAAAATCATAGTTTCAATTCATGCATCACACAGACATCCAGACATAGGAAATTACATTAAAAATACCCAAAGGAATCCAACGACAATGTATTTATGAAACTCAAATCTGGATTTAATATTTTGCCAGGTTACATCAGGTCGCATATTGAGAACCTACAAAAAAACGTCTAAAAATTTTGTCTAAACTTTTTTTTTTTTAAAGCGGAGATGTCACTGGACGTGCATTACGTTTGCCCAGTGGAGCTGTGGCCTAAGATACTGGCCCAGGGATGTTTAGCACTGCTGGGGCACGGTCCCCCAGTGCCCACGTCTTCACACCTGCACTTTGATACATTTTTAAAAACTAGTTATTTTTCATGATCATTTACTGAATCCCGGGTCAGACAGGAGGGGCTGATCTGGGGGTGAAAGCTGAGCTGGGACATGTTGCTGGTTCTGGCTGTGATGAAAAACCTGGGGGGTGGCGGGGATGATTGGAGCCGGACGGGACGGGACGGGACGGGGAACCTGAGGGGCGGCGAGACCCGTAAATCAGCTCCGAGGCGCCTCAGGCATGGAGCCTGTGCAGCCCGCGCCATGCCATATGTGTGTGTGAGAGAGAGAGTGTGTGTGTGTGTGTGTGTGTGTGTGTGTGTGTGTGTGTGAGAGAGAGAGAGACAGAGATCAGAGGTGAGAAGGCATGGCAGTGGCTCTGTGCTAGATGAGACAGAGGGAGAGAGGCCAGCAGCCCAAGCCTGCGCAGCATGGCTGAACACATGTTTCCAGACCGGGCAAGCACAGGGAACAAGACAGAGATCTCTCAACATGACCACGAAAAACCCTACACATCAAAATATAGCCCTGGGGTTACCCAGGCAACCCTAGTACTCAACATGTATTGCGCTGTAATGCTTTTCGTCAAGGCTCCCCTGTCCTATTGTGACATCACATAATTCCACGTCAATCATTCCCAAATACATGACCAACAACATGTATAGAGATTTTCATTGAGCCTGGAGGGGGGGGGATTTAAACAAAAATGGCTTTAAAAAAGAACTCTGGCTCTAAAAAAGAACAACTTATTGGTGTGTTGTTGTGTGATGTCACAATGCAAAAGGCAAGGTTGATGTACCATGACATCATACCAAGACATATATGTCTGAAACAAACTTTGTAAAAAAACTTTGTCTTAATTTTAGAAGTGTAAAAATACAGGATCTTGAAAAAAACATTTCTTAGACTGGGAAACAACAGTAAACCATGTTCAGTGTTTACTGTTTACCCAAGGCTGTGCAGCATGGCTGAACACATGTTTCCAGACCGGGCAAGCACAGTGAACAAGACAGTGTTCAGTGTTCATGTAGAAAAAAAAAAAAAAAGAAAACCTCAAACAAATCCAAATCCGTCAAAGTCAGCTGGACAGAGATCCAGACAAATCATAGTAATCTGGAGGGAAAGAGCTGGGGAAAGACCATGTTACTCCTTCATAAACTTTAATCTGTTTTTTTCCATGCCTCCTCTGAACATTGCTTTGGAAAGTTCCAGCGCAGACCCTCTCAACGACCATCAGCGCATCAACGGGACTCCACCAAAGCTTGAGCATTAAACTGGCCAGCATTATGCTCAATCAAGCTGTTGCGGAATGTGTTTTTTGGAAAGCTTGCCGATAGTCTTCGGGAGACAGCAGGTCACTTGACACCAGACAAGGGCCTGTTTCAGATACAGGTCGATATTTCCCATGTCTACAGGAATGTAAAGATACAGCGAGACAGACACCCTTTCCCACGTCCATAAGGAAACAGCCTCTAATAAACCGAGTGAAGTCATGCAACGCACTCCCACCTTTGCCAGACCCAATGCGATTCAGATGTTTCGAGATAATTTCGCTTCTTTTGCGACTCAGCGCTCAAGCCCCAGATGTCAGACGGATAATTGCACTTCGCCGTTGCTTTGACAGCGGAGGAGACGTTAAACCAAGGTCCTGACTCAGCGCCCTCGTTAAAGATCCCACAGCGCTTTTAGAACCAGTAAGGGTATTAACCCCAGCGCCATAGTAAAATTCCCACACAGAGAGATGGGCTTTCTCCATCTTACCCTCTAATCAGCCTGCCTGTGTCTGATTGGCTAACCCGATCTCTCACATTGACTACCCACGTTAGTTCACCAGGTCACATCGCTATAAGAGCAAGCTGACTTCTCAGTTGACCTAAATGGTTAAATAAAGACAAAGTGTATAAAATAGATCTGGCCATTTTAAAGGAAAGGCATTAACGGCTGGTTGGTGAAAATGTGACCTTCGGACAAACATTGTGGCTGGTGCCAATTCAAAAGAACGTAGTCACTGCAATTTAATCTTACCAGACTTTAGCTTTCTTAAGGGTACGTGATATTCTGATTTAGACTGAAAGTAACACATTCCAAAAGACAAAATTGCTCGTCCACAGGGGCCCAGGATGGGAGATCTCAGCAGTGCTAAATTCCGGGTCTTAAACAGTCATGATTCAATGGTATCTCCACTTGACAGTTTCTGGACATTTTACAGGATCCAGCCCATGTCTGACGATGGAAATATCGAGGACCTCCACGTTACGAGACCAGCTCCCCAACCGTTATGCAACACGAGCCTGTGAGATGCACAGAAATGTTCTTAATCCAGACTGAAGTCCGGTTACATGTTGACATGTTCAGAACATCACCAAAAACATCCCTGCTAAGCCCAGGACATACCGATGCACTCAACCTTTCTGCCCTGTGCATTTTTACACAGGGTCTTGTGCTGCATTCATCCTTTCCTCTGTAGATACAGGACAGATAACCGACATCTAGGGTCAATAAACCTGTACCGATTATCTCTCTGAGAGTAACCACGGAGATCTCTTACTCCACTTAGCTGCACCCAGAAGTCCATTAGGAATTATCTACTGTATGTTCAGAGACAACTCATCCATATATCTCAGTCATATCTCAGACATACCAGGAGAGGAGACCCATGTGAAAACTACCAAGGCATGTTACACAAAGACATTTGCATTAGCTAGGATTATCCAAAAAAAAAAAAGGTTACAAAGCGCTGATACTCCAAATCTAAGTAAGCACAGGCTAAGTGCTTTGTAAAGACTTGTAGGAGGGAACCTCACCTGTTTAGGCTAATTCAACCTCTTATTTAACCTGGAAACTGCCAGGAGGAAGCGGCAGCAGGCTTAATGACTGTTTCGGCTTCTGAATAACAAGCTCTCTGAGTCTAAAAGCCGTGAAACAAGCCGCTTTTACAGGAGAGTGAAAGTCAATTACGGCATCACATTACGGCACAGCTGGGTGTCCCGATGCCTTTGCCTCGCGTTTACTGAGAGACACTACCGATAAATACCCTCATTATGATGTCACCATATATGAAACCAAATTTCAGCATCGTTCGACTCCACCACACGTATTAAATGCTATTTTGAAGCTGACAGCCATTCACTTTGCCCAAGCTTTGTGCTTTGTGCTGTTCACTGAGCACAAACAGTAATAAAATAACACTCATGAAAACTCACTGCATTATGATCAATTATGTACTTTCCATTCTCCAATATCATTACCAGGTAGCCAATAAACTATGACCAGGGTTGGACGGTATTTAAATCACATGCATCATGTATATTGCATATTACGTGCATCACATATAAAAACACATACATTGCAGCTTGAGTTACAACAGCAGTGTCTTTCCTGAGAACCAAACTAGTGACCACTGAGTCCAACACCATAACCATTGTACTCCATTACCTCCCAAACACACCCCCAAAGACATAGCCTAATCTGGCCCTTACCTTCTCAGATTCTGTCTCCTCACCCTCAAAGTGCTGCCGTCCCAGTGAGCTTACGAAGAGGCAAACCAGCAGCCAAATGTAGCGCTGCATGGTGGAGCACGCCAAACCGCACCGCGCTGCACCAGACTGCGCCGAAACTCACCAAAAACCACCCTTTAACACTCCCTCTGTGTCAACAAAAATCCAAAGCTATCCACACTTAGATGTCCAGCAGTTCAGATCAAAGAGGTCCTAGGTCCTTCAATGAGAAGGTTCTAGAAAATTTACAGAATGTTTTTTTCCTCTTTTCTGCTGTGAACTGCCAAGTTCTAGAACGTTTGCTGACGGCTGCTGCCGGTCTTCGTGATCCAACACGTCCGATCTTGACTCCAGAGTTTAAAGACAAGACAGATGCTCTCAGCTACCCCATAACTCATTGTTATGGAAACATAGTTGTTTAATTTGTGAACCGACGTGTCGATGTAGATTTTATTTATATATTTTGGAAATCTTGCCAGCCTCGTCTAGACTGGCTCAGCTTGCAAATTTCAATCTGAGCAGGGCTTTAAGGATTTAAGAGTCCCAGAGGAGACGATCCACAGTGATCCACATGGCCCCCTCTTCCACACTGAGCAGGCACACACACACATACACACACACACCTGTAGTGCATAACAGCTATTCCCATTGGCTCCACCCACTCCTCTGTCATCCAGCCCAGCTCTCAGTTCCCACTTTCCCATACAGGTACTGTGTGTGTGTGTGTGTGTGTGTGTGTGTGTGTGTGTGTGTGTGTGTGTGTGTGTGTGTGTGTGTGTGTGTGTGTGTGTGTGTGTGCATATGTGCATATGTGCATGAGTGTGTCTATTTGTGTTTGCATGTGTATCTTAAAATATATGCATGTGTGTATATATGTGTGTGTGTGTGTGCATGCATGTGCTTGTGTGTGTGTGTGTGTGTGTGTGTGTGTGTGTGTGGGATGGTTTGTCTGCACATGTGTGTCACATCAAACACACCTAATAAATCAGTGAAATCCTGCAGATCCAGCAGTCACTACCAGTTAGGAAGCGCATAAATCCGAAGCCCTAAACAGAGAGAGTGGACGTCCTCACCACAGAGTGTGGTTTCGCTACATACATGAACGGGGAGTTCACCAAAGGCTAGCACGGTTAGCACAGATGCTCATTTGATGCCACATATATAATGAAGAATTGCAGCAGTGGCCATGCTCGTATTATGGTTGTAGCACATTATCAGATATAATATTTGCGGAGAGAACCACATGGATGCTCAAGCTAATATGATTTATTGTGCATTTTTATGAACAATATAGATACAGTATGTCCTTAATGTTAATGCGCTTAATGTTGTTTAACTGGGCAACTGAGTAATTTTCAACTGTGCTGTTGGGTTATTGTTTGTTCCCTGGGTTTCTGTTTTTTTCTGTGCATTCTAATACGCTCTTTTCTTTTCAGAGATCAAAGGGCCGAGAGTAAATCCGCAGCAGGTGACCCTTGACCCCTGGGTCAGCAGCTGGCAAGCCCTGCCGTATGGGCCGCCCATACTGAAGTGAGAAAACCCGCTTATGCTACGATACAATGCAATATCTGTTTCAGTGTTAGTGGATGCATTGACAGGGCAGAGACATATGTGGCGTCCGCAGACACAAAACTACACAATCTGATTCACAATGATCTCTGAGACCCTCCTTAATCTGCGTTTACACTGACATGTGTGATGGCACAAGACAAAGGCTGACTAAATTAAATCAGTGCTTTCACACTGACGGTATTTTACGCCAGTTATTGGTATTTAATGATATTGACCTGGCTGTTTCTAATCTTCACACTGTATAGTTTACTGTATGCCAGTCCTGCCTATTGACTTTATCGTACTGTAACACCTGTGTCATGAAAAGGTATTTCCAAACCAAGCTTATTATTATTATTATTACTATTATTATTATTACTATTATTATTACTTTATTATTATTATTATTATTATTATTATTATTATTATTATTATTATTATTATTATTATTATTATCATCATTATTATTATTATTAGCAGACAGAGCACACACTGCCGCAGGCCTGGAGTCAGCATGACTGTGCCGGTTTGAGCAATGAGTCTGAGAGTCGGGGGGGGGGGGTTGGGGGTTATGTAAGAGAACACGAGAGTTTTTGGGGTTATCTGCTCCTTCATCAGCAGACAGATGGGTGAGGGGGCTGCCGGAGATCAGGCTTGTATGGGGAGGCCAGCCCAAAATTTCAGAGAGAGAAAGACGTATCGTTGTAATTAATGTTGTGCGTGTGATTGGTTGTTGAAATGAACAGCACTGATTGGTGATTATTTGGTTTTGTGCAAGTGATTGATTTGCCAATAATATGCTACAGTGTGGTCATGCTAATAATAACCACAATAACTATATATTGTATTTATGAGAACAAAGCAGACAGAAAGAGAGAGAGAGAGAGTGAGAGCAGATGAGTAAAGCAATTATGAAACTAAATGAAAAAAATTAATAATAAAATGTAAGAATGTCACATAGCAAAACCACTGTAATTTCTAATTACCATAAAAAATGCAAATTAATTTCAATTTTTAAAAATATAGTTAAAGGCAGATGGAAGGGAGGAATCCATTAAAAAAAATCTGGGCTGACGTGATTTACGGGAGAGAGAGAACGCTACGAGAGCCGCAGCCGGGGTCTGGGGGGGCACGAGAGAGACGGGATAACGTCCGTCCCCAAAACAGGAAGGATTACCTCACGTCTGCTGCACCACAAATAATGAGAAACCGCAGCAAAGAGAGCCATCCAACCGGAGCTTCCCCTTTCGCAAGAGGACCCAAGGGAATTTTCCGTTTTTTTTCTCGCACTTTTCAATTACAAAAGAAAGAAAGAAAAAAATTGGTCCTTCCAAACAAACAAATGAGCCTCCATCCCCTCACTTCTCTGAGCTGGGCAAACCCTCTGGAACAGGCTAATGGCTAACAGAGCGCTGCCTGTAATAATGGCTAATGGCTAACAGCACACTGCCGGTGATAATGGTTCACGGAACAGGGACAGTGTAAAGGACTGCTAAAGGACAGGGAAAGAAAGAAAGAATAAAAGAGGGAAGGAGGGAAAGAAAACAAGGGGGAAACTGATAAGAGGAGAGGGAGCGAGAAAGAGAGACAGAGAGAGAGATAATATAACAGTAAGGGTGAAAGGGTTTCTGTTTAAATGACTGCTGGAGTTTTAGGCCTAGTGTAGACAGCTGGAGACCTCAGTGAGAGTGTGATGGGAATTGGGGGTGGGGGTGGGGGGTGGGGTTAATGAGTTGCTGCCCAGATGTAGCAACATCTGACAACCCCCACCCACCCCGCACACCCAAACCCTATTGCCCGCCCCCTCGCGATAAGCATTTCTGATTTATACGGCTCAAAGCCGTCTGCAGTAAATTACAGCCTCGCCAGAAAGGGTAATTATAAGTTTGACTCCGCTCTTGGGGCCGAAGGCATCGATGATAGACACAGAGTTGGGGGGAGAGAAAAGGATAGGGTGGGGGGTGAAGGTCGAGAGACAGAGACAGACAAAACTGAACTGAACTGTAAAGGGAAGAGGGCAGAGACACAAGAGAGAGAGACAGAGAGAGAGAGAGATTTAAGGAAACAGATACAGAGGGTGAAAGAGGGAGAGAGAAAAAAAGACAGAGAAAGGTAGGTAAAGAGAGGTATAGAGGAGTTTACAGGTAGATAGACAGAGCTATAGAGGTATAGAGGGAGCGAGAGAAGGGTAGAGAGGTATTGAAGACTTTAATATGCCGTATAACTGTGCCCCTCCCCTCGGTGGAGCTGCAATTACAGCTCAACAGAGCACAGCCAAACGGGCAGCACGGTCCGTTTCCGGGCAAAACTGTCTCCCCGTTTCCCAGCAACGGTACAGCACAGCGAATCTGCCATACACCACCACGGGACAGTGCCAAAAACTGGACCATCTGACACAGGTGCGGGGTCAGGAGAATGTTCCAGGAAACGCATCATAATCCCAGAATGTGGGGGAGGTTTTGGTCGGACTCCATTTTGATTGTGACATAATAAAGGACGCATTCCAGTATTACATAAGCTGCATTCTGAAGTTTTCCTTTAGCACTAAAAAAAAGTTGAATTTCTCTTTCCAGCTACGCTGAGCGACAATAAATTCTCAAAGAAGCACTCCTAATTTGTTACAAAATCCCCACCCCCTGTGCTTATTTTTCGCTTTCAGTTTTGTTTGGTAACCATTCATAGACATTAACGTTCAGCCTCACTGTTCTTATGCTAACTTTCCCAAACTCTTCATAATTACAGCTGTACTATAGAGAATGAGGCCCTGCCATTGCAGTGGTTTGAGAGATCAGCTGAGAGTCTCTAAAGATCCTAAGAGACTCCCACCTGCTGAAGGTTGAGTATATCTCTATTTGGTGAAACGTTTGCTTGAATTACCCCGATGTCTGTGCTTCAAGTGTCAATCCATGCAGAGAGAGTTGGGGGCCCCTCAGAGAAGCGGTGGGAAACCATTGGGGCCCCAGAATGCAAGAGGGCCCCAGAGTGGTATGGGGCCTCTAGGTACTGAACATCCTAATGGAGATCCTCCTGCAGAACAGGTAGGTTGAAGGTAATTGAAGCACTGCCGGTTAGCAGGACCTGGTGATCTCTCATGTCCCAGACAAGATGGAGTCCCAGATCCTGGGCCCAACAGGGCCTGGCTGTAAACCTTCCCAGCCTGCACTGCTGTGTCCCACTCCATCCTAGTCTGCTCTGGGGCGATGGTGTTAGGGTGGGTGGGGGGGCGTGTTCTGGATGGCAGTAGAGGAGTAGATGCTCAGCCAGTCCAGATTCCCATCAAACAAAACACATCCAGATGGGATGCTGTTTTTGGCTTTGTTTTGTTTTTGGTCTTCATGAGCATGGCTAGACCTGTGTTTTGCACTAAAACAGGCTGCGTATTTAGCATTGCAACCCAGGTCAGAACGCACTGACACAGGCCATGCGATTAGCACTGTAGCCAAGCCAGAACACACTAAAATAGGGCTTTGTGTTTAGCATTGTAACCCAGGTAAGAACACACAGAAGGCCACGCAATTGGCATGGTAGCTGGGTCTGAATGCACGGTAATACGGCTGTGTTTTTAGCATTGCACAAGCCCAGAATACGTTGAAACTGGCTGTCTGATTAGCACTGCAGTCAGGGAAATGGTATATATTGAGAGATGTTGGTGTTTAGCCTTGCGGCCAGACGGTCGGTACACAGTGTAACAGACTGTATGATTTAGATGGTGTATTTTACAGTGGATTTAATGGTCTATCATATACTAAGATTTTATACAACCAAAGATTTTTTTCATTACTGATGGGAAGTCGTTTCATGTTTTATTCCTTTTTTCTGTGTTTTAATTTCACGAGGAAGAACAAGAGATGTCTCCTCCCCCATGCCCTCATAAACAGGGCAGCCTGACAGCCCTGAAGTCTGATGGAAATGAGCCCTGACTTGCTCTGCCTGCTTTGTTCTCTCATGATCACGGTGTTGGGGGGGGGGGGGGTACCCACTGTTTCCTCACGGCATTTTGGGGAGAGAGGTCCAGAGCACTTCTCAGGCGTCAGTATGAATTTGCATTTTTACGTGCAGTGATTTATGTGTTAGTGTAACTCATACAGCTTTGTTGTTGAGAGCACATTAGTTATTTGTTTGGCACAGGACCCTTTCTGACAGTAGTGTGGCCTACATAGCCTTTTTTGGAATGGTAATTACATTTTTATGCCATTCGGTAATGTAGCTGTCTGTACACTGAGCCAGTGCAGGTTCAGGTCTGTGCTTTTGCCCTGCTGAAGATTCAAACCTGCAACCATTCTTAAGGTCTGTAATCACTATTCCACACAGTGGGAATGTGGTATGGGTGTGTGTGTTTGTGTGTGTATCTTTACCCTGTGTGTCTATGTAGTTGTTAAGGTGTGTCTGTGTGTGTGCATACCTGCTTACATATGTAAGTGCGTGTATATGTGCACATGTATACTGTATTTGTGTAAGTGATTGTGTGTTTGTGTACACATTGCGTGTGCATGGATACTATACGCATGTGTGTATGTGCACAGGTGTGTGTTACTCCATACATATGCGTGTGCATGTGTTTGTTTATGTGTGCATGTGTGCCTGCATGCATGTGTGTTTGTGTGTGCATGTGTGCATTTGTTGTGTGCACCTGTGTGTGAGTGTGTGTGTGTGTGTGCGTGCGTGCACGTCAGTCTGATTTGCTCAGCTACATGAAGATATTAGTGCTGTCTGTCTCCACAGGTGTAGGGTCAGAGGAAGAGCGGCCCCCTTCATCCTCCTCAGCAGTGATTCATTCTGCAGTATCATTTACAGTACTGCCCGCCCGAGGCCCACAGCAGCTCGATAACCCGATCCCAGACCCACATCAACAGCAAACAGAGACGTGCGGCGATCCAGAGAGCAGCAGACAGCAGCGGCTCTTACGGTTCCATCGTCTGCACTGTGCACAAACCCCTTTGATTTATGACCCCTTGGCAGCCAAGCGCATGAGATACGATCTACAGCACTGACACAGGTAAACCAGCTGTTGGAAAAATAAAAAAAATAAAAAAATCCTGGCGTGTTCGCATCGTTCACTCTCTACACGGTTCAGTCCGGGTATCACTGAGCACCGGAGGGAAATATTGGTCTGCTTTGTTGCCGTGTTGCTTGGCAACTCCAAAAAACCTGCCCTCGTCCGAAGTTTGATACTCAACCAAGCCCTCATCAGCAGGGACTGCTTCCTCAACAACAAAGGGAATTTCAGATCGGGTGAATGAAAGGTGAAAAAAAAAAACAGGATATGGTCCATCGTTTCAGATGGAATTATCCGCTGTTGTGTCTTGTTTGACAGCAGGAGTGTCACAATTCAGTGTTGGCGGGAATCAGCTGTATCTGTTGTTTTTATTTTTAGCCAGTGATAGGTTAACATTTTCTTGCCTCTGAGGCCGATTTTGGCTACTGACTGAAAGCGGTTGACAGAAGCCTGTAGGCACTGGAGTTTGAGGCACATTCATGCTCATTTATTTAAACATGCGCACACACACACACGCACACACACACTAACACACACACAGCTCTTGGGCTGTAAAGAGACGTACGGTGCAGGTAAGTATCTGCTCACTAGGTTTGCCTGAAAATCCAGAGCACCTGTTCTGCGGGTTTTGGTCTCATCCAGGAGTATCATTTCACACCATAAGAGCTCGGTTTCGGGACTGATCAAAAATCAAACTTTGTGTTCCTGCGAAACATTCATATTTTCCAGGGCAGAGGATAAAATTCCAGTAAAAATCCTGTAAAAACCAAGACAGGTGGCAGCCATACCCCTTTCCAAAATATCAAAACCACCATGCTTCCTGCTAGGCCCCCCACAGAGGGGATGTGACAGGCCCAAGAATGGGGGGGGAGCAGAAGGAGGGGGCAGGCTAGGATACAACACTGTACCCCAGTCAGCGCTAAGCACCGATACAGACCGGTGTTTAGCATAGTGGCTAGCTCAGCACTGCCCAGTGAAATAGGCTGTGTGTTTAGCATTATGTGCCAGGCCAGAACACACTGAAGCAGGCTGTTTGTTCAACATTGTGGCCAGCTAAATGCTACACACTGACACAGGCTGTTTGTTTGGCATGTTAGCCTGGGCAAGGATTCTCACTGAAACACGCTATTTGTTTAGCCATTGTGGGTCAGCCAGAATACGGTGTGAACATGCTGAAAGCATTGCATTGTGGGATATGATTTCACACACACACACACAAATAACAAAGTACTCCGTATTGATCCGAATATGGTGCATTTCAAATACTTTCCTTGAAAGAGAATAAAATTCCCAGTAAATCCTGGAAAATCCAGGATATGTATCAACCGTTGGCAGAACATATTGGAATAAGGTGCTAAGCACTGCAGCCAATGTAATTCCAAATTCTGGAACAGGCTATGTGTTCAGCATTGTGTATTGGATCGCATGGATTTCATTCATTTATCGCATGCTGAGATATTACTTAACCAAAGATTTTAGTTCATAGAGGCTGAAGTCATTGTAACGTGTTCCAGCAGAGCTGAACGATATCAGGCTGAACTGAATCAACACCACAGTCCTGAACTTTGACACGAAAACAAGTCAAAGTGACATTTTCGTTTTCTGCATGGTATGGCCTAATGAGTTAAATGTTTGCAATTGCTAGAACAAAAAAAGCAAATCTAATTAGATTACATGCAAATTCTGGATGAATACTAATTGACTCCAGGTGGTAGAGTAGAAACAGAAAAATGCAAAACAGTAGGGACAGGATAAAGAAAAAAAAGCAAGAAACATTTCCCCCAGAGACTACAGGTGTGGCTGGGGGATCCACTGCTGTTTATTGGCCAATGGTCACCATTTGCCCAGCTTTCCCTGGGTAAATGACAGGTGAAGCCAGTAAAGCTGATCAGTCTCACTGCTCTCTAGCGGCCACTCCTGGTCAGCTAAAAAACTGCAGTTTAAAGGTTTCCTGGGCATGGCGTTCAAAAACAACAGACACACAAAGGTTACCCTGGGACAAAAATCAGCTTCACGTAAAATGCAAACTGAACACGAGAGCTGCCAAGGTTACATACCCTCAAAAAAAAAGAAAAAGAATAATAAAATAACAATAATAACAACAAACAGAGAAGAACAATAGAGGCCCTACGGAATCATGGGAGATGTCAAAATGATAGATTGCAGAGTTCTGGCATTTAGAACACCTTCAAGGAAACACTGGGAACAGTCATGTCACAGAGGCTGTTGTGTTCTGAACATGGCGGCCTTGTTCGCTTCCCTTTGGGGGAATGTTTCAAACAGTCCGCCGATGACCCCACTGAACCCCACAGAAAGACGTCAAACGTACCCAAAAAAAATAAAACTATTTATAAGCTCTCGCTCCCTCCTCCTGCTCTCGGCAAAGAGAGACGGCGGTTCAAAACACAACATGTGAACAAAAAATACGCATGCCGCACACACGCACATTCACATATATGGAACATGTTAAAGTAACAGAAAAAACTGATCTATTAACACGGGACGTATGCCATTTCAGGACAACAACTGACGAGTCCACCTCCTGTCAGACTAAAGCCTACTGTCGCTATTTTACTGTATTTAGTATCTGTGTTTACCTACGCTGTTTTCTTGGTCACGTCCACCTTGAAAAAGAGATGAGAACTCAATGGAGCCTTCTCATGGATAAATAAAGGATATATAATAACTCATAAACTCAATATGAAACACATAAAGACACACAGTCCTCATAGAAAACTAGGCCTTCAAAGGTGCCATGGCAACCGGTGAACCTAAGCCAAGACATTCCAATCACGGACAGCTGCGTTATTAGGTAGAGTCAAAACCCCAGTAAATCACCCCCACCCCTCTAGCCCCCACCCATGCCCCATCTCCACCCCAATCCATCCCCATCCCAAAAATGACCAGCTCTGACATCACCAAAAACCAGCCACATGAACCCCGAGAGAAACAACCCCTGACCTCTACATAACGCTGGATAGTGAAGAACCCCTGCTTTCCAACAAACGCACGTTCACTTCTTCATTACTAAGGGAATGATGAAGTGCTGAAGCTGCAGTATCACATAACGGTTGTCTTGTGGAGAAGGCTTCTAAGCGCTCACGGTCTGTATGTTTTTGTATAACACATACGTCAGCAGCTTCATGTTTGTTCACTTTCTGTTTTTAAGTTGACGGTCCCATCAGTCTGCTCTTCAGCCTTCTTCACTCATGCACAAGGTTTTTTTGCCATTATCTCATTATCTATTTTCTCATTGTCTGTCTGTTCTGTTTTCCCATCCAAAATAATCAATGTCGTACTATGAACTATTACCTCAATTTTAGCACTTGCAGCAAAAGGCTGGGTCAGACGAAGCACATCAAAACAGTACTGCCTTCCCCTTATGGGACTCCATTTAACCAGCTGACCCTAAACTCTAAAAGCAACAGTTCGGCTCTGCTCTGGCCTTGGCATTTAAATGGGAAAAATCGGATACATGGGGGTGAGAAATGTCTGTTAATTCCATGTTTTGGAAGGACAAGGACTTTGCGGCGGCTTTGTAATTATGTATTTACCTGAGGCTTGAGCCCTTTACACATGAGCGTGATAAATGACCCAAAATTGAGAGTGGGGAATTTTTGTTAAATTCGCCCCTCAGGGGGAGAGCGGTTTGTCCGAGAGAAAGGGAGAGAGGGAGTGAGTGAACTGCAAGGGAAAACAGTCACAAAAATCACAAAAAAGGGTATCACAACATTAATTCAATCAAAGATTCATTTTCATACCTAGATTACCAAGACTTAACAGAGATTATTTTTCTTAATTCAATATTGCATTCCTTGTTTAAAGCCACCTCATCAAGTAAATCCATCTTACACCATTGTCAGACTACCTTTTTCATTTTAAGATAATTTTTCTCAAAGCATGTATATGTTTTCTTATTTTTAATGAGCATTTGTACAGTGGACTAAAGAAATAAGGGGAATCAGAGGATGGAATTAAAACGAAGGACCCCGGCATTGAAAAGGTCACGCTTCAAAGTGACATGAAACAGAAATAGAAACAGAAACAGGGCCTTTTCTATTAACCCCCCCCAAAAAAAAAAAAAAAAAAGCACCTTGGTATTTTAAAACAAGTCAAATGTGCAGCTCAACCTCTGCAGGCCCTGGGTAATGAGGAGCAGCTGCCCTGGGGGAGCAGAGAGGAGAGGAGGAGAGAGAGGAGGCGAGGAGGAGAAGAAAGGGAGAGATGGAGAGGTGGAGAGAGAAAGAGAAGGAGGAGAGGGACAGAGAGAGGAGAGGAGGAGAGATAAAGAGAGAGATGAGAGGAGGAGAGGAAAGAGAGAGATGGAGAGGAGGAGAGGGAGAGAGAGAAGAGGAGAGAGGAGAGGAGTAGAGAGGGAGAGAGAGAGAGAGAGGAGGAGAGAGAGGAGGAGAGAGAGATGGAGAGGAGGAGAGAGAGGAGGAGAGGAGAGAGAAAGAAAGAGGACAGGAAGAGAGAGAGGTGAGAGAGAGAGAGGGAGAGAAGAGAGGAGAGGAGGAGAGGGAAGGGAGAGAGAGAGGGGGAGAGGGAGAGAGAGAAGAGGAGAGAGGAGAGGAGGAGAGATGGAGAGAGAGAGGAGGAGGCAAGAGGAAGAAAAAGGCAGAGAGGAGTAAAGAGGAAGGAAAGAGAAGGAGAGAGGGAGAGGATAGGTAGACGAGAAGAGGAAAGATGGATAGAGGGGGACAAGAGGAGGAAAGAGGGAGAGAGGAGAGGAGAGAGGGGGATCAGATAATTATTGGGGACACATATAAGAATACTGTCCACTTCACTCCCTAAGGGAATTATAGCTACTGCTATCGTTAAGAGATTAAAAAGAGGAGAGCACAATGCCCTTCATTCAGTTCAGCTACTTTAAAGAGGAAAAGAAGTGGCCTTCGACAACCAGAACAATCATATTCAAAACTCCAGACTACCTTATCCAGGTAACTTCCGAAATGAGATAAACCTGAAGAACTATGATGGCAGGAGCACACAGGACTTGCATGGTACATTTATTGAATATATAATTAACTTTTGGTTCAGCATTCTGCACTACTCAAACTCAGCCAATCGGAGGACAGAAGGAACTCATTCACAGTTTGAAGAAAAACAGCATCTGTGACTGGAACAGCCAAGTGCATGGAACTTATCAACAGCAGAATGGCGCGGACTTCAATCGGCCCGTCCCGAGCTGGGGGAAACAGGAGCGAACCTGCTCCTGCTTTTCCTTTAAAGAGGAACAGAGGGGACCCCCACCCCCCACCCACCACACCAAGCACCCCCAAGATGGCAGCGACTGGTGTTCATCTACCACCAAATCCGCCACAGAAGTGCCGCGGGACACCTGCCCCTGGCACAGGTTCCTGCACCTGGAGCCAGGTAAGGCATGAGCGACGGCTCTGCGGACACTGCTGCCCCGTTACGGCGTCCCGCCCACAGACACATGGACTCAAGCACGCCTCATTTTTACACTGTGTGTGCAAGCTGGCCTGCAGCCTGAGCTTTCAGCCCTCATTTAAAGTCCAATCATAACAGGAAATTAACTGAAATTCAATTCACTGGGTAGTAAATAGGAACAAATACACCTCAAAGAAGAACACAATGTTTTCTTTTTTTTTTTTTTCAAATTGGTGAATTTAATTTCGGCTCGTTTCCTGAAGTTGTTGGAAGATGCAGAGGAAGTGACCCATGGTGAGGCTGCGTCCAGGGCAGGGCCAGTCTGTGTGGGGGTGGGGGGAGGGATAGTTGGCGTCTGAGCAGTCAGTGTGACTCACACACACATACACACATGAAGGCAGAAGAGATTGAATATGCTACAGTGTGCTGCCTCAAGCTTACAGAGGCACAGATTATTTTTAATAAAGTGAGGGAAAGGGAGATCAGAACACAAACCTGGACACGGATAAAGAGTACGTTTGACAGCATGTGAAAACACTCAGCAGTCTGATCTATGCTGCATGTTAATGCGTGCTGTAAATAGGGCCGTTTATCCTTATATTACATTATAATACATTGAACTAAAAATAAAAAATTCATACAATGATTCATTACCTATTAATGAATGGTTTACTCTGACAAACGGCATGTGATATAAGCCGCTAATATTAGTTGAACATCAGTGAGAGAAAGACCAGCCATGGTGTTTCTATGTTTACTTGTGTCTATTGTATTAAGAGCTCGTTCATTTTCCCAAAGCACAACCTGGAGTCAATTAGGCTGACCTTTAAGCTTGTACTTTGAACAGGCACACTGAAAGTGTTTGCTCACCAATCACTCAGCGATGCACCTCACCCTTCTCACTGAATAACAAAATGAACCCCGGCCTAATGTTCTTAATAAATTACACAGCTGTTTTGGGCAATTTCGCTAACCGAGAAGTGGCGTGCAAGGGCTGGAAACAGGAACACTTTGTTAATTTTGTTGCTCAAAAGTTCAGGGACGGAGCGCGATGTGGTCAGTTTTGGTGTCTGCTTCTTATATCAGAGTTAAATAACTTCTCCAGGGCTCATTTGCTTATGTTTGCTGCCATTTTCCTGATAGAAAAAAATAAAAGCATTTAAAAAGCAGCCCTTGGGTGTTCATGAGTTATTAGGCCAAAAGCACTTTCCATAACATATGGAGATTCTTCATGGAGGTTTAAAAAAAAAAAGTAATGAAATAAACCTTGGAAAATTCCATTATATTAAAATGTATCTTCTTCATAATGATTTTTCCTCACTTATTTTGCACAGTTCTTGTCAAATTACAATAAATTGTCAGAATAAGGACACATTTTCATGCTCTGAGTTAGACTGAAGTCTATGAGTACTTGATTCCTCATGCCAGGTGCTTCCGTGCTGGGCGAACATTACTCTCATGACAGATCAGAAAGTGTGAGGCACTTCTCATCCAATCATGTGTCTTTCCTGGAATCACGGCTAGCATCTACAATCGAAGTCATCTTCATGAAAATACAACAGCCTCTGCTGAACTGTCACCGTCCAGCAGAGCAGGATGCAGCAGTGTTGATATGCATTGTCACAATCACGGATTCAGTTTTTTTGGCTTATAATGTGATCACTCATTATATAACTCTGCTGAATGACACACAGCACCCCCGTGGATATGAGAGTGTCTGGTAGACAGATGAGAGTCTCGTGAAACAGAGATCAGCCAAGTGAGAGATATCTGAGGTTCAGGGGGACTAACACCCCCCCACCCCCCCACCCCACCCCACACCCCCCATCCCTGCATGCTTGAACCCCTTTCCCTGGTGGGGTATTTGTCATGTGCGTCTCATGTGCTATCATCCCCAAACCCCCACCCCAAAAGACCCATACCCCCACCTCATCCCCTTGTAACAGCAGTCAGACCAGAGCAGGGCGGGGGCAAGGGGGTGTGTGGGGGGATCGTTCCCATGGCGATCTTTAATCACAGACTTTCCCCATTAAGAGAATAAAGCTCCTCTTTTATTGGAACTAATGAGAAACCAGTGTAGTCCTCCAACCCCCCACGCCCCCACCCAGACTTTGGAGGCTGTTTGGTCTACACTTTGCTCCAGCTGTGGACACGTTGTTTTTCTGAGCTTAGTTTTTTGGCAATCACAGAGAGACGTTTGGTACTGTGTCCTCTGACAGCTCGGTGACCAAGGACACCATGCCACTCATCTGGGCTGGATTATGTGTCAGGGGGTGTGAAAGGATTACCTGTACAGGTTACCTGTCCCTGCGGCCTGGATTTGCCCCTCCCACAGACCACCCCCTCTTCTGAGATGTCTTTTTTCTGCCCTTTCTCTCAGCTGAGATGAAGCAGGACCATTGGCCCACATCCGTAACCCCCCTGCCCCCATTCACCCTCCCCCACCCCACCCAGCCACAGCACAGCTGTGTTGCCATGACAACGTCCGGTCCGCAGCGTTCCCATTCCGGATCTTTGGGCGATGATGTCACACCTGTAACTCTGCGCACACATGCGGTTCATTTTGGGCCACATAAAAACCACGTCTGCGCATTTACACCCATCTGCTCCTCTCTCTCCCGTAGAGCCCAGTAGGACTCATCGCAGAGGGCACACATTCGGCTCTTGCGGTCGCTCTCTCCGCGGCCGCATTTCGCTTTAGGTGAGTGCATGGATGTTTTTTTTTTTTTTTTTCGTTTATTTGAAAAAGAAAAGACGTTTGTAGGCCACAGGAGTCATGTCAAAACAGAATAATATTCGATACTGGAGGTGGACCCTGCATGAGGCTCCACAGGGAGGGAACAGGAACATCCCTGCACATGTCTGCGGGCTTTTTCTGTGTGTGCGAGAGCGTGGCGTGTGAACGGACTGGAGCCGTAACACTCACCGTTAACGGGCCCCTGGAGCCGATGGAGCTCTCCGAATTCTTTAACAAGTCCTCCAGGTCGTTCGAGGCCAGAATGAGGTCCTTGGAACGAGTGAAACAATGAAACGAAACAGATTAGAAATACCAAATAAAATGGTTAATTAAAAATGGTTATGAAAAACATAAGACAAATACAACACAAAACAGGTGGAAATCAGTTAAAAGTGAATTCCGAATTGAAAATAGAGAGAGCACTCATTTGCGCAGAATGATAAAATACGTGGCATGCATATAGACTTTAACTGGAGTTTCCTCTCCTTATTTCTGAGAAGGCCAAAGGTGCTGAGGTACCTCCAAACTTCCAGGGGTTTTAGGGGAACGGGGGGCTTTGGGAGCGGCCCCCCCACAGGTGGGCACGTGGAGGGTGCACTGGTCTCTCGCTCCATCCGGATCGCCCATTAAGAACGACACCTGCCTCAGGCTCCCCTTAAACAGAAAGGCAAACATTTACATTCAGCCATGCAGTAGCCGTGCTCTCCTACACACACTGTCCATTTATACCACAGGAAACTGGAGCAGTTCAGCTGAGGCGCCCCTGCTCCACATTCTCACACTCAATAGCAGTGCGCTACCTGGGAATCAAACCCAGTGCCCTGGCTGAGAACTGAATCAGCAAACTTCGAGTGACAAGTCCAGCTCCCTAACCATTATACTACACTGTAACCTCTGAGCTACAAGCCCAGCTCCCTAACCATTACACTACACTGTAACCTCTGAGCTACAAGCCCAGCTCTCTAACCATTACACTACACTGTAACCTCTGAGCTACAAGCCCAGCTCCCTAACCATTATACTACACTGTAACCTCTGAGCTACAAGCCCAGCTCCCTAACCATTATACTACACTGTAACCTCTGAGCTACAAGCCCAGCTCCCTAACCATTACACTACACTGTAACCTCTGAGCTACAAGCCCAGCTCCCTAACCATTATACTACACTGTAACCTCTGAGCTACAAGCCCAGCTCCCTAACCATTACACTACACTGTAACCTCTGAGCTACAAGCCCAGCTCCTAACCATTACACTACACTGTAACCTCTGAGCTACAAGCACTCTTCATCTGTTTCTATAGTTAGCAGATTTCCAGGAGCAGAGCTTTGGCAATTCCAGTTGAGAACAGCCCCTGTGATACAAGGAAAGGTGCAGCATTCATGTCTGGGTGCCAAATGCATGACATACTCACACACCAAAATAGCAGCATGTAACAGAAAATCAGCCCTAAAACTTCTGCGAATTACATGCTTCCTTATTTTAATTGTGACATCACAGTCATTGTCTGCCCAACACATGTATTGAGTGTTGTTAATTATCACCAAGATAAAAGACACTGAGCACTGGCAACAGCAATGTTGTGACATACCCCGATGTAGACATGTGATGCTAAAACTTCAGTGAAATAAAACGCACAGTTAGACAAAGAGGGCTGTTAAACTTTTCTATTGTTTACCAAAGATAACAGCAAACAGGCACAAACAGCCCCTTTACGACACTGAAAGTACATGAAGCAGTAAAATCAGCTGGATAAACAAAAAAATAAAAAGCTAACTAAAAGCTAAAAGTGCCCTCCGGGGTTTTGGTGGGGATGAGGACACACAGTGGCTGTGAAGCCACTCCCTCTGGCTGCGTGAGAAGCACAAATTGACAGATAGGTAGACAGATATTTTCTTGCACATGCACTCAAAGTTACTCAAAGTTGGATATGGATAAAATTTACATAAACTGACTTTGTCAGCTTTTCTGTTCTTGTAATGGTGTGCGCTTTTTCATGACGACTATGTTTTGTATGGATGTCACATGTATGTGGATTTTTCTCTCATGGGAAAATAAATATTCACAGAGCCTCCATACATGCACTTCTACACCCCTCACCATGCCATTTCCAAACCTCGCACAGGGCTACGCACTGCCGACTGGATGCCGAGTCACCAACCCCATAAAAGAGCGTTATGGAGCCCTTTCAAAAAGCATTTCTGTGTGGCTTTGTTATCAGCGGTACATCCACACCACCCTCCCCAATTTCAAAAGGGCAGGGTGGGTAACTATGGACTAACACATAGAACACTCCGGGGGTACCGGACCCTCTGCGTGGCTCTGGAACCCGGCAACCGCATAGCAACCACAACCACAATCCCTCACTTCTTTACAGGGTAGTGGGGAAGGAAATAGGAGGATCTGCTGGTAATTATGGGTTATATTCTGGTTATGAAGTACTGTGGCACTTCCTACTCCTCAAAAAAAAAAAAAACACAACTAGATATTTCATAATTAAGGGAAGTAATTAGACACTTCATACGACTCAATTATGGATCCGCTAATTACAAAATCAGTTGGTAATCTAAGAATATGAAATATAATTATGTATAACTTGAGAGACAGTTAAGGTTCGATTAATTAGGAAGTCAATTAAGCATTTAATTATCAGGGATTTAATAGTGAGGGAGGTAATTAATGATTCAGTGACGCAGCCCTCCAAGCTTTCCGGCACAGACTTATTTTGTGGGTGCTTGTTTTGTATCAGAGGGTGTGGGGGTATGGGGGAGGGGGGTAATTGGGGCGCTGGTTTAAAGCATCACCTCATTCTCAAAGTGAATTCTTTCTTTCCAGGGCCTGGACAGATGAAATGTTGGTTTGTTTCAACTGTCTCCTCTGGCTTTTCTCTCGGTTAGGGTGGAGGGACTCGTAAGAAGCCAAAGAAAGAGTCGGTCAGTCTGCTTTGAAAGTTGCTGTTAGCAGCTGCTGTGTCTCATTGTTGTCACAGGAATGCCAGCCTAATCACTAAGAAAGGGAAGCTGGCCCAGATTTAAGACCTGAGGTGAACGCTGCTGTGTTTCTGGATTTCAGATCTGAGGTAAATATCATTAAAAATTATCATAATCTATCAAAATGCAAGAGCAGTCACAGCCCCCTAAAAATAATCATTGCTGGCCTGGATTTCAGATCTGAAGGAGAGATCATAAAGAAAATTAATTACTTTTTAAAAAAAAGGAAGAGAATTCATAACCCCTTAAAGAAAATAATAAACTTTTGGCCTGGATTTAAGATTTTGAGGTGAAGACCATGGAAGAAAATTAATGAATTTAGAAGAAGCAAGAGCAGTCGTCTTGTCTGAGTGGTGCTCCCCACTCACAGGCTATCTCTGTTTTGTTTCCTGGACACGGCCCAAACAGCGAACACTGAGGTTCTAAAGCTAAGCAGAAAGACATACGCACCCCCCACCGCCCTCAACCCCCTCCTTACCCCCTCCCCCCATTCACCACACACCACACACAGTCTGCAAGCTCAGGTCTGTCTCTCACACAACTTCTTTCATAAACAGGACTGGCACCCTCAAACTCACCACACACCCGAGATACTCACTCTGAAGACACACTTGAAAGCCCATATCTGTAACTCGCTCTATTAAAATGCAGTCGCTTTGACCTCAAGACACGTTTTGACCTTTGACCTTTGCTTTGACTTTCCAAGGATACCACTTCAGATCTGAGGCAGGGGTGCTCTGTTTAACCTCGGGGTATCACTAAACGCTGGTTTTCAAGGGCGGACCTCCTGAAGAGTTTCCAAAAGCCCATTTTCAACACATGCATTACCACTCCCTGCCAGCACCATGTATGTCTGCTTTGTGTAGGTGATTTTTATAGCCTATGAACTTGTTGAATGTATGCTAGAAATAACTAGCTTGCTTGTTCCTTTTTAATTAATATTAGCATGTAAGAATTAATATTGGCTTGACTACAGTGACTCCATTTTGCATCAAGAGCATGTAAATCAGTGCAGCCATAAAGCCACATGTTCATGCTGTAGATTTGGGCCCTGAGACTGCATGTTTGAGACCAAGACCCACCATAACAGGCTATGGCCAGACATCCATATTGGCAAGGGGAAAATTGGGGTTAAGCCAGTTAAAATTAATCAGTCTTATGTTTCTCTGGTGGCCAAGGGAGTCTAATATATGTTGACCAGCGGCATGGGCTGTTTATAATTGGTGGCAGGGCGGAAAGGTGCGAAGGGTACATCCTCTCCCCACCCCCCCAAATAAGATATGTGCTCTCCTACAAGCACCAAATGTAAAACTTTCTGGGGGGGTCTGTATATAATTACAGTTTGATTGTACCACTCTTTTCGCAAAGTGAATCATTGTATCTCAATAGTGATATGATGTCACCAATATTGAATTACAGCATTAAAAAAATGATAAAAGCACATGCAACAGTAACAGGAATGTCACAGTGTAATTCACACAGCAGGTAATTGTTGCTCTACGTCGCTACGGTGACGACCCCCTCCTCACCTCGAACGGCGTCTCGAAGTCCTCGATGATTCCCCCCACCATCAGCAGCCCGTCGGTGGCGATGTCCATCCCTGGGTACGTCCAGTTAACGCTCTCCACCAGCATGCAGTCCACATAGAGCGCCAACCGCTGGGTGGACACGCCCACCGACACCCGGTGCCACTGCCCATCCGATAGCGCCCCCACTGGGAACCTGGGGGCATCGTAGGAGGTGTCAGGGTTCACACACCAAGCTTAGCTGATTTCTTCAGAATGAGAACTTTACAATGCACTATGACAATGCATAATGACAAGTGCACAGGAATATAAAACACGAAAATGCAATGAAATGTGGAAGCAGATGGAAGCATGCTACATGACAACACAACACAACACAATATAATATAATGCACCTAATCATGAAGAAATATATTACAATGTGGCAAACCACAACACAGTTCAGTCAAACATAGTGCAATGTTGCAAAACAACATAAGCAAGACATGATACTACAGACAGCAAGAACACAACAATAATGCAACACAATGCCACACAACCTACCTAACTCAACACAAACAAACGTGAAACAACACATTTTTTTATGTAATACATGCATGTAAAAACATCCTTGTATGTAAAATAAACCCTGCATTTAAAAAGTAGGGCTCTTACAGCACAGTGGGTTTTTGGGAAAATCATTAAGTTGGATTTCGAAGCGTGTCAAAATCTGAAAGCAATGCGATACCATTACCAATTTAACACCACCCCCGAGGATTTATTTAAACTCAGGAATGTTGTCCAGAAAATGTTTCATTAACTTCGACTCCCAATTAGGCACTGTATACATGTTAAATTATGGCTGGGAGGTAAACTAATTATATTTTTTATTTTTTTTGGGAGAGCAACCCCCCAGGTGCTCGGCAGGTCTCCATAAAAAGCAGGTGTAAAAGAAATCAATATGGGAAAAAACACACAGGTTCACTCAAAACGCAGTTAAATCATAAACCCAGCCAGACTCAGGACCAAGCATCTGTACAACAGTTAAGGGACTATCTCAGTTTGGGTAGATCCCCTTGGTTCCCATTTACAGCCATCAGACTTCCAGCAGGCGATTAAACAGATGTGGCAATATACCGCACAGAACAGCAGCTCAACAGGGCAAACGCTTCCCCTGGCATGTTTTTAGACATTTATTTAAACAAGAAAGTCAACCGAAAACGAGGATTGTGCAGTATAATTTTTTGAGAGCGGGGATTGCAAGTTTGAGTCCCATACAGACCTCTGCGGCTAAGTCCTAAGCAAGGTACCTTGCTTATATTGCTTCAGTAAATATGAAATAGTGTGTGAAAATGTTAATTTCCTTTTATAGTCATGACCTAGAGAATCAAAGTTGGTTGCATGGAATTGTGTGGCCAATCTGATGCAGGGGACAACAGTATATAGTCTGTGGTACTGTGACTCTAACTCATGTGGATGTACTTATATTGTCTCTCAGTTGCCTTGGATAAGGGCTTCTGCTACACAACTTATGTAACGTAATTTAGTTAGGGAAGTTCATAGGTCAGAAGAAATGTCAGAACGGGCTGTCTGGTTAGTATGAGGAAAATCTGTGGTACTTATCATTGGAATGGGGCCGGTGATCTACTGCTGCGACTCCGAAGAGGAAAATGAAAGAGGAGCCTGCTAGCTAGCTCTGAACGTTAGAAAGCAACTCTTAAATCACCATCAATCTCGAGCGAAGCCGCAGGTGACACCAGATACATGGCATTAATGTTATTTATTGGTTCAGCTGAGGCCTCCTTCTTCAGGGTCACTAGGAACGTTGTTTTGCACACAACCTCTGGTACCTTTGAGCAGCTGCCTCTGTGGTTTTTTTTTTTTTAGGTTTTTTTTTTCCCCCCAATCTGGTGCAACTGAGGTAAAACCCCAAAGGAACACAGTGTAGCGCACCTCTGATTCCGATGGGTTTAGCATGCCAAATGATAATCTGCATCGCTAGTCATTGCCCCTTTTTTCAAGGTCACTAAGTATATGTACATTGCACACAGCCTCGAGCACATTTAAGCTGCTGGATTCATGGTTTATTTTTTTTTACTGGTGCAACTGAGGTAAATGTCCAAGTGAACCAGTTGTAGTGCTCCTCTGATTCAATTAGTTTAGCATGTGAAATGCTAATCTGCTACATAGAATCACTACAAGGAGCCTTATTATGTCACTCAAAATGGGGTTGTGTTACCATGTGCTGCCTGTCAATCAAATCAAAATGCCTTGCTTTCAACGGAAAATAACAGGGAAAAAGGCCAAGCACAGTTTACACCATGTTTACATAAAATAGTACTTCCATATATCAGCTAGGAATTTACCCTCAACTGATGCACAGACACACGTTAAAGGTTCGACATGTTCCACTGGCTCACCTCAATCTTAAATATCAGCTGGCATCGTGAAACTTTAGGGTAACCACCTTTGTTTTTTAGGGATTGATTTTTTGGTTCTTTCGTTCCGCTATCACTAGCACGTTAGCGCATCAGTAGAGAGAAGGCATTGAGGGCGCTCTCACAGTGGTGCTGCTGGATGGTGACCATGCTGAAGTTGTAGTGTGGTGTTATGAATCCTCAGTCCACTATCACTCTCCAAGTTCTATGTAACTGATAACCCAGTGCATTTTGTAGTCATCATTAGCACGTTAGCACATCTCCCATCAGTTGTGAGGAGGAAATGGTGTGGGGGCTCCGAAGGTGTGGTGTGGTTTTATGGGACCTCTTTCAATTGTCGTGTCAAACCCTAAGTTACTGAAAGCTTTTTTTTTTTGCATTTATTTGGTCATTGCTTGCACATTAGCATGTTAGCATGTGTCCTGTCAGTAGTGTCAGTAGGCTCTCACTCGTAGTGGCGTTGCTGGGTGGTGACCAGGCTGAAGGTGTAGGGGCTCAGGCGCAGCTGCAGAAGGATGTGGCTGTGGGGGCTGAGCAGGGTCAGAAGGCTGCGGTCCTCCCGCTGGGAGCTGCGCAGCTGCAGCAGGATGCTGAACTCGTCTGCAAACCTGCGCAGTCGCACGGAGAGACAGAGACAGAGACACAGCAAACTCAGTTACTCATTGCAGTAAAGACAGTGCGTACAATGTACACATGCACATGGACACTCACCTGAGTTTCTGAACAGAACAAATTGAGGGCTCAGCTGAGCACCTGAGAGGCAGAGTGAGGGCTCACCTGGATCCAAAGGCCTGGCGCAGGGGCAGGGACAGGGTGGAGTACTGCCCCACCTGCAGCACGGGACACTTCTGCCCCTCCAGGGTGATGGAGGTGTTACTGCTGTTTCCTGCCTGCCAGAAGAGCTGCTCCAGCAGGTCCACCTCCTCTGTGAACACACACACACACACACACAGACATAGACATTAACCTTCGTACTGTCAGTACCCATTCATCAGCTAAAGCAGGGAGGAGAGGAATTAATTAAGCCATTAAGTGGGGAAGGATGTTCAGACGGCTGGCCCGGGAATTCAGAAGAGGAAGAAGCCAAACATATGACTCCTTCCTGATGCTTGTGGTGACTAATATCCTCACAATTTTTCACACATGTGACATCAAGCACATATTGCCTATGCCACAAACCTGCAGGCACCCAGCCAGACAGGAGAGGGCGCTAGAGAGTAATTTTCGTTGGCTTGCACCGAGTTGTCGTCTTGCCACTGTGAACCACCAGCCCCTAGCATAACAATTTCACAATGGGTCTGGGTTCAAGATTCAACTGGGCAGGTGGTGTCGGTGCCAGCTTTTTAGAAAACCATTATTAAAATACAATATTGCATATTTTATGAATATGTATAAAACCTGTTAATACACAAGTCTGAACAATATTGTGGAGTGTGCTTAGGCAAAAACTTTGCACATGGGACAATCAACCACCCCGGTTAAAAAAAAAGTCCCCAGGCATTTTGAGTGAACAGTATTTCAGATGTGTACATTATGGGACACAAACTTTAAGTGTATTCATAACATGATGTTACCGGAAATCCATCCAACAAAAAAAAAAAGTAACCAAGCTAATTCAGCCATAATAGGATATATGTGGATTTAATAACTCAGACTGAAGAGACTCGGCATGGAGAGGAAATGGCCATTGACTTGGCTCAGTAAAAGAGGAACTGTACGGAATATTAAAAGTATAAAGATTAGATTACTCGGTTTGCACATGGCACATGGCTTGGCCCTATAACGTTTCAGCTGGCCAGAAGTACATGATTGAAATGTGCTGCACATCAGTGGGGAAACGTTGTCCTTGTGCTCCACATTTATTGGGCATTGTCTCCAGCGACTTAGACCCCTTAAGTGAATGCATGTGGGGCGAGTATTTGTTTTCTTTATGGTCTTACAGGAGTACAAAGCCAACCCACACACTACCAGGTGGCCATGTTTTCAGCATCATTAAAGAAACAGAATTTCCTGTGTTTGGTTTTTCCATTTTCATTTTCTGAAGAGTGGCCAGATCTGTTTTTTTTTTTTTTTTTGGGGGGTTGGTTCACTTAAGACACTGGGGGCATGTCGTAAATACAACCCCCCTACTCTTTTTAACATTTTTTCCCCCCAAACTTTCTGGTTTTTTTCTCTGTAGTGTTCTATGGTGCCTTGTGTTTAGTAATTCTTTTTTTTTTATACTTGCTCCTTTTCCAACTAATGGCACAGAATGGCCATTTATTTTTGAGTTTTCCACAGGGAGGGGCCTGCCAGCTCTCATGGATTCATATTGTAGGACATGGAGCATTTGGGGTGTGGGGGGGGGGGTGGGCATGGGGCAGTGGGAGTGCGGAGGGTGGGCATGGGGCAGGGGGTAAGATGAATGGTCGCCCCCAGGGGCAGGTAATAAATGTGGCATTTATCGATGATGGAGAGAATGACTCATGGCGACCAACCTGGCCTCAGCAGTACAGCACTGTTCTGTGAGGCTAACAGACCGTGCTGTTTTTCACAGGGGTTCTCTATGAGACTGGGAACTGCAGGCCTCTAGGTGACAGTAGGGGTACATGTCATCAGTCTCCTTGTTCTCTAGTGCTCCCTCCTGGCCAGATGAGTTCCTGCAAGAGAATGAACCTAGTATATGTTGACTTTGTGTTCCTCGATCGGCATAGACAGTATGAAACAGGTGTGGGATCTACAGTGTGGAAAGGAGAGAGGACTAGTCGACACGTGAATTTAAGGACTCATGAGTACAGTCACTCCTGACAGCAATTTTTAGCTGCCCAGGAGTGACGATATATCATAATTTCCAAAAGTGCGCACAGTCACCTATGGGTCAATAAAGTAACAAAAAAATTTCATACATATTTGTATGTTGTTTTTTCACACTGAAAAGACCTTTTATTTCCACAGAGACAACTTGAGAAAATATGCAAAGCTATTATTACATTCCATTAAACTTACAAGTTTTAATTACTTGGGTGTTTTTAATTTCAATATATTTTATTGCTCATTCAGCTGTGAAAAACTGGCAGGCCCAAATGATGATGTAAGTTTGTTCTGATTTGTCAAACCCCTACAAATAAATATACACATTTTAATTTTTTATGATGCTGGAAATATGTAGCTATGGTCCTCATTCCTGGTCCGGGAGGGCCACAGCGAATGTTGAGTTTTGTTGATGCGCAGCACATAATCGACCAGTTAAAACAGTTGTTCACACAGGCAAGAAAACATACCTGGATTACTGGGCTGGAGCTGGTTTTGAAAATTCAGGTGAAAGCAAAAACCAGCGAACACCGCGGCCCCCCAGGACCAGAAAGGAGGACCGCAGAGCAGATGGATGTTACGGATGATATGCAGCAATTTTTCATGTTATGTCGTGTTATATTTAGGGAACAGAAGTTTTTCATGAGCTGCAGAGCTCCTTCGAAGCTGGGCTCACACCCAGCTTGGCTTGATCCCTCGCCCTGCCCAGCCTCTACTCCCCCAGAGGAGTTTGGATGAGAAGGAAATCCCCATGATTAACTTTCCATGCTTCTCGCTGCTCTGTCTTCCACCTGACCTGTCTGGACCCCCAACGGGCATGTCCACCATTCATTTTTCATTACAAGGAATGAATAAGGATGGAAACGATCAGTGCTTTTTCCCCGCGCCCTGCTCTTGGGCCCGTCTCATCTCCCCTAGGAAATCAAACGGCAAATCAAAAAAAAAAAAATCCCATACCGTAACCACAGAAACAAGGTGTGTTTTCTCTTCCCCCATTCTCACAAATGTTTAAATAAACCTCAAAAGGGTTTTTCGATTCGTATTAATTACGAACAAGGCGAAAGGAAATGTACCGTGCACTTACTGATTACGTACCAGATTACCTTACGTAGGAGTCTCTTTTTCTTTTTTAATTTTTTATGCGGGCTGATTAAAAGGTTCAGCGATGCCTTATCTGGAGGTAATTATTTTTTTGCAACAGCGTCCTCCTGAACCACAGAACCCAGAAATTTGTCTCCACGGTTCACAGGGAAAAGCTGGTTTGCATGCAACATGGAGAGCATTCCGCCTCTACCTGTCATCAAGAGCACCTGGAAATCATCTCAGGCGAGAAGAAGGGCTGGTAATTAGGGAATCACTTCACACACACACACACACACACACACACACAGACACACACACACACACACACACACACACACAGAGACACAGACACACACACACACGACACACATCAAGGAAATTAGTCCAGTCATTTCCCTTCTTAATTGACTTAAATGATATCGTTTTTTTCACCATAAGCAAATTCTCAGGTCAAATAAGGACAAACCAGAGCATTTCTAATAATTTGTGCAGAAGTGTGTAAAAAAGAAAGAGTGACAGAGAGCAAGAAAGAGTGGGAGGAAGGGGTGTAAAGAGAAGAGAGAGAGGGACAAAGAGATGTGTGCAGTTATGTTTGTTACTACATATAAGTATGTCATTTATTTTCAGTTATTTGGTTTCAAGTAAATTATTTGTCAATAACATGACAGTGCTTGTGCTAATATATTAAATGAGAGCAAAAGAGAGTGAGAGAGAGACATGCCAGAAAGACAGGGAGAGGGTATTTCCATAAACATGTAATCGCTCTAGTAGGAACAAAGATTTGTCTCCTTGATGATTATATATTAATTTATTTTTTGGATGGAAGTGGAAACACTGGAGGGCAGGGTGCTATATTTCCACCACACCCCCCTCCGACACACACACACACACACACACACACAGTTCATCACAGTGATAATCTCCAAGTCGACATCCCCGGCTGGTTGCAGGGCCTTGCGCTGTAGGGAGAGGGAAATATGCCGGCTGTCAGTGCAGCACTCAAAGTCACGCACTCAGACACCTCTATAGGCCCCTGTGTTTCACTCCGTCACAGGGGAGCGCAAAGAGGACCATAGCTATTTCTGTATTTCTATATCTGGATCATATTTATTTCTGGCCAACTTCTGCTCCCGATTATTCAATAAATTGAATAATTTAAATGCCAAGCTCTGCTCTTAATTATTCAACAAGTCAAATAAATGCTGACTTTGCTCTGAGTTTATTTAATTAGTCAAAAAATATTTTGCATGATTTGCAATTTTTTCCGCATTTCTTAGCAACATTAGACACGTGACAGCTGATGACCGCTTTGGAACATTCTGCTCTGATCTGATTAGCTGATTGAGCCCAGGAAGTAAAGCCGGCGGCCCCCTAGGAGCAGAGTTCCCCACCGCTGGCGGATCAGAACCTGGGCAGCACGGGAGATTAACGATGCCTCTGTGGACCCTTCGGCTGTCGTTACCCCAGTTCACACCTACAGCTGCGCGTTTTTCCGCAAAAAATACGATACCTTTGCGCAAACGCTGTCTTGCTTGACAGACGGAAGGATTAGCAGAGCCAGCTTCACCTGGGCGACTGCCAAAAGCACCCCAACCTACTTCCCCACACGAAAAAATAAGAAATCTCACTTAATATTATGAACTTCAGTTCAGACAATAACTATACAAGAGTTATTTTGGTTTTAAGGTTAATTTTCTCACCTAGCAACCAAGATCATTTTTACATGCATTACTACTTTGAAAAGCTTAAATATTTTCTGCCTTGCTATGATTAATTTTAACAGTACTGTACTTTTACAACAGTATCAGCTCCAGATGCTAAGCTCCCAATAGAGTGTCTGGACAATGTTCAATTTTCTGGACTTCCTGCAATATGATTGGGTGCAGCAGATTGCTGAGGGTGGTTTTAGTTGGCTGGGGAGTTTTAAGAGACCCTTTGGGTGATGAGCAAATCCCCATAAACTGGACAGAGTTATAACACATTGGAGTAAGAAACTGCTAGAGCAGTTTACCTGACGAGGGAAGCTACATCTCTTTTAAAACAGTGCAAGCTAATCCAGGGGGGTGATGGGAAAATCACAGCAGAAATGGGTGGAGCTAACAGATGTATCCAACAAATGACTGATTCAAACCAATCACTGTGCTTTGTTATAAGGAGCAAAACCATCTGATTGGTCAAAAACAAATCAGAGACTGAGAGCCAACTGTAGCTCCACCCATCTGCAGAGTCATGATGCCTCGTGCTTCCAGCAGTGTTTCCAGGTGAGCTCCAGCTGCTACAGGTAAGCACAAGCCTGGTAGACCAGCAGTATGGCTCCAGACACACCTGCGCAACCCAGCCTGAATGGGGTCAATGACCTGCAAAGGGACTCAAAGAAGCAGACAGTACAGAGGGATGCCTGCTAGCCCTGGAGAGGCAGGGCATCCCTGCTGCACACATTACATGACTAACTTCCTTAACAGACTTCCTCAGGCCAGGGTATGAGCGCAGTGCACAATTCCCCATGTCGCCTGCATTATTTCAGCACTTAAAAACAAGCGCCAATTTGCAACAGCTGCTACGAGGCCGTTCCCACTGCCAGGCCTCCTTTTTAGCCAGTCGGCATGAACAGAAACACACACCTTCACACTCGCACACACACTTGACTTTCATGCCAAATTTCAGCCTCTGAGGGTGAAAACTGTGGCCGCCAAAGGGTGGGGAAATTTTTGTGGACCAACCAGCTGACTGACCGACCGACAGAGCAACCTATAGAGCTGCTGGTCGCAGCTAAAAATTTTGTCTGTATTTTTTAAATGTTTTAGTTTAGGATATGGATAGAGAGTTTGCATCATCACCAGTGCATGGCCAGTGTTCCTTGGCTCTGCAACTAATAAAGTTCATTCAAAACAGAGTGCCACTCAAAGTTACTTAAAGTCACGTCAATGCAGTAATACAATCTTTCCTTGTTTCCTGAGAAGTTGCAATTAGTGCAATTTGGGGTTTTGGGAACAACAGGGCCTTGAATAAGCAACCTGCTGGTTTTTAGCCTGATGCCTTGACCGCTGCTCTAAGGCGGTGAAAAAATACAAAACAAACCAAAACCCACCGCACAGTAAGACAAGTTGTTTGGAAGTAAAACAGATTCCTCCCAAGGCCAAAACAAGCCTGTTCCCCAATCAAAATCTAATGACAGCAATAACGTATGCTGTGAAAAAATGTCAACGCAGATAGATCAGGACTCTTCATCTTTAGGGAAAAAAAAAAAAAAAACTTGACAAAGCTTAAGAATCTGGTCAATGTTACAGGTCCGGTGCCCTAATGGCTAAACCAGACTGTCACCCAGAATGGGAATAACACAAATTCCACCCACACATCTGCCGCCAATTCCTTCCCTTTTTGTGTTTTGAAACGTACTGCTGAGGGCACAATTACTGTTTCGAAAAACAGGATGTGAGCCGGTCAGATTCTGCTGTACCCTGTGAAATTGCTACAGTATGTCTCTCAAGGCGCGCGGCCGCGGGTCTCCCGTGCGGATCTGGGGATCTAAAGGGTAACTTTGATGTGAAACAGTAGATCAGGGGTGATGGCAGGGTGTCCGTGAAGGAACGCGTGAACAAGAGCGACGCTCGAACCGTCTGCAAAAGGCCGTTTCCCAGAGTTCCCCTCTCACAGATGCGAAATGCTCTGAAATCAAAGCGTGTTTGAGAGGCCGCCCCTTTACCGGCCATGACCGGAGGTCCTAACTGGTGAGGCAGCGATTTTCCCGCCTCTCCTGGGAATCGTAGGTGTTAAACTGGCTCAGGTCATTGGCGTAACCCCTCTCCAGCTGTCGCTCCTGCTCAGCCAGGTACCCTCAGGTGTTAAAATAGAGTATATTGCTGACTTCACCATCCTTCAGCACTATAGGCAGTATGTAATTGCTGTTACAGCAACAGTGAGGAGGGAGGCATGAATCTGAGGGGTCACATGATCACAGCCTTCTCCTGAGCTGGTGTGAGAGAGTTGCTATGGGAGACACATAAGCTCCACAGTTTAGCAGCATCAGAGTAAAAGAAAAAAAGGTATATGTCGAAAGAGACAACTTTTCAACAAGCAAGAATAACTGCTTGATCATTACAATCATATCATACAGAAGATTTCCGTCACATGGGCTTTGAAGTGAATTGCATTTGTCACAGAGCCATTAAACACCCATGTATCAGAGATGAAAACCAACTGAGATTCAAGGTTTTGAAATGACAAAAAAAAAAAAAACGTATCGGCCTACATATTGTTTAGATTTCCTTTCCAAGGTCATGACCAGGTGGCAGCAGTTTGACAATGTGGCTCTGAGGGCGAGTGCAACAGTAGCCAATCAGCAATCAGGCTTGCAAGAGAAGAGTTCAGTCCCCAATCTGATTGGTCCAGAGATAGCTCAGCCTGACTATGCAGCATTTGTCCACATGCTAGGCTTGTGAATTCAATAAAATGTTTGCCTGTTTGGTTCTGTTTTGTTTTTCAACCAACAGCAATGGAAGTGTTATTTACGCTGTGCAGGGGGGCATTTTTAACAGCGCTCTTCCCGAAATCGGGCTGGTGGTAATTCATGCCCGGGAACAATCTTCCAGCTTTGCTGAGTCATCGGGAGAGCAATAGGCTGATTTCAGCTTCACACATGGAGGGGTCTTAGAGGTGTCAGCTGGAGCTGTCTAATACAGGCCCAGTTATGCACAGGCCTCTGGCAGAGAAGACTGTGGTTGCATTCATTTATTTAGTATCTACTCTAACTTTTATTTGATCCAAATATAAGAATATATAATGATGGCAACAAGCCATTCACCCTTAAGTGTGTCATTCACTTACAATGTGAAGAGTATCCTGTGTGGCATCAAGCTTGGATTTGGACTATTTTACACCCTCCAGGCCGCATAAAGTACTAAAGGAGTGAGGTAGTGACTTTTTCACACCCTACAGGCCACACACATTACTATAGGAGAGAGCCAGTGACTTTTTCCACACCCTACAGGCCACACACATGACTACAGGACAGAGCCAGTGACTATTTTAGACCATACAGGACACACACAGTACTACAGGAGAGAGCCAGTGACTTTTTCACACCCTACAGACCACACACATGACTACAGGAAAGAGCCAGTGACTGTTTTAGACCATACAGGACACACACAGTACTACAGGAGAGAGCTAGTGACGATTTTACATCCTACAGGCCACACACAGTACTATAGGAAACAGCAAGTGGCTATTCACTGAACATACAACTAACATTATCCACGGAGACAGAAAGAAATAAAATGGAGAGAGCAAGGATGAGAGAAACAGATCTGAATTTAAAATGCACTTCATTTCCCTTGGTAATGGATACAGATTTCAACAATCTGCCAGCACAAAAGGAGAGAGACAGACAGTGAATGGATTTTTTGGCACTATTTATATTTGTATTTGCTGCCAATAAAACAGAAAATATGAATGTTACAGAAAAAGAGAGCGAGAGAGAGAGAGAGAGTGAGAGAGAGAGGATGATAGAGAAACTCCACAGGCAGTAAAGACAGCTGTACCACGCAGTCTGTGAGCCGTTTCTCCAGCAGCGCTCCTGAGAGAGACAGCCCAGGGCTCTGTGCACATTTCTCTGCATAAATCAGCCCACTTCTCCCTAAAACAGACCACACCGCACTGGAGCGAGGGGTGGGGGGGAGTGAGACAGACTTTGACTTGTAGATCTTCTGCAATAAAGGATATTAGACAAGTATACAAGTCTTCTTCTCTCAAACTGAAATGAAATTATCCAAACAAAGGACAAAGGAGCCAGAGGACACCTACTCATAGTCAAATGTCACAAAAAAACAGGGTAAAGTAACAATTTAAAAAAAAGAACACCAAGTAAAACACACCCAGTCAGAGCCACAGAATGTGTAAGGGAGAGAGATAGGGAGAGGGGGGAGAGAGAGGGCAAGCAAAGTACTTTGAAGAGTAGGAAAAAGCCCTCCAAGCATAATAAAGACAGATTTACCAGCCTAGAACAAATCATACACCCAGTGTTTATGTATTTAATACATTCACCTCTGAGACTTTATCTGAGGTGAGAATAATTAAGCACAGGGAGTTATTATGGTTATGATATCCTGTGGGGACCAACGGAGCTGACAGAAGCTCTTAAATGATACCCCACAAACTTCTGAATGGGCATTACCTCAAATGAAACAGGCCCTAACAAAAAAGAGAAACGCGTTAGGATTTTTTTCTTTCTATATTACATCTAACATAAAAGTTGTTAGCAGATGATCTCATCCATAGCAACTTGTAATATGGGACAACATAAATGCATCCACCTGAATACGAGTGTTAGTGCCAGACCTGGCCAACGTCATTTCCAGATTATCAGGCCTATATATTTTATTATGGCAGAAGATAAGTGCATCAACCTGATTGTATGAGGCAAAATTCCCTCCCCAGCTTTCTCCATCTGGTCACCTGACCATCTTCCCACTCAATGATTGGCTGAATGATTCCCTCCCTCTCCACCTCAAGCTGAAGTGTGGTGAGGGTTCTGGCACAAAATGGCTGCCGGGCAGAACCCCAGGTTGGTGTGACACGTTAGTGGTTGAGGTGAATTTCCCCCCCCTTTGTCGTAAAACTCTGTGGGTATCAGGACAGCGGTCGGTATAAATCATAATTATTACATATTATGAGGGTATGAGCCTGGCACGCGAGGCAAGCTTGAACCAATCTGTGAAAAGCAGCGCTTTCTTTAAAGTGGGGGAGTGGCAGGATGTGGGGTTGTTGGGGGGAGCTGGGGGGGCAATTAGGGGCAATGTGGGTGGGGGTTGGTAACATTAATGCGTAAAATGTGAATGGGTATTTTGTGAATAAAAATGCACATTATTGCGAAACCGAAACCCACAGTGGATTAATTTCTAAAAGGGAGCATGTGCCATTGTCCATCCTCATCCAGTTTGGAACAAACAACAGGAGAGGAGGTGACACTGAAATCTGGGGGGGGGGGGCAGAAAGGAGAGGTGTGGAGGGGACCCATCTGGATCCCATATGCAAAAAAAAAACTAACTAAATCTGAACTGATGAGACACTGAAGGGGGAGGGGAGGGGTAAGTCACACAACACTGCAAGACAGACACATGTGGTGTGGAAGTGTTTTAATTTTTGTCATTCACAACTCTGTGCATCTGACACAAGCCTGGTTCCAGATCCAGCACAGACAGCAGGAGATAAATCACCACAGCCTTCAGCTGGGCCTACTAACTTCAGCATCTTTGTGCCTCATGGCTTATTTTCATTATTTCTGCTTTAATATAGGTTACTTTTGTTTTACCTGAGTTTGTGTGTGTGTGTATGTGTGTTGACAGTCATCACGGCTAACTTACTCCATTCATTCGGGGGTAAACAGACAGGCATATGATGCTATTAACTCTCTATTTCTTTTTCACTTTGCGGTCCGTGAGGCATGCCGATGCAGACACTGAGACACTTTCAAGTGCAGCTTTGTGCTGGCAGACTGTGGGCACCCGACTGCCCACAAGGGGTCACTGGTGAGCAATAAGACGCAGGCACCTGGCCATTTAATTCCCATCCTCCCTGAGGCAAGTGGCCACTGGCGTGAACTTGATTTGATACCAGACAAGAAAGCCCATCCACTGTAAACAGTGTTGGCACAATGGCAGCAGAGCTAAATGAGAATAGCACAGTAATTCTCCACCATATGAAACCCAGAGAAAGTTTCTGCTGATGCATCCTGTATATCTACCTATTAAATAAAGTCCCACTCCTACCAGATCTGCTTTATGATTTTACTAAAAAAAAAAAATACTAATCGGGCCCCCTCATTTGCTCTGTAACTTTACCGATTAGACAGCTTTGTCACACCTGTAATATACAGAAGAAGCACTCGACAGGAAATGGTTTCAGTAGGAAGTTAGAAAATTTTACGGCTAAAATACTCACACGTTCACTGATGACAGTTTTCAGACTTTTCATTTTCAAACTTCAGGGTGTGATGCATAGCTGAAAAACATGGAGCTGAGTCACATGGGCCTTTAACACTCTGACCTACCCAACAGCCCCTGGGTTTTGCCTCAGCATCAATGTCGATGGGTTTACAGCTACCTGATTAGCCATATAGATCAGACGCCTCATTTCAAACTCAGAGAGGAGTCATTTCCACACTCCAGTTATTTTGGAGGCGATCTCGATCTGAGCCCCGTCAGCATGTAAGAATAAGTTCAAAGGGTGAGTGTACATCCCATGTCCTCTCTTAGTCTATATTAATAGGGTTTTTTTTCCCTATATTGTGTGAATCCCCTTTTTTCTAGCCTAGCCATGACTCAAGCATTCGAGCGGTTCCATGACCTGCCATTGACTGGTGTTAAGTAACAGAGTATTATAACTGGAGCAGCTGGACTTAGTTAGAATACAGTGTCCAGAGCCGACACAGGACAAACAAACTCTGTGATCCCCCTTAATCTCTACGGCGAATTAGCGCTGGCCGGGCGCCATTTTGGCTCGGACCCAGAATGCGGACAAAGGTGCCCGGATCAAAGCTGGAGGCCAAGCGGGCCAATGGGAGAAAGGAGGCCGCCGTGGTTACCACGGCACCTGGGGATAAATGGGTGGCTTGGGTTGCCATGTCGGCCGGGGTTGCCAGATTGGCAGCGGCAGCTACATTGACTTAAGTCGCAACAATACGTTGGATAGACAGGTTGGCTGGGAATTGCCTTGTAGGATTCAATTTCCATGTTACCTGGGGTTGCCAGATTGGCCACAGATTGAGCTTTTGAATTTGGCGGAGAGGTTTTCCATGGTGGTTGCCAAGCTGGATGAGGTTTGTGACACGGCCGCAGTTGTCATGTTGGCTGGGGGTTCCATTTTGGTCTGGAGTGCCATGTTGGCTCCATTTTGTAGGCGGTAGTCGTGCATGCCATCTTTGCTCATGAATATCATAACAGGCATAGTTTCCAGTGATGAATGGAGTAGCTGTGGTTGCCAGGTTGAGTGATCTGGTAGACCCAGGAAACAACATGTTGCTGGGTTAGCTTGCTAAGCTCTCAGCTGTAACAGGACAGAGTAAAACATACATTTGTACAGCTAGGACCCAGAGTCCCATGCAGGAACCAGTGTGTGCGACCAGTGTGCGACTGCACCACACCGGATTTGGGAACTCGTGCAGGAATAAGAGAGGGTGAGAGACAGAGGGAGAGAGGAGGGTGAAGACCTTCATTAAAAGCGGTTTAGGATCAGTCCCGAGGCACAGCGGGACCAAGCTGGTGGTTTAATAACGGCAACGACGAAAAGAGCTCATTGTGTTCAGCAGCGCGCCGTCCGCTCTACAGACATCCTGCAAAGCACTCTGGGGAGTCATTACCTAGCAACCTCTCCCCTCCCTCGCTCCCTCCATCCCTCCTTCCACATCTCCCTCCCTCGCTCCCTCCATCCCTCCTTCCACATCTCCCTCTGTCGTTCCCTCCATCTCTCCTTCCATATCTCCCTCCCTCGCTCCCTCCATCCCTCCTTCCCCTCCTTCCACATCTCCCTCCCTCGCTTTCTCCATGCCTCCTTCCAAATCTCCCTCACTCGCTCTCTCATCCCTCCTTCCACACCTCCCTCCATTGCTCCCTCCATCCCTCCTTCCACACCTCCCTCAGTCACTCCCTCCATCACTTCATTCCACATCTCCCTCAGTCGCTTTGTATTCTGGCTTCCCTTCCCTCGGACTGGTGGAAGTTCTGGGCTGTCACTCAACAGGCCGGCAGACCTGCTCCGCTCAAACACTGCATGGGTCAGTAGCTCAATACACAAAGCCCAAACCTGATCATTTATTCTGCTGAGCAGGAGGTGGTGAAGAGCAGCTACGCTGGGGCCGGAGGGGTGGGGGTTGGGGGAGGGTTATGTGTGCTAGCATGTGTTTTGGGGGTCGGGGGAAAAGGGTTTTTTCTGGCCTACTGAAACAAGACGACACATTTCCGTGTTTGCTTCTTACATTACGTTTTGTTCAGCACCCAGTATTGCTACACATATAATGATACACAAACCCAAAACAGAGTAGTGTCATCAAAAAGTAAATATTATACAGACATTTGATACTTACAGAGGAGCTTGGGGGTCATGGCTTCCCCAGGCTCCCTTGTAAGTTGCACCCCAGTTCAGGTCAGGAGTCACGGATGTCGGGGGCACCAAATTTCCGGTGGGAGGTGACCTGAACCAGCTGTGAGCGGGGGCCGTGGGTGGGTTTTTTGTGGGGTGGGGGGTCTCCAGTCCTCGCCTCCTACAGCACGCGTTTAGCACGTCCCAAAGGATCCCAGAGACAGGCGCCTCTGTTAGCGTTAGGCTAGCGTGCGGCTCGTTGTGTCGCTGTGGAGGGGCGACTGACAAAGCTGTCAAAACTACACGGGCGAGGAGAGAAGAACCAGTGACCCGGTCAGAGCCGGGTCAAAAACTGTACCCGAAACACGGTTCTGCAGATGCCTGACTACCAACTACAAACTGAACACACAATCAATACAATAACTATACAAAATACTTCTGCTATTTTGGTACCAGGAAAATATGAAAGGAAAAAAACTCCATGAGATCACTGAGAATTACTGCTGCAAAGAAAAACATACAATCACAGGAAAGACAGGGGTAAGAATATGGAGTTTAATATGTTTGTTTTTACATTTCTCTCCATAATCTGCAGGAAGTTTCCCGGTGACTGAAGGGTTAATGTTTTTCATAGATGATTTGACCCAGGCCTTGACTCAATGTGCTGACCCTCCAGGTGTGCCCAGAGAGAAACACATGTCGGGTGGATTTCCACAGCGAGAAAAATCACCAAACATACTTTTTTTTTTTTCAAAGCTTCCACAGTATTATAAACACACAGCTACAATAGCTTCAGTTTATGGACTCATAAATCGCTCATTGATCCCAAAGAAAGACAACATTGTAGTGAATATAGAGGATACATACAGTATGTACACGACCATTCATGAGATAATTTTCATTTCAGCTGTATGAAATGATTTTCTCCCCCTCATTTTTTCCAGCTGAACGGAACTTCTCAATGCCACAACAACCCATGACCCATTGACACAGGGGTGTGCGCTGAATGGATGACTTCCTACTCTGGATCTGCTCAGTTCACATGCCTGCAGATACCTGATTAGCCAGGAGTGGGCGCTAGCGAGCAGTGAGACTGATTCACTTTAACTGGCTTACTCCATGTCTTTCCCCAGCTGGGCTGAGCCAACTGATGCCTTGTGATCGTGGACCTCTGGACATAGCTGGTAGTAGTGCGGCTTTACTTAAACACTTCACCTACGGGACTTGCACCAAGGTGTCTTTAATGTGTGACCCACCTGGAAGCCCTCTAAAATTAACATGTATTCTGTCTGAATCTCGCTGTCTTGTGAGCACAATTCATCTGAAAATAAGCCATTTACAGAGCAGTACAATCTTTAAAAACCAGTGTGTGCTGTGAAGTACGAGCAGTCTTTATCAGCTTTGCCAACTCTTACAGTCACTTAAAACACATGCTTTCTGTCTGGAATACAAATAAAAACTTAGGAGCGTTTTATAACTGGGCATTCAGTTCATCTAGACTCATAATTTTCCCTTCTGTCTGCAGCAGAGGTGGCCGGCTCTGGTCCTGGAGGGCCACAGTGTCTGCTGGTTTTTGTTTTTACCATAAAATCAGTGACATATTGAGAGTCAAGAAATCAAGTGCCGAGAGTATACTGTAGCTACAGAGCATTCAGCCCTGTTCATACCCACTCAAACGGTCTCTGCCCCAGCTACACAGTCTGAAAGCTGTTCTGTGCTTCAAAAGCTTTATGGAAAAACAATACTGGCTAGTATATTGTCTTGGTTGCATTTAACAACCTAACATAACCTAACCTCTATTAAAAAATAATAAATTAGTACGAAAATAAATATTTGCTGTTGTCAAATCTAAGTGTTTCCATATAAAGCAGGGATCCCCAATGTGGGCTGACCTGTTTTGGGATTTAATTCCAGTCTCTGCTCCTAATTATTTAATTAGCCCAGTTCATTTATTTAATCTGACACTTTTAATAAAGTCTTGAGTTCCAGCTGCAGAGTGAATAACATTTACGCTCGGCAAAAACATCGTACTGTGGGCCAATGTGGGAGTGGACCAACAGTGTCATGTACAACGGTTTAGAAATTTAAGACAGACTAATTTGTTGGAACAAAAGCCAGCACACACACAGACACACACATGGACACGCACACGCACACACAAATTGAGCTGCACAGCCTTGATGTAGCCAAACTTCAGCTGGTGCAGGTGAAGAAAACCACAGCTGTCAACGTGTTTCTTGTTTTCATAAACAGCAATTCTGTCAAGTCATGTTCTTCCTCAAAAGCAAAATCAAACACCTACTGTTGCCACTTAGTGAGTATGCTTTCAATGAAATTATCAAAATACAGACACAAAAAATAGCTTATCCGCTATTGATGTCGTCCTACCTACGGCACTACTGCAGTCTGACACCCAAATCCAAGACCGCACTTTTATAAACGGACTTACTGACCATGTTGGCCATCATAAACTCAAGCCTGGTTCCTCCCAAGGTTTCTCTCTATCTGCTGCACATGGGGAGTTTTTCTTTGCCACTGTCGTCACAGGCTTGCTTTTGTGGGGGTTCAGGCCAGGGCTCACTGTGAAGCGTATGGTGGAGAATGTTGCGTGAAACGCGCTATATGAATAAAAGTTGATTGTTAGATCGAACTTTTAAAATTGACTTTTTAAATATCTGTAAAACGATAGACCATGAAGAATAATCACAGAACAATCCCATTCCTGAAGGCCTGCAATGCTTTACCTTTGGAGGAATAGTGTGCCCTTTTTCTTCATTTTACTGATAATATGATCCATTTAAGTTACCATTTAGGATAAATCTTCCACACACCTCAATTCATAGACCTAAACTGGCAGCTTATTAAAAACAAACCACAAAAGCCACATCTACCCACCAGTCCTCCAGAGTAGTGGAGCTGTGTGCCTCTACTTTAGCTATATCATTTCTAACTTTCAAAAATGATCAAGAGTTTCATTTTTTTTTTCCTTTTTTTTCCCCCTGTGTTTGACTCTGGCAGGCACCCGACCTGAGGAACTAAGGGCTCCATTACCGGGGCTGTTCACTGCATTCAGGCCAATTTCCCACCGGCGATGATGAGAGAGACACCAGCTTTCATCAGCGGGGCCAAATGGCCGGTTTCCGTGGTTTTAATGCCACGGCTATTAGCCCTACGTCAGCCCCCTTCAACCCCCCCACCCCCATCCCCACCCAGCTGGCGGTGGTGGTACAGCAAGGACCACCTCCGGGTATTAATTCTGGGGGGGGGTTGGGGTGGGGGGGGCAAATGGAATGGGGGGGGGGCAGGTTAGAGGCACGCTGTGATGGGATCGCATTACCATAATGCCCGCAAATGAGCGGATACTACAGTGTGCCATATCATCAATTTACCCCCTCCCTCCCCCAGGACTCAGGGTTGGAGCGGTGGGGGGGTGGGGTGGGTTATGGAAGGGGGAGGACAGATTTAATAAGTGGCCGATTAAGGACTTCCACCCTGCCGTCTGGCCAGGCTGGGTGAGACTGGTGAGAGGGGAGACTCATGTGGAGAAGCTTAGTCCTCCTTCTGCAACTTAGATATGAAAAGACTTCAATGGTCGGAGGAAAAACGGTTAAAAACAAGCACAAGCATTACATAACCATACTTGATAAGATATTGTATAGAATGAATTTGTCTTGGGGTGGAGTTTCTCCTTAAAATGGCACGAATGTTCACAAAATGATGTTCATATTTGTGATGTCACATGAGGAAGGTATACAGGCAGCTCCTATGCCCTGCATAGAGCTGGAGGATTTGTGCTGTAGAAGGTGCTCTCCTTTTCATGAGAAGCTACACTGAGGTTCTCAGTGGTCATTAGAGATCCTATGGTGCTTTTCAAAAAGAGTGTGCTGCTAAAGTTCCCAAGAAAAGATGGTTTTCTACGTCTCTTCAACCACACTGTCCCCTGCATCACACTGGCTACACAGTCCTTTGCGGTTCCCGCCCACTTTGATTTCCCAGCCCACTCCAAAAGGGAAAGGAGTGCGGAGTTCTCAGATGACCTACTTGGTTAAGTAGAAGTTAAATAAAAATAAAAAATGAACGAACGGAAGCGGTAAGTAGCAGTGTGTGGCGCCAGTGTGTCAGTGGGTTCACTGGGTTTTTTTTTTTTTTTTTTTTTGTGAGGTAACGGACGTGCGGCGGTCAGCAGAATAGCTTAGGGGAACAAAGTGAGACTGTGTCAAAATCGTGGATCAGAAAAAGTCGGGCAAGTCCCCCAAATGGGGGCTGAGAAGGAGTTATGATGCGAATTTAAAGATTAAGGCGGTCAAATTAGGCTAAGGCCTTAAAGGATTGTCACGCTGCCAAGAAACACAGAGTCGCCGGGTATGAGGCCGAGACGAAGCCGAGCGTCTTTCCAGGGATGCGTACATCAAGAGGTGGACAGGAGACGGCGTCTGGAGTGGAGAGGACTGATGCTGCGTTTGTCCCGCCTAACGATGTGACCGCAGCGCCCTTCGGTGCCCAGGTGTGGGTGGCAGAGCAGTTACTCCACGGTTCCACGGGCCCAATTTGGGATCCCAAATTAGGACATAAAAAAGAGGAAATATAAAGGCAGGGGAGGAAAAAAAAACTATAAAATGTTGTAAATATTTTATGCCTTCCCTAGATACGGCTGGCAGTGCCAAGAAGGCCCGGCCCAATCTAAGAGACAGATGGGCGCATGTTCAAATACCTGCATATGAGCGAGCACACTCACACACACACACACACACACACACACACACACACACACACACACACACACACACACACACACACACACACTCACACTCACACTCACACTCACAAACTCTGCAATACTGATATAAACTCAACCCGCACTTACAGGTTTTACTGATGACTAAAACAATAGCTAACAATATGCTTCTTGTTTTCAAAGGAGCAACTACAAACACACATCCACAAACACACACACACAAAATGGCCTCACAAATGTCTCAATTATAAAGACAAGGGTGCACTTTATTCTCACCACATGCCTTCAGTGCAGACACTGACCCAATGGACCCGTTAAGAACAAACTCAGGGGAGGCAGGATGTGAAATAACAGGGCAGATTGTTCTTTTCTTCCCCCAGTCTGGGAAAATGGAGGCACCAGAGCATTTGAGCAGACGGCATGCTAATGGCTAATGGTACCCTCCAGACCACTGCCTGGCAGGCACTACCGTGACAGGGTGTGGGGGCATTTCTTTTTATTTATGCCCCATCCCTCCATCTTTTGCCCCCTCCATCCCCTAATACTTCTCTCTATCCTAAGCTGAGAGCACCGAGTCTGCTCTGTATCCATTCCACCACTGGTGGAACATTCTGATTTACATGGTGTCCATGGCAACAGGGGTGTCCTCCCAGGTTGCCAGAGCACAGTAAAATCCCCCTTGGAATAAACCCCCCACTTTCCATTTACGACGTACATGCTGCAGACAGGGATCATTTTAGTACTTTTGGCCCCATTCTCTGAGCACCTTCATTTCCCATTTAATGCTCAATTAGCTGGTGCTCCCCTGGTACCCTGCGCGTCTGCAAGTCTCATTTCCATATAAGGTCATCCGAGATGACGTCCCAAGGGTGATCGTGCCTTGGGGGTTGAGCGCGTATGCTGTATTCATGTATGTACATGTGCATATATGCATGACTTTGTGTGTTCATGTGTGTGTATGGGTGTGCGCGTACATAATGCTGTTGTGTGTAAGTGCTTGAGTGTGTGCGTACGTGTTTTGGAGTTTAGGTGCTCATGTGCATGTGTGTATGAGTGAGCATGCGAGATTGAAAGTAGTGTGTGTGTGTGTGTGTGTGTGTGTGTGTGTGTGTGTGTGTGTGTGTGTGCTCATGTGTCAGGGGTTGGATAAATGGCAGACTGATTCTCCTTTGTTATTCTTTGGCTTAACTGCGCGGTTGAAGCTGTGGAGATGAACTTCACGGCCTCTCACAAAAGGCAGAATTAATTCAATTACTCAACAGCTAAAGCGATCCCAACTGCCTCTCTTCGTTTAGACTACATTACCCAAGCCCCCCTCCTCCAAATAAATCACACCAGAACACCATAGCAGACTCCATAGTTCAGATTTCCACATCTACAGTTATACTGTTATCTCTTCTCAAATCAATCATTTCATGTTGTTTGAGTGATCAGGGTAGATGGAGAGTAAATTAATTAAAATAAACAATTTAAGTTAAGGTCCATGAGACTCATCACTCTCTAGCGGCCACTACTGGCTAGCCAATCAGCCAAGACCATGAAGCTCTGTGACATGGTAGCAGCGCAAAATTGGTAATCAGTGAGCGGCTTCATGGCACAGCGATCGAAGTGAAACGATCGACCACCACCTCTTCAGTCATTGGGAGACAGGAGCCGAGGTGGGGTTGATAAATTTTGATGGTTTTGGCGGTAGAAATGGAGGTGGAAAATCCCCCAAAAAAAAGGGGGGTGACCATTCATCAACTGATTTCCACACGGGGCACTTTGTAAGACTGATGATATACTCAGCAAACAGGAGGGGAGCAGGCAGGGGGGGCTTGCTCACCAGTAGGTTTCTGGCCACCACACTGAGCGACCCTCTCAGCCTGCCACCGTAAAAGGCAGGGATGGAAGAAACAGCCCAGTAGGTAGTCTGCTGATTTACGCTGATGGATTTCACTCCTTAGACCTGCCCTATAATTCACTCAACAGGCCCCCGTCCTTCTCACAATTAGTCAAGTGCATTAGCAAAGACCGACCTCCAGTCTGTTCCCCCCGGCTCCAACCATGGCATTTCACCAGCGATGATCTTGGATAAAAGTTATAATGAAAGAATTGGATAAAAGAATTACTTTACAAAATGTCACAACAGGGGTTCCCCCAGTCTGTTCTCCCAGTCTCTAGTCATGGAAATTCACCTGTGATCTTGGATCTTGGATCAAAGTCAGAATGACTTTACGAAACGGCCACAACAGGGGTCCCCAAACTGCCGTTCTGGAGAGCAAGCTGCAGGGTCTGGTGCTTTAAGTTGTTATGGAGCATTTAATTGACCAATTTAAGCCCTCTCTTGCACAGTTAATTCCTTACACCTGGTTTCTTGGGTCTCAATTAGTTGCTGATTTTAAGGTGTAAACTGAAGCCAACCACAGAGAAACCTTGAGTCTACTTGGCTATAGAGAGGAAAACATGTATTGATTGGTTAAAACAAGTCAATGACTGACAGCTGAGTGAAACAAAGAAACCTTATTTCAACCGCCAATAGAAAAGAACTGACATTGTGACTGTCACAGCAATCGACCAATCAGCACATAGCACAGCAGCCTTTAATTTGCCCTCCTTTGACATGATCTTATGCGATCTTATATCTTTGCATTTTACTCTCTTTTCATAATTTACCCATTGGCAAACACTTTTCATGATTCCTGTAAAAAGGCAGTTTTAAGATCGTTCATGTCCATGATAAACAATGGCTGCCATTTAGACAGCTCTCAGACCCATCAAAGTGCAGACACGCCTGCAGCTAGAGGCCCTATGACCTCATCAAAGCATCCAAAAAGAAAAAAAAGCATGATAACCAGGGTGACCGAGTGACCCTACCTAAGCCTGTTCTGGGAAGACCTCAAATACGGGTCTAAAGACCGAGGCAGATAAAATTTTTCACCCCAATTACCAGTCTCTTAAAAGGCGGTCATGTTGGATGTGTCCATTAAACTGCTAAGGAGGCCTCTCAGTCTCCTTTATGGTTCCCTCAGCCCTTTGTTTATGGAGAGATGCCTAATTAGTAACACAGGTTAGCCGGTCCTCTACTGCTGAGAGCGTCTTAGCGGCCCTTGGTAGTAAAGAACTAATCAATCAATCTATCAATCACTCAATCAATCAACATTAACGATTCCTGTTGGGAAACTCGCTTAACAGCATCACATAGTGGAAGGTTAGGAGTTAATAGGGTACGTTCTTGGATGTGATGTTAAACCAAGGTCGTAACTCATTGTGGTCTTTAAAGATATCACAGTGCTTTGTTTATGAGAAAGAGCTAGGGTGTTTAACCTGGTGTCCCAGTGAAATTCCCATGAAACTTGACTGTCTCCATCTGTGCGTGTGTTAGTGTGTATCTACATGTGTGTGCAGATAGGAGAGGGTGTGTGTGTGCGTGTGTGAACATGTTTTTATGTGTGGAGTGCATGCTTGTGTGTGCACGTGTAAGAATGTATGTTTGTGTACATGAGTGTTCGAGTAGTGTGTTTTTAGGTGGGTGCATGCATGTATATGTGTTTGAGTGTATACATACATATATATATATATACATACATGAGTGGGTGCTTATGTGTGTTAGAGTGCGTGTGTACATATGCGTGCTTGTGTATTATTGAGTGTGTATATATGTGTGTATATGTGTGTGATTGAGTGTGTTTATATGTGTGTATTTGAGCATTTAGGTGGTGGTTTTCTCAGCTGACAGATGGCCATCGCAGGTGATCGCGCCGCAGCCCTGACTCCGTCGGCTCTGTGCTGAAACCCCATAGCCCCTCAGCTCCGCCACACAGAACCGTTTCATAACACAGCATTCTGCGCATTTCGCCCCACTCTCTCAAACATTTCTTCATTTCCCCCCGTCTGAAAAGAATAATATTTAAGTGTGACAGTGTGACCCCAGGCAGCAGAAACGTGAAACCGTAGGACTTGCGTTTCGAAGCGTGCGTTTTATAAATGACCCTACCTCACCTTGCTCAACAATGACTGCCCTTAAAGACACGCCAAAACCCTTCAACATGCAAATTCCAGGAGACAACACAAGGCCCCCTTAAATGCTCTGGCTGCCAGAGCGAGCAGGCTGTGAGGGCTCACCAGTCAACACTCAGCCCTAATCCCTGCCTCAACTCGCCGAGTTGGGCACGACCTCAAGAACAACAGCGAGGGTTTCGCTCCTGGTGGAGTGCGACGATCCCCTTCGGCATATCCGCAAAAAAAAAAAAAAAAAAAACTGCTCGATTACAGGGCTACAAGTGTTCACCAGAAACCAAAAACGGGAGGCAGCTTTCGGCGAAAGACACCGCGCTTGTGTCATCCATCCGTCTGTGGATGCTGCCTTGGGTGTTCCGTACAGGTAAACATAGCCGTGACTACGCCTGGGTGGTCGAGCGTGTGCGCATTAGCATTCTGCTGTAGGCCTGGCTCACTGGCTAACGAGGGCTGTCAACACTGGCATAAATTTAGAGTCCGAACAGCTAATAACATCAAACTTAAATTTCCTTAAAGCAACATCAGTTTGAACAGATTCAAATACTGACAGCTAAATTTACACAAATATTAATATATATTTTGATGTATACTATTCTGTAGCTCTCTTAGACTGTTATATGAATCATATCCTTGATATCCAATGGGGAATAGTTCATTTTAACACCTCACCATAAAATGGTACAGAAGCAAAGAAAGTGTATTTTTAGTCGTATGTTAATAGCCTGATGATTGTGGCCTAAAGTTACCTTTTGTATTAACGAGTCCAATCTTCACTTTGCAAAGTTTTTCAACTTAACTCTGTTAAAGTCCCCATATACTGTAGATATTTCGTTTCCAGTGTTAGATCACTCCTGGGCACCTGCAAAACAACTGTGTATATTTATTTTTTTATGTCGAAACATGGCTGAATTAAGCATCATGTATCCAAGTCTGTTGTATTTTTATATCAAGTTTCAAGTTGAACGTATTTATAAGGCAGGAGATGGATATTTCAGAATGTATGGTGAAAAAATGACATGCAATTATGGCCCGCCGGGTATATCCGGGGTGTCTTCAGGTTTGTGTACTTTCTTTTCAGTTGGCTGTCAGTTTAGGCCTTGGAAACAAGTGTTAGATTGCAATGCACATAGCCTGAGGTTTATACCTCAGTCTGACACCACAAGACCACAGAGCCACATTATAAGTCGAACATCTTATTACAGATTAAGAGTACTTGTTCTAGTTCTTATGCAGTTCTATGGTTCGGTGGTTTAATTCTGAGGTGTAACCTCCAGCTGAACACATTGTAGTCAGTGAAGGTGAAGGTGGCTCAGGTAAGTTGCTCTTCTATGCGCTGGCCACCTGAATCTGATCAATGTCTAAGGTGCCACACGTCCTTGGGCGAGTCTCAAGATCTTTCCAGTGAGATTTCTCATCAGTGGTCTTCGGTTCTGCACCTGGGGAGTGGCAGTTTGTGCTAGCCTCTTGTGTTTGCTTTGAATTCCAACCTTTTCAGCCCCAGAGATCCAGCTGAGGTAAGATGATGGTGTTTTAATTAGTAATTAGTCACTCAATGATGAGAGGAAATGGAGAGCAAACAGCAGCCGCAGTGGGGGAGTCGTATCACACTGGAACTGAGCATCACTGGTCTCAGCTCTTAAACTACATCTCTCTACTTCACCTGCCTTTTGCCTCTTCTTATGGAGGTTCAATCTCAGAGATGGGCCAACCATACAGGAAGTCAGGAATCCCATGTGCGGTGCCCGGGGAAACCCTCGCTCCGGAACCCTCACGCAGTGGAATCTGACAGAATTCCAGAACTCCAGGAGGAGAATTCCCTGCCTCCCCAAACCGGACTCCACCATAACCGCAGGATTCTGACACGACTTGGCAACCCAGACCCCCGGGCTCAAATGGGGCAGGTAACTGCAGCCGGTGCCGCTGGGGAGAGGGGTGTGCCGAAAAACAGGCTTCGGTTCAGCTGGATCCCCGCGCACCTTACTCACTTCCTCTGTTCAGTGGATCAGAGGACGCAGAGGATTTGGCAGGGGGGATTGTCTGCAGGAGAGCTTAGGGAGAGAGGTCCAATCATCACCCTTTCAGCTCCCACTCCACCACCCTTTTAAGGGGAGCCCCTCTGATACAGTTACCCCAAGCGCCTGCTGCGGTCAGGTTGGCCTGGAACTTAAAGCCACTCTCCCTCTGAGCCCAGGGAAATAGCGCTCTCAATGCACTTTGAGCTGTTAGTCTCTGGATAAGAGCGTCTGCAATATGCCTGTACTGTAATGTAATATATATACCAGGAAAAACTGAGAGCTGCATTCCCAAACTCACCCTGACACACTTACCGAAATCAGACTACGCTCTTTACAGGACCAGGGAGTGCAGAATTGAGTCATAATTTATGAGCATCCCTGAGTCCCACAGAAAGGCAGCAGGTGTTAGCGAAACAGCTCTTAAATTACACACAGATAATCTGTAGTTAAGGGCAACGTAAAAAAAAACATGCTTTATTAGGATTACAAAATAAATTATATCTGGTCTCCCTTTTTTTTTTTTACAAGTGGTTACATGCAGAACTTCCAGTCTTCTGTGATCCATAAAGTCAACAAACCATAAAGTGGATTATGGGAAGATATTTCAGGTTGAGTTCTGTCATCAGAACATTGATCTCCTGATGTTCCAACACACACACAGACACAGACATACGCACGTGGAGAGGAGGATATGTATGGCTGAAGCAGTAAAGAAAATGAAATAAAACGACCCCATTTATCCCAGGATTCGCACAAAAGCAAAAGGCACTCACAGGCATTTTGCAGTGTAATGTTGCTAGAACATTAGCTGCCAAAGGTTTTCCTTCTACATTGTTCCTTTTTTTTTTGATGTTTCCATTTCATTTCGAGCTGAGCATAGACCTACAGTGCAGCTTTCAATTTTCAAGCCAAAGAATTCCTTTTGACTGGCAATTAACTGACTGGAATTAAAAACCAATGAGACATACCAAGATTAGCCACTCGAGAGATTATGTGCAGCATATCGGTTTGATAAGGCACAGATTAGTTACTGTCACAGCTGCACAAAGTCTGCATGATGACATTGTCATCAAATGCATCACAAGTTCAATTAAAGTCTTAAGTGGAGTTGCCTGCACAGTAAAATGCAGTACTTTATGCTGTTTATGAAACATGGGATCGATTACTGTACAAGCGCTTCAATGGTTCTCCTGCCAGAAAATCTGCGACTCAGTCACTGGACACAGAGCTCTTGTCTGTTTTTAATCGCACTGTTTACTTCAGATTTACGAATGTACAGAATATCCTTCTTGACAACACCTTTCCTTGAATGACTCTCTGACAGTTACTCTTGTCGTCACTTTTCCGGAACGACTCAAACAGTCCGATTTGACAAACCCTTTTCTGAAATGACTCTTGGCACTGGTTCCCCCCAGTACCTCTCCTGAAGGACTCCTGACAGTTGTTCTCTACAGTAACTTTCCTAAAACAGCTCCTGACAACACCTTTCCCCAAAAAGTGACTCTTGCCAAGGTGAGGGGGATTGTTGGGGGTGGGGATGACCCAGCTCCTTTCACACTCAGAACATGGCATTAACCCAACCACCCCCCCCCCCCAGGACCGCCTGGTCCAAGTCCCACTCAGCCCCATTTAATGTCAAACCATAAAGGCAAAAAAAATTTAAGACAAAGGTTATAAATCTTCAGAAACGATTAAGATGCACCTCTAGGGGGTGCAGAGGTTTTGTGGGAGTTGAAAGGAAAAACACACACACACACACGACACATTCTATAAAATCTAAAACCACAGCTGCATAACCGCTTTTGTCTTTGGGACGTCCCTGAGATGAAGTGATCTGCACCGAACACACACGCAGTGAGGGAAGACACAATCGCTTTAAAATAAAATCAGGCTATTAACCCCTGCTGAGCTAACACACCATTTCACTCACCCTACAGCCCGAAAAACAACGCATCAACAGACTTTCCAAAGTGTAGCACAACAACTTAATTGCTAAATGGAGCAAAACATAAACAGATTTTGATTTATTTATTGACTGACGTACACAAAACCCCTGAGAATGCATGCCGCGTCGTAAAATCAGTAACTTGTTTAGTTGTCACTAGTTACTGTATAAACGGGACGAAAAACATTGAAAGAGGCCTTAAAAATTAAATTCAACCGTTTGAGTTTGCGATTTTAAAACCGCACCCTTATTTTTTGGCTGTCATTTTATTATTTTGCACCACTTTATGGTATCCATGTAACTACTTCACATGCCTAAGGCTTTCCTTCAGGACTGAACATCCCTGTGAAAAAAACCTTCACTTCCCTGCCTGTCCAAGAAAAGACTTGTGACATAGCACACCTCAGATACTGACACAATGTGTAGTTAAGACATGTCATAATTCACTGACCTTCCTCCGACACGCAGCGCACATTTTCCACACCACATCTTGTCAAAGTCATACATATTTTTAAATTTAGCAGTTTTTATAGCGGGCTGAAATATTAGCAAAACGGGCTGCGTGCAACCGTTAAACGGCAGGGCTGAAATGGGATGCTGCAGCCTGTATAAAAGCAAGATGTCTGAATCCAAGATGACGTCGTCAAGGCTTGTGGAAAAAGCCGCACGCAACTCTGAGGCAGGAGAGGGACTCGTCTTTGCTTGATTTACACCCCAGAGGATGCCAGACGGACATGTTCAGCATAAGAACATACGCCCCCCTTTTGAAGAATATAGCTCCTCTGGATGCATTGCTTTCTGCCCCGAAATATAGAGCGGTAAGTAAAACAATCTGTCAATCTAATTCTTGTGTCTACAGCCCAGTGTACATGTTACTTCTTCAAAATATTGAAGAAAAAAAAACATGTGTGATAATTACATGATCAGTAAGGTAGGCCATTGCAGAATCCTCACATTCTACAAAAGACAGAATTCTGGGAATTGTAGTCTCACAGCTCAGAGGCACTTGTAGGCACATGTCACAGTCATTGTAACTTGAAGGTGCCAGCCACACCGGGTGCTTTAAGTTGTACCCATGCATGATCTCAGTGTACCGTAGGAATTAAAATGACTACATCATGCCACAGCAGTGGTCCTTCCCTCACATGCTGGACAGCCATTCGTTTTACTGGTTTTTGATGTTACTTCACACTTCATTCATCAAATAGCACAGCAGATTATACAATTACCTCACCACATCAGCTTCCTTGGGTCTCCACTGGTTGTTAATTCAAAGGCAAAAACAAACCGTAAAAACCAAAACACACCCTGTGTCCCAGCCACACCGTCACCAGCTATGGCCAGATGAAAGCATTTGACAAGACAACAGCTGGCCCTCTCTGGGGATGATGGGGGTTAAGCTGGTTAGGTTAGTTTATGTTATCGCCCTCTGTTGGCCATTCCTGCAATGGTGCAAACTGAGTGTACACTGATTTCACCCTCCTCCACCGACACAGACTGTGTGCTTCCTGGTGCAGCTGCTCTATGGAAAGGACGAGAGATTGCTGGAAAGGCCTTGTGCCTACTGGTCTCCTTTCAGGATGGTAACTACTTCTGTCAGGGTTGGGGAAAAAAAGAGAAGAAAGAAAGAAGAAAAGAGAAAAAAAGAGAGTCCTCGAGTCAACTTGTTGGCGAATCTTTGTGATTTCTCTCAATCGGCAGATGATTTGAGGGTTTGGAAACAAGGTGTTTGGACTCTTTTGCCAACAAATGACTAAACATATGGTTTATATCCCAACCACAGTTGCAACCCCTGAGTTGGAACAAATTGGTAATTGCTCTTGATTATACAATTTAACGTCTGAGGGATTATTTACCCTCTTAGGCCACGTTATATCAGAAATATCTATGAATGTCATGAAATATAAACGTCCCACATTCACATTCCCGAATGTTTTTTTCAGTCCAATCTACTCATGAATTTATCTTCCTACTGGGACATGTGGAAAGCAACTTCTTTAAGAAAGAGGCTCAATTTTTAAGTTTTGAAACTAAAAACCATTTGTTAGATAGTTCAAAGTCAAACAAAATGGCTATATGCCAAACCTGTCCTGTGTTAATAGGTTTAAGGCTAATAAATGAGAGAACCTAAACACATGTGTTCAACAGCCATGGTTAATCAACAGATTAATCAGCTAGAAGGAAAGCCGACTAATAGGGATGTCCCAGGATAGGGACTGAGAACCACTGATCTGGGGCCTGTTTCTGTATTGGCCTGGTATGGAAAATCACCTTTAAAACTGATCTGAAATACACAGGAGCGTCTTTACTGTCTCTCACTGTTAACCTCTCCATCTTCAAAAGCCCATCTGCCTCTCTTAGCCTTTTTGTCCAAGAGATATATGGCACTCAATAGCCTAATATTAGTGTTGCACAACAATGTGAAAATGGCAATTTCAGAAAGAGAACGAATGCTTTGGTTGGCAAATTACATTTCCTTACTCAACCCCTTAACCGATTTTCCCCAAACGCTATGACATATACTCTGGTACATTTTACAGATGAGCGACAGCTAGCCTGAGGATGTGCTGTCACAAAGATACGGCGTTCCATGAACTACCATGCTACTAATCTTCAGTTTTTTCCAGCCAGTAATGTAAGGCTAAGGCTTCTCGCACAAACAAATGGTCCATCTGGTGACCGTGCACTCTGAGAAATGGATTTACTTAACCAGTGATATTGAACGGTCTCCATCAGACATCAAGCCAGCCGGAGCCAAAGAAATAAATTATATGATTCCCCTTCCAAAGCTTGGCTGAGATGCTAAAATAACTGCCACCCCCCTCCGGCCCCTTGCACAGCTAATGCTAATCTAAACTGTGACATGTGTCGATTATGGGGGGAGGATGGGGGGGTCACAGATTACGACAAATCAAAGAGATGACGAGCCTTCCTGTCCTCTCGCGTTCCTGGAGCTCTGTCTGGCCTTTTGATGTTTCCCTATCCGCTGTTGTTTCAGCCGTCGTGTTTGAAATCTGACCGCTTTCGGCGAGCCGGTCAAGCTCTTTTATTTGCAGTTTTTGCAGGGGGGAGATGAAAGAGTGATGTCACTGGACTCGACTGCCTTCGATTCTGTGTCCACTTAAAACCGGAGATTGGGGTGTCTCTTGTGCGGCTGGGCTTCACCTGGGTGGGACATTTTGGGGCCGGGGGGGTGGATGGGGTGGATTTGGGGGCTGTTGGGGGCCAGCTGGGGTGAGGGATTCCCGAATTTTTTGAGCCCATTTAACAAGCGAACACATTTTGTGTGACCCGCCCTTCATTAAACTGCAGCCAGAAACATGCTCATTCAATTATTTTATTTATTTGATTGGGTAGTCATGCCAGATTTCTGAACAGCGGAATTTATCCTTGGTTTACAACCCTGTCATTCAAGTAACCACAGAGGAAAGTGGAGACATTCACTGGTACAACAATATAAATCATGAAGATGAAAAAAAAAAAAGTTTCAAATAAACAGAGAGGATACGAAAGATCGGGATGATATACAAGCAGTGGGTGTCATTAATCAAGCATTTATGCAAATGTGAATGTACACCTGCGTTTTCTCAACGAAATAAAAAGCACATTTTTAGACTGAGACCTGTTTGAAGCCTTTTGACCATGAATCTGTAATCTTAATTTTTTAAAAAGTACATTCCATGTTTTTTATAGCGGAGAAAAAACAGGTGTAAATGGTTAAAAAATGAGGTCCTGCATGTGATTGTCCACAGCGTGTCATTAACACGGTACTAAGGCCCGTAGAGTTTTTGAGCATCTGTTTTTTATGGTTTCTGCTTCTCAGGATGCAGGACTACGGTCTTTAGAAAGAAAAAAAGCAACTCTTTTCAGTCATTTAAAATGAAAGGAAAGCGTCTTGTTCCCTGTGACAGCAGTCTCGCCTCTAGGGGCCCAGTCAATCTCATAGCTACCAGTAGTTTTCTGATAGTAAATTATTTGTCTTAACTTTTCACATGCTTTAATTGCATCATGGGATATGTAGTTGTGACAGATAATTGGTTTGTTACCCGACCAAGCATTTCTAAGGAGGCTAAGCTAGGGCGTAGCAGACTGGACTGGGAAACCAGTTAGGTTTGTAGTTATGAGCCTGACCAGTTAACTGGGTGTGCTAGATGCAGTGTGTGGTAAACTGTGTGGTGAATAAGTGAATTTCTCTCCAGCAAAGCGTGACAGGCCGGGGCTGTGTACCAGGTGCTATGGGGGGTAACGGAGAAAAGAGACAGCAGAGTCCATCTTAAGTGAAAACATGTGGCCGGCTGCTGGAACTGTGAATGGACTGTGTGTGTCTGTGTATGTGTCTGTGTTTATCTACATGGGTACAACATTTTGTGTGTGTGTGTGTGTGTGTGTGTGTGTGTGTGTGTGTGTGTGTGTGTGTGTGTGTGTGTGCGAACCCTCTAGAAGGTGCTCTGGAAAGCATTAGCGTATTAATGCCCTGATGCTATCCTGCGAAGCCAAATACTCCACGCACAACTATTTGTGCACTCACACACACTCACACACACATTACATGTGCATATGTGCACACACAAACCCACACTCAATGCACATGCATGCATGCACACAAACACACTCACACACCGACACACTCATACACACACACACAAACATACACACACCCACATACAAACAGGCACAAATACATACATCCAGTTCACACACATGCATGCATGCATGCGTGTGCACAAACATACATACACACGCGCACATGCACACTCACTCACTGACACACACGCACACACAAATGCACACACACACACACACACACACAAGTGCATGCACACACACACACACACACACACACACACACACACACACACACACGCTGTGGCTGCATGCACACACACACACACACACACACACACGCGCTGTGGCCCGCTTCAGGGTGAGGCCCCAGTGGCACACACACACACACACACACACACACACACACACAACACACACACACACACACACACACACACTGTGGCACACACACACAGACATGAGGCCTCAGTGGCACACACACACACACACACACACACACACACACACACACGCGTGGCTGTGGCACACACACACACACACACACACACACACGCGCTGTGGCCCGCTTCAGGGTGAGGCCCCAGTGGCACACACACACACACACACACACACACACACACACACACACACACACACACACACACACACACACACACACACACACACGCTGTGGCCCGCTCCAGGGTGAGGTCCCAGTGGCACAGGCTCATTCATCAGAGTGGCAGGCACTGAAAGCTGGTTGCCCTGCCGCTCGGCAGCCCTGGCACCGCAGCATGCTGCACTGATGAGCCCCTCAGTCATGCTCAGCTATTGATCCAACTTGCTCTTGGCTGCGTCTGAAACAAAGCACACCTTATCCTCCCATTGGCTGCGTCCGAAACAAAGCACACCTTATCCTCACAGGCAGGCGAACCTCCTCCGCTTCCTGGAATCTCCCCTGAAGATTCTCTCCCACCTGCTGCCGGGCAGAGAAATGACTCCCTTCATTTCTGTTTTTCTTCTGACAACATGCGGGACAAACAAAACCCGCGCTCCCGAGGTTTAGTCCAGAGGGACTCGGGCTGCATTCAACCAAACACACTTAGCATCTTTTACAGTACAAAAAAGATCCTGATATCTTTTAAAGGTGTGTGTGTTTTTTTTTATTATTATTATTATTTTAAAATGAAGCAAACCCATTTTGAAGGATGTGTTTGCATGTCTGTAATACCATATAACACACTCAAACAGAATTGTGTGGTAAAGTCTGTTTTTATTGGACTGCAGATGCCCTGAAGGAGACGGAGTGTGTTTGACTGAATTTAGCCCCTTCTGTTTGTCTGCACCCCCTCCCACCCCCATCCCCATTCTCTGTCAGGTCGTGCTGGCACCCAAATCTCTTTTAACAGGGGTCAGGGAGACACCGGTGTTGTTACTGGTGGGACAAGTTCAGTGCTTGTTAAGCGTCTTGTAAATGTTCACAGCGCCTGACCTGCAACATGGCAGGGCCATCATAAAGAGGACCCGCGGGGCCTGGTAAATTCTGCTGTAACTTTTCCAAGGGTGTGCGGGGGTTTCGAGGTGGGGGCTGGCGCAGTGACTAGGCCCCCGAGGTCCGGGAAAAACCCAGAACACCCGTGCGAGCACCAGCCCTTCCCCCGCGTGTCCTAGTCCCCAGTGGGCATGCTCGTCACCTTTAAACAATACGCTCAACAAGCGTTTGAGTTCACCGCCTGCCCCGCCCTCGCAGAATATCAAAGCCAGCTACGTCAGCGCCATAGTCACGCACTCTCAAGCCTCAATTCAGAGGAAAAGAATGACAACACATAATTACTACATGTAAAATCTTTGTATTCATTTATTTCTGTTATTTCTGTCATTTTGATGATGGCTTACATGATCAGTCAAATTTTTTTTTGTTTTGTTGGTATGGATACAGTTTGTATGCTGCTCTGTATGTATGGCGTCGGCATCAGCCTGTGACGATCCTTGCAAATCTGTCAATGAACTTTCAACGGATCAGTATTAGCTACGCATCAGTCAGCACACTGGAACAGCCTCAACGGAGCGCGTGCAGTCAGGCGCACTGTTCACTGTTCATGCACTATAGTACATTTACAATCATAATTTTTATATATCTACATTACCCTCTGTATATTTGGTCTGTGTTTCATTTGTTCTTTCTATATTTCTTAACAATATTTCAGACCTTACTGAAGATTTGTTGTCTTTGTTATGGTTTCTTATGACTGAGACCTCCTTTAACTGTACTGAATACATTACAGTTAGCAGACGTTTGTGTCCAGAGCAACTTGCACAGTCTGCATTTCTACCTACTGTCCATTTAAACAGGTGGATAGTAACTGAAGTCAGTCAGGTTAAACACCGTGCTCAAAGGTACTACAGTAGGACCTGACCCAGGGAGTGGACCCAACCAATACTGAGTGGGAAGACAAGCTTCATACTGCTGTCATTCTGCTGGAGGAAAGAGAAGGTGTTGTCTCCAGGTGATATCATTGTTTAGGTTGGGGGTTCTGAACATTTTCTTTGTTGACAGCTAAAAGATTATATATTATGTTACACATGAGAAATGAGAGACAAATTTATTCTTGAGGAACAACATATTACATAACTATTTCTTTGGCAGGAATTCCCCTTCAATACCAGATAGAGAAAGAAAGTATGTCAATCCCTGAGTGATAAACCATTTACAGAAAAATCAAAACAATCCTGGAGTAACACCTCCATGGTGAGAAAGTCAGAATGGTTGAACCGCCCTGCCTGTTTGTGTTTTAGCATCTACTAGTCACTTGGACATGCATGCCATGTTCTCAGCAATGAGAAACATGATCACACAACATTGGCAGAGCTACACTGAAAAACAAATGTCAGTGCTGCAATGCTGGCAGCTCCCCCACGGAGATGAGAGACGGGTGATCTCACTGCTGAAAATTTCACTTAAGTGGGCATCATGCTGTTTGTAAACGTTCTCCCCTGTTACGTTAAAAAATGGACCGTTCAACGCACCAGCAGTTGTACTGAAAGCCAGTAAGAATTCTAAATTGCAGTGTTCCGATTGAACGGAATGCTGCCTTTCCTTTCTGTTCTGTAAGTGAACAATAAAACACCTTCACCCCCATTATGACACATATTCCGGAGGGTCCTCGCTGGTTACACTTGGTGCATGACACAGTGGATTCCCCTAGTGCTTGGGCACCTTCATTAAGTGTTCGAAGACTTACAGAGAGCAGTTTGCTGCAGCAAGAAATGATAAGTATCTGGACCCCCTTCATCTTCCTCCTATAATTCCACACCACCCCAGACCGTTTCTACTGCCCCCATAGGCACTCCTCCCTCAAAAAAATACCTCATACCTCAAATTCTGGGCTCACCGTGGGTAACCACAAAACGTATTATCCACCAATCAAATTCAAAGTCGTTCAATTCGTTGTTGCCCTACGCAAGGCGACGACATGACTGCCTCATCCAATTTTCTTATCTGTAAGCGTGACTGAAATCAGCTCCGCCCCCATCCTCCAACCCGCCAGTTTCGGCCCCGACACTCTCGGGGCAAGGTGGCAGCCTCTGATGTTACCCCAATACAGAGTGGCTTTATGAAGGCCGGTCCCGGACCCAGGAGCCCCTCTCCAAATTGCATATCCCTGCACACCTTGGAGCATTCACACAAAAGGGACGTCCGTTGTGTCTTTCTTCAAAGTTTACATTTGATATTGTCTCCTGATTCCTGTGAGGAAATGGTACTTACTTACTGCATCAAGAACATAGCGGTGAAAATACCTCCTTACTGTAGCACCTAATTATATACTGTGGGTTGATGACATGGCTACGACAATTGGCTGTGACATAACCAGTATGCTATCACCTCGGCTACATTGAAAGATAGATTAAAGATTGATAGATCGAAACTATGGTCTTTTAACAGTCGCTCTGGATAAGACTGCTTGCTAAATGCCGATCTGTAAATGTCAACAATACAGAAGAGCACTATGAGGAATCATTACTGAACAATTCACACATCTGTTCTCCAAATAGCAGAAGTGTACCTAAACTGTACCCCCATTTATTCTTAAAAAAAAAAAAAAACCCTGCCCACCCACTGATTAAAGCAAATTTCCAGAAGGTTCCGAGAGGTTGGCTATAGCACAGTTTGGCCGTCATCACCTCCAATGGAGGAAGTTTGACGGCTAGCCCTAAAGGAAGAGTCCAGAAAGTTAAAGAAGGCTTATGTTCCCCACTTATCAACCCCCCAATGCTTCACAAAACATCTCCTCGAGTTCCTCGATCAACCGCACGCACGTTTTCCAGGCTCGTTAGCACCAAGACAGGCAGCCGGCAGCAGTCAAAACGCGATGCAGCTTTGAGACAAATCAATCAAAATCAGCGTAAACAAGGGCTTAACATGTCTCGACAGAGGGGCAGGCAGGGGGTGGGGTGGGAGGGGGGAATTCTTGTCCAAGGATGTTGCCGTTTTGGCAGGAGAAACCCTGGCTGTCTCCTCCAAATCATCGGCGTCTTGTAAGCTCACCTTGGCTCGTCTTGCGGCACGCAAAGGGGTTTGGCTTCGCCCCTTCCCGAGCTGGCACCGATTTTTCAAACCTGTCATCGAGAGGTCTTCACAGACCTACTGCCATGGATTACAAAATAACACTCATTAATCCCAATTTTACGTTTATGAGAGTATTAAAAAGCAAGTTAAATATGATGTCTGAAAAAAACGAGGTCTTTGTAAAAACAAACATTTATAATCCACCCCTCAACACTGATGCTACAATTAAGGGAGCGTTGCAAAACATTCACCTTCATAAATCCATCAAGAACCCTTCATTATCCCTCCATAATTGACTTTAATCCATAATTAGCTCAGATCAAAAAGTGATCATGCATGCCATTCTGTGCTCCCTCCAAACAATGGGTGGATGAATGAAAATATCCATGAGTCTTTGTCGAAGGCATGCTGTGATGCACTGAACCCAGACTGAGCTACTGTGTCAATGCCACTGACTGTAAGAGAGGGTATTTGCTGGTATGTAGGGCCATGGTTTTTTGCGATGGCTTGTGTCTTAGCTTTACTGCAGTTGTTGCGAGTGTGAAAATCAGGGGTGCATTCAGCATGAGAACAAAAATGCAGCTGAATGTTTTAAATATGGTGGCTGTGGTACATGGCTTAATATTAATTTGTGTTAAATATGACACATTCTGCCTTTGGTTGCCCAGCAGTTTACCCGACAGCTCTCCTGGCCAAACAGGAGAACACACATCTCAAGGACTGTCACAGAGAATAATTTCAAGTGAGCGTAATAACGGCTTAGCAAAAAAACCTGGATAAAATGTTATTTTCTGAACACAGCTTGCATGTTCTGAACCCAAACTTCAACCCCTCCACCCTTTCCTGGTAAAGACAGGTATACTGAGGGCCTGTCCGACTCAAGGACCAGAGGACCGACAGTTTATGCAGGTATTTACTCAAACTATGTGCAACTGCACATGATTTCTTTAGGTCATTTCCTGGACCAAGGAGGTAAATAAATTAGTGGAATTAGGTGGTTTAGTGCATGGCTGTAGCCAAAATACCTGCATACGCTGCAGCCCTCTTAATCTTGAGTTAAAGAGCAAGGACAAACAGACAAAAATTAGGAAGCAGGGCCATAAGTTTGCATACAGAACCCACACAGAGTGAAGCTGAAGTAACCAGTGCCATCTTAGAGGCGCAGGGATTCAGACCCTCTGTTTATTTTCTCAGTGGTCTCACAGTGATGATGTCATAATGGGGCATGTGTTTGAATGGGGGAGGGGACTGTGGGAGGAATTAGGAGTGGTCAGTGCTGTGTGTGAGTGAAGCAGGTTCAGTTCCATTGGTGTGAGCGTAAGGACTGTCTGCAGCCAAACTGAACCAGCATTATGTCATCTGGCGTCTATGTTCAAAAAAAAAATATTTTTTTTTTTTCCTATACCCTGCTAGGATGATTAGAGTATAATATATGTCACAGCTGCTACACTTAAAATGAGCCGCCAAGCGCCCACCTCACCATGATGAATTGCAGTATCTTGATAGTTTTAGAGTTTCCCAGAGGGTACGACAGTGCCAAGTAAAGTCGAGAGCGTGTTATTAAAGTCCAACTTTTTTTTTCCATTCTTCCTTTCTTTCTTTGCTTCTCTTAAAACTTCTACCATGTTGGCCCCTGACACTCTGCCAGGCAGATTAGATGTGTGCTCTAGACCCCCGTCCTGGCCTCTGCTGAGGAACACCTGGGACAGAGCAGCACCCTGTAATCCGAGAGACGCCACCGCTGTTTTAAAAGGTAAACCGGCGTGGCATTACGTACAGGACCCCACTGTCGCCATGGGAGACGGAATCAACTGTTTGTTGTTGCCTCTTGTTAAACGTTATTATTGCTTGGGCAACAATGTATCACGTCATGCCAATAAAGAGCCATGAAATCAAAGGGGAAGAGAGAGAGAGAGAGAGACAGAGAGAGAGAGAGAGAGAGGGAAAGAGAGAGAGAGAGAGAGAGAGAGAGAGGGAGATCGAGAGAGAGAGAGAGAGAGAGAGAAGGAGAACATGGAGTGGAGGTGTTGGTGTGGACCACAGACAGGGGGAGGGGGGGGGAGTGAAAGTGTTAACAGACACCAGCAGAAGCCCCCGCATGCAGACCTGCCAGGTGTGCTCGGGAGCTCACCTGACACTCCAGGTGTTCTTCATAGGTGTTTTTTTTTTTTTTTTTTTTTTTGAGGCTCTGCTGAGCTATGTTACGGCCTCAGGTGCCCCCTACGTCTGGTGGATAAACAGCTTGCCCCGGTGAATGAGAATGACTCTGGGGGTGTTTGGGGGGGTGAGGTGTGTGTGTGTGTGTGTGTGTGTGTGTGTATGGGGGGCTGGGGGAGGAGGCAGTAACACAATGTTTACGAGCACCAGTGAAGGTTACAAGTGTAACAAAAATAATGAACATAACTTAACAGCAAGCTGAGTCCAAAAACAACGACTTTAACTCCAATAAACCACCTTCTGGAATTACGATAATTCCAAACTCTGACACCCCCCCCCCCAACGCCTTTGCCCTGTTTTGAATCATATTGGCCTGACAGTATCAGTGGCTGAAACAGAAAATAACCTTTTTCGAGGGCTAAGAGGATGACACAGACCATAAATTATCTGTGCCTTCAGGTCAGGTTTTTTTCTTTTCTTCTTTTAAAATGGTGGACAGGTCAAAGATTGGATCCAATTCCTAGCCACAGCCAGTTCCTCTGGAGGAAGCAAAAGGTGCTTGTAATCTTGTGATGGCCACAAGGGGCAGCAGAGAGTAGCTGCAGGTGTTCCCGGTGCTTCAACTGCTTCTTCAATACAACAGAAAAAATTGGTTGCAACAGCAGGATAAATCTTCATTTTCACTGTGAAGCATCTGTGCCCATTTTCACCGTCTGTGGCAGCTGGGATGGCACGTGTAATTTGCAGAGATTGACGGCACATGGAGACTCCAGGCTTTCTCAGACTGAAACCCCAGGTGTTTCCGCACGCGGCGGGAGAGAAACGGAGACACAGACGGAGACGCACGGACTTCGGAGCCCCCCTGCCTGTCCGCAGCCTCCCCGTGCCCAAGACCGAGGGCCAAATTCAACATCGGCTCGTTGCCACGGCGCCCGTACCCAACAGCCAGCTGCCCCCCCTTGTTCCACCACTCATGTCAGCAGAGTCTCGAGTCCAGAGGCCAGGTCTTCTGATACAGAGTCTTGATAGCTTTGTTAGCTTTTTCTGCCCTTGGCTTCCTGCAATCTGATTGGTAACCGCAGATTTCCGAATGTGGCTTCGGTCGGCATTCATCATGTGATGTACTGATTCTTTCACTCTTCAGAAGTGATAAATAAATGACCGTTGATTCATCAGTCGATGAACTTCCCCCTGAAATTTCAGCCAAGGTTACATCACATCAGAGTAATGCCTGTGGTTTATATCATAAAAAAATGAAATGTCAGTGACGGGGCCCGAAAAAGCGGGGCTAGCGTTACCGTAATCGCCTCCAGACACCCGGCAATCAGAGATGGCGGCTCACGTTTCGGGGCACAAAGGCGGTGGCGGCCGGCGGATCGGTGGTGGATTATATTCGTCCTGACTGGTCGTATCGTCGTTGCCCAGAGACCGCGCAGCTCCAAGCGCGTAGGCCTGTGCCAACACTTTGATCAAGCGGCCACAGCCGAGAGATATGGTGATGGAGGGGGTGTGGGGGTGATTGGATCGTGTTACGCACACCAGGCTAGGAAGCCGACTGCTGTGGGGGGGCCAGCCGCTCCTCCCCAAAAAAAATTACCTTTCAGGAGTCAGGGCACAGGGGGGATTAGGTGGGGCCGTATCTCAGCACCCCTGCCACCCCATGTCAACCTCTACACCCCCCACTCCCTGCTCAGGGGACCCCTGAGTACCCCACCACCCTCCCCCAAAAAAAAAAAAAAAAGATGGAGGGAAGCGATAGTGAAATTACAAGCTGCTCCATCCAGTTTCATCTCCACATTCCCTGCATTTTCTCTGCCATAATGGGTCTCTTATATCCCCCTCTCTCTCAGCCAGCCACTCAGCTTTAAGTTCATGTTCTGTTTGTTTTTCTTTTTCTTTTCAACTCAAGTGTTAATTGCAGAAGTAATTAAACTATTTTATGATTTCATGACTTGAACAGTAAAAAGTCATACACAACTACTCACGCACATACACACACGCACATACAGACACAGCCGCTCACACACTTACACACACATATTTCTTTTAAGGAAACTTGAAAAAAAAATGCTAAATTATATTAAACAAGTTTTTGGCATTAACTAAATCACTTTGTCACAATGCAACAAAACAATGTTAGCACACAATTAGTTGTGTAAGCTTTCTATTCATATGCCAAACTCAAAAATGGTCTATGCTATTTTATTTATTTTTTTAAAAACTGACAAAATGTTCATTACAAATAAATTTTGTAATGGAAAATCCATTCAACCAGCGACGGACCTCATAAAAGACCCTATAAACATCTTCCCTCACTAAAGGAGACTGCAGGACTTTACAGAGTATATTATTGGGCTAATTGTAAAGAAGAACCTCTTGCCTGTGTAAGTAATTATATGTGACCGGGCCGTGAAGCCCCAGCAGGTCAGTTTGGGGTTAACATGCACCGGGCAGGGGACAGCCCGGGGCCCTTCTACGCCCCCTCTTTCTTGAAATGAACACAATTAACAAGCTTCAGGGCGCAATTGGGAAGGTCACACAAGTTCAGCTGGGGATCTTCAATTGACTCGGCCAAAGTGGAGAAAGGGAGAGGGCCGTTCCTCCTCTTCTGGAGAGCCCGAACACTCTTAAATAAGATTTTTACGAGCCCTTGTGACCCCTTATTTCTGACCACAAAGGAAGCACAGAGCTGGAACCCGTCCCCCACACCCCTTTCCATTTCCATTCTGGGGGTATCTCCGTTTTTGGGGCCATTTATTTGAGTCTGACACATGAATGGAAAGCTCACATCATCATTTGTGTACTGTCGACATTTCAGGGCTCTGTGACCAATAAAGCTTATTCAAAAACGCCATGTGACCAAGGACTGCCAAAAGCAATTTGATGCAAGGGTAAAAATCACTCTTCCCATCTCATGAAAAGTTATTTTGGAGGGCTTTTTCAATGAAGACTTTTAGCCATACATATATCATATACTTCTCATTTCAGGATAATTGCCATAGCTGATAAAAAAAAAGTATAAAAATGGAAAACTGTGCTCAATTTTGTCCCTCGAAAGTTGATGTAACAGAGTAACACAAAATGGAACACAACACAGAATTAATAAAGTGTTAAGCAAGTAACCACAAGTTAAAGACTAGTTAGATATATCCGCTGTACCAAACAGTAATTACTTTCAGGAGTCTCATTTCATCCATTTTCCCCTACCATACAGATTTTCTTAAACCACTCAATATTGAAGTTGACTTATTTATTTCCACTGATTTCAACCCCAGCACAGTCCTCAGAGAAAAAAGTCTCAGAATGACTTGGGATTAAAGAGATAGTTTACCCAAATTACACATTTCTGTGATACATCACATACCTTTCAAATGAGTTACAAAACAGCAATGACTTAAGGATGAGCCAGTTGATAGACATCCGTTATACCGTTAGCATAGTTAGCACGTAATGAGCAGAGGAAATCAGCATAAGCCAGCTCATCACTGACACTCTCTGTGTTACAGAGATACAGAGCGTGGCTTTGGGGGAGGACTGTCCCTTTAAGGTGCGAGGACGTGGGAGAGGTCTTTCGCAAGGCAGCCAGTTAATCTGTCTCTGAGGAGAACATTACAAACCCCACAGCGCAATGAGACGGTCACTGCCACCACAGAGTTCAGCTCTGCCAGCGCCAGGAAGCCAGAGCTTTCAACACTGTGAAGAACTGCTCCTTCAGTGTTTGCCTTCGGCCCCTAAGGGCAAGGAAAACACACTCCAACACGCTGTAAATAGTTTAACTTTTTTTTGATAATCTAGCAAGGTTTGCCCATACACAGCAATGCCTAACAACCACAGTCTGTATGTGCTGTCCACATTCAGCAAAGCACAGTCATAGTTAGATGATATATTCCACTTCAGTATTATCTTAATGGATTTCATCTCCATAGGCGGTGTGGATCAGTATAACTCTTCAGCTTTTAATGCATGACAGAAGTCTGTGACCTGAAGTGATCTTGGTCTGCACACTGTCTGAAGGCAGAGGCCGATCTCACCCAATCGTTCAGGAATTCCCCCCCTCCCCCACAGCTCTCCCTTCCTCTGGGCCAACAAATTAGGAGTGGGACTCCATGCCAAATGGATGACTCTTCATTTATCTTTGGGTGGTGGGGTTGACTTTTAAAAAGCCATCATTATAGGGGAAAAAACATATCTGTTTATCAGCTGAAACTAATAAAATAATGATGACTTCTGGTATGTTATTGAAATGGAGGAATGGAGGGTGATGGAGGAATGAAGGGTTTGATGAACCGCATAATGGGTTGAGGTCCAATGAGCTGTCAACAGCTGACTTGTCACAACCAATCAAACGATTGTGCTCTCCACAGGAGATCGCAGTGATTGGATCAAATCAGCGTTTGATTTCCAATCAGACCAGTATGGGATCTCTTACTTATTTTCGGAATGTTGAGCGGTTTTCCCGTCTCTAACGTTCAGGGATGCGCGATGGAGCTGGTTCCGTGAAGAGGGGGTATCCTTGTGTCCGTGAGCCATTTACCGGCCTACAGGTCCTTTCAGCCAAACCAGAGTGTTTCTCAGTCTACTCTGGCAGACTCTGTCCATCGTAACTCTCACAAAGACACGTCTGAGGCAACAGTCTTTTTCACCTATAATTTGCACACAGATATTAAATAAAATGTGGGCATTAACATAAATAATGCACCAGTCCTCAACACAATATGGCATTTATGATCGCTGCAGCAAGTGTTTGGGCTGTAAAAGTAGAGCCCTCTGTTCCCCATTGCTCCGATCTCAACCATCCCACGTCACCTGTTTGCTGGTGGGCCAACAGTGAACCGCTATTGGGCCAACAGTGAACCGCTATTGGGCCATTGGATGGGAGGAGGGTTGTGTTAAGTCATCGCTGCCTCGTGAAAAGGCTACGAAAATAACCGCTAACCTCTTCCCCTAGGTCACCCATCTCCAGCACAGCACAGCCCTTTCATGAATCTTTCACTGAGCTCAGCGCTGCGGACGAGGGCCTCACCTAAGAAAACTCCTTATTTAAGTGTGCACAAATTTATTTTTGTTTGTTTTTGTATTAATTACAGCATATAATATAGATTTTTTTTTTTTAAAATATGATAATTAAAAAGAGTGCCCTGGCAAGGTTTGATTACACAGCTGCCCCGAACGCTATTATCTTTGCATTACATAATCTCTCATCTATTCAGTGCAAAAAAAAAAACCTTCACAAAACGGCACTGTTTAAAGAAGGCATTCACACTCTGCAATCCACACGGAGTCTGGGGACATGCTAGTAACATGAACCCCGCACATCTACCCAACCCCCCCCCACGTCCCTGCTCATTCACTGCAGCTCAAACGCACGGCACAGAAAGTACGCATTCCTTCCCCAGCGGAGAGAACTACACAATTCTTAAGGGCAGAGAGCACCCCATCTGGTCTGCAGGAAAGAACATGTTAGGAAGTAACACCCATCAGCTGTCAATATCCAACCCCCTCACCCCAGCAAACTGAACCCCCCACCCCGAAAAAAAAGAACTCTCCTTATTTTACCCCCATGCTTTCATCCTGCAGTGTGGACAGAACAAGTTTAAATTCTATTCTGCATGGATGACAGCGCAAACATTGTCAGCTTAAAATATTTACAGTTACAGCTTGTATTTGCAATGGCTTGTGCACTTGCCGCGTTTCAGTTTATGCGACGGCTAAAAGGACCATGAAGGCTTTGCAGGTTAACACGCTCAAGCATTAGAGGGGCTTCTACTTTTCAAAACACGCTTATTAAGACCAACTCACACAGCTTGGAATTTTAGACACCATCCATATATTGCTGGACATTTACAAAGGAAGAATAAAACCTGCAACCTCTGAGTTACAGACCCAGCTTCTAAGGGAAGGCCATAGGAGCTACAAGAGACACAGCTAAGGGCTGCAAAATTGGGGAGAACATTTTTTAAGTTAATACTGCAGTGACCCAGCATGTCTTGGCTCGATCAATGTATTTTTCTACGTTTGGGAGCAGCACTGTATGGCGAGACCCTTCACCAGACCTGTCCTCCACAGCTGCATGCCAACGATGGCTGAGAAGAACAAGGCCCTCAGGATTCTGTTAGAGCAACAGCACAAGTCAATTAGCAGCCCTTAGCCAGGCTGTTTCTCTCCATGTATGGTGATTCTAAGCCAGAAAATTAAGTCCTTAGGAATCAGGACTGGGGGGGGGGGGAGGTTGTGTGCTCTGTATCTCAATGAATAGCTGAGGGAAATTAGATTGTTTACTGACGTTAAGCCCCACGGTGCACTGGATATAGTCTGGGGCAAATTCCCCGGGGATTTGGTTCACTCTCCTGAGCACAGCACCCGCAGTGTTGATGAGGCTACAGACAGCGCACCCAAATGCAAGTTCACATACTTTAGAGGGTGTTGGGAGGCTGTTGGTGGTGGGGGGGGTAGAGCACTTCTACTTCTGACTCAAATCAAATCTAATTGAATGTGTATGTGTAGCACATTTCACAGAACCTATGTCACAACATGTTTTAATAGCCCTCAACCCCTCCAAACAGCAAACCATAACGCAATGGTGGCCAGTAAAAACATTCTTGGTGGAAAAGAATGAAAGCTCTGGAGGAGCTGAAGGACGGCTGACCCATCCTATTCTGGCCACTGACCGGCAGAGAAAAAGAGCGAAAATTGATCCTTCAGCAGGGTGGACAGAATGAGTTGCTCTGAATGGACAATGCGTGCGTGTCCACACTGAGCGATGCTGTTTGCGCTCTGTTTCATTTCAGTGTGAGGTCTGGCCCCTCTTCACGTCCTTTGATCTCTGCTGATCGCCGTCTTCGGCTTATGTTATGGCCAGACGGCCACAGCTAAAATACCGCACAAATACCTCAGCATCCACACGTCCTAATCGCTTCTGAAACCAACCATATGGGCCAATAGCAACAAATTAATGGCAAGGAATCTAAAGGGATACTCCAACATTTTGGCAATTAAGTCTTCTCGTTTACTCGTCAGCTGTGCAGACCACAAGACCTAATGGTTAGAAGTAAAGTGTTTTCGAGTTTAAAACGTCCAGAACACAGAAATTAACCCCGATTAATACTTGCAGTAGCTAGCCAGGCATTCGTTAGATCTTGTGGTCTCTCCGGAAGATTTAGCTTTTGACTTGATCGAGTTTGAGGTCCCAGTAGTGTCCCATAGACCTTCATTCATTTTGATAACTTGTAACTGCAGTCTGGTGTATTATACAGAGGATTAAAAAAACAAAAAAACAAATAGGAAGTGGGTTTCTCTACTCTTGAAAAATAGAAAAAGGTGCTCAACTGCCAAAATGTTGGAGGTTATAGAGCACTACACAACTGAGTGAAATCTTCATCCTTGATAGACCAGTTGCCAATGCAGGACAGGAGCCAAAAGGGGTCACCTATTCGATGTCCTTGAACCGGCAGGTCTGAATGGTGCAAGTTGTGATCTGATTGTGGTGTCACACTATGAGATGGGCCTACACCAGGAAGGCTGCAGTGCAAATGTACAGGATCAAGGAGACCACACAATTCCCCAGGGGCGCTCCACTGTGGCTGCCCCTGTGCTATGACCACCACCCCCCCCCGAAAAAAATGGGTGTGGACATGTAGGGTGTCAAAGTTCCAAAGCAATAAAAGGCTGTTAAAATGAGGCCATTAAATCTTTCTTTCTTCTTCCTGAAATAGCGATGATGATGTTGTGATATAATTCAGTAAACAGTGTTTGATGGTCGGGTCCGTGCTGCTTGACGTGGCCCAGCTCCAGATCGCCTCCAGATCATACCAAGAGATCAGCATCATCGGGTCACTGTGTTTTTGGATAACAGCGGAGCTTAGCTGATATTGCATAATCTGTCCCCCAAAAAGACAAACTTAATTGAGTGAGGGATAAGTGCAGCTTCTAAAAATTAAAAAAATAATAAAAATTGGGTCTATGAAGCTGGTTCTCTGCAGTCTTTCCCCTTCACAGTTGAAGGTAAATGCAGAAAATAAGAACTATCCATCGGAGGGGAAAAGTCGGAGAAGTTAATAAACAAAACTTAGTATATGAGAAATGCATGCCTTGGGTCCAGCGTTGAACAGGCTGTGCTGATCGATGTGGTGTTTTCAAAAGAGAAAAACAAGAAAAACTGACAGAAGTGCCTGTTACTGAGGGTTAGGCAACAAATACCAAACAAGTCGCTTTATAGCTGTGAATCACATCATCACAGGCATGGGGACCTTTGAAAAGATCAGTATCTCTTTGGTAATGCCAGAGAAATTGGACTGACCGAATCTGTCACCAATTTAGTGGCAGAAAGTGTATCGCTAACAAATTGCTTTCATATGGCAAACCCCCCCCCACCCTCAAAAAACAGTTCAATTAGAGAGGCAAGAAGAAAACACATTTCAGGCAACACTGTTGTGAGTTCTAATAAAGACTCGTTGGCATGGGCATGCAGATGTAATGACGACGACATAAAGGATCTGTTGGGAAATGAAAACCATTGTCTCTTATGTAACAAAGTCTCAGGGAACATGGTGAAAGATGTGAGCGTTATCCCGGCACCTGACTCCTTTGAAGTATAAATATTATACAACAGCGGCTCCACGAGGCAAAACGTCCTCCAAGATTTAAGACGTTGAGAAATAGCCGTCATTCACTATTGTTCACAGACAAGACAAATAACGCCTGTACCGATTGCCTTAACAATTAACATTGATCTGATATTTAAAGAAGATAAAACGTACTACTCGAAGCTTTTTCCAATTACTGCAACTATTTTACATCAGCGTCATTTTCAAAAAGCTCACGCTTAAAATATTTCCTTTTCCCACAGTTACCTCATAAAATTGATACCATGCGCAAAGCCAGCAGGTTCAATCGCTAATGTATTTTTACAACCATCTTCTTAGCCGCACACTTTCAAGCAACATGTGTCATTGGTTACCAACATAACTGTAATTCGTCCTTAAAGGATTTTATGAATACATTTCAACACAATGGTCCCCTTTAAGTAGGAAAGAATGTTCGTCATAAAGGTAACAGTGTGAACAGAATATACCACGACAACTGTTTGGCTATTCATATTTGAACTGATAATAACAGATGAATACATATATCAACAGGTGATATGCTCAGTGTTGCTTGGACAACCTTCCTCCCCTTTCTAAGTTATACAGACACCACGTTTGAGCCAGTGAGTTCTCCTTACCTGTTAGGGGCATTCCAGACCCAGTGTCGGCTGATTCTGGCTGTCCACCGTCGGTAGAGGCATGGACTTTGGCGACAGCCAGCAGTAAAATGACCCACTCTGTCGCGCTGAACGACATGATTCCCTTTGCAATCATTCAATGGAAACGAGAGGACCTGGAGATCGTGCTGTTGGAAAGATGCGCCCGTGCTTTCAGGGATACTGTTATCTCCATAGAAACGGCGCGCGTACTTCTTTTACGCCAGAACAAGTAAAACAACTTTCCCCCCCAAGTTTTTCTGTGTTCTTTTTAGTTTTTACAGGACGGACACATTGAAATGACACAATTTAGTGAGAATTTCGGGTTTTTTTTTCTTTAGTTATGCACTTCGCATGGCAGTTCTGAAGCTGTCAGCGCATGCCTGTACCCGTCTCCGTGCTGAACACTGAATCGAGCATCATCCCCTCTCAGCGCGCGCTCACCATCACCTCGCGCTCTGCTGGCTATATTCTACTCGGGGTCTCCGCCCCCGCGTTCGCTTCGGGCCAATGAAACTCAGCGATTTTCTCATCGCGAACTCGTGTTCAACCAGCCTAGCGTTTCTTGTTATTTTTGTCACTTGACCTGAAGACATGTTAAGTTGATGTAGTCACAAGCACACTCCTTATCGTTTTTTTTAAGGAATCAAATGCGTTGACTACAGATTTCCCTTCAGCTGACAAGATTTGTATGTTAATTTTCATGCAGAATTGTCCGGAAGACCCATCGTTTAAAAGAATAAGGCCAGTTCAACATCTTACACATGACGAATTGCTTGCTGCAGTTTCATTTGCTTAATTAATGGCTAAGTGACACCTGTGAAGGAGTGGTTTCTGATTTGCTGTCCATTGTCTGCTCAGGTGTTACTGTTTTGTTAACAGTGTTTTAGAATATTTTAAAAGTAGTATGGCATGCTGTCTTCCCAAAACTGTATCATCATTAAAGGAAATGACCTCACTACACATGTTGAATCACAGGGGTTGTATGCACTCACCCAGTGCTGCTTGTCTAACGTGGTGTCAGGCCCTAATTGGAGATAACTACTTGTAAAGCTACAACAGAGTTATTTAAACTTAAAAAAACATTTTCAAACAATAATGCAAAAAAAAAAAAAGATTAAGACAAGTCACTACATATGTGAGCAGATGATATCACAAAGAAATAATGTTTTTTGTCTTCTAAATTTTATTTATTTTAATCCAAGGGATTTGCGTCATACAAAATGTAACTATAGCAACAACAGGAGAATCCAAATTCCGGCGAATGAGCAGGAGTCTGTCGGAAAATTAGTCCATCCTCGGGTGCTCCTGATGTCAGTCCCGGCTACGTCGCACGGATGTAACATTTACTATAGTTCAATACTGTTTTTTTTTCTTTTGTTGCAATATAAAGTTCTTTTTTTTTCAACAAACCCCAAATTTATATCAAAGATCATTAAAAATAAACAACTGATGAATACATTATATCAAAAAAGTATGAAGATAACCAACTCTTTCATATATATTTTATACATGCACATACTTCATTAACATGCAAACATGACTCTATTCAGGGAGCACAGCCAACAGCTAAAGTTGAGTTGGAACGCGGAAATAAAACGGTGCGGTTTAATAAGTTTGGCAGCTGGCTAAAGGACTTTCGAGGGGAAAAAGATGCTACAGAGACTGCAGATTTAAGGGGTTTTGTCACAGAAATCGGAGATTTATTTTCCCCACATTGGCAACATACAGGAACATTTAGTGGTCAGGAGGACATTAATCAAGCTCAAGGATGTGGCGAAAGTTCTCTTCTCACCGATCATAAAGCCGTAACTCAGAGCTTCATGTAATATACACATTCGTTGAACTACCCATCAAATAACAGTTGATTGGTGCCTTATTTTAGGGCATAAATAAAAATAATTCATGATTCATAAGAACATGTCTTTTTTAATACAATGAAAGAAGTGCGTTGCATTTTGGGAACTGACATAGAGGATAAATTTGATGCATGCAGTTTTCATAGATATCAATGTGATTGCCATTTCTGGATGTATTGTTTTAAATTATTTTCCCTTAAATAATCACCTTTGCCTTTATGTATATTGAAATGTAAATTGATAGTTTTTTAATTTTTTTTTTTTTTGCTGTTTTTTTTTATACAAAAAAAGATTTGGTCACTATCATGCTAAAGGCTGAACCTGGTGACCCCAGCAGATAAAGCTACAGAGCAAATGGCCACTACCAATGCTTCAGCTCCTTGCATAGCTCTACGGTCACAGTCAGAGCCTGACATGCTTTCAGTAAGGTGAATGTTAGCGGCCTTAAAGTTACCCAACTTATGTACCTTCTGTAGACACAGCTTTAATTTTCATACATTTGACTTTCATCCCAGAAATTAAAAATTTGAGTTTGTTTATTCTGTGTTTTAGCCACACTTTCTTTAGTTGTATTTGCATGATGTCTGGAGGGTTGAGCCAGGTTTAGCTGAGATATTGACATAGCTGCACAACTTCTTGCTTTTGTGCCTCTTGTGTGGTTGAGGTTGCCAGTCAGGATTACATGGTGTATGTGTCATGGTGCTTCATATTTCTGTTTACAGTAAAGATTTGTTGCGTAACTTTAGGCTAACTTTCACCTGCATAATCAACCTTTGCCCTCAATTTCAAACATTTGCTAACATTAGCTAACAGTCAGAAAAGGTACTGCGCCAAAAACCAAAATGGCTTAGGAAAGGGGAAGACACCAAGAGAACAAGTCAACAATCACGTGGCTGTTACAAGTTGATTTAAATAATAGTTATGAACAAATATTTAAATATCTGGACAAAATATACTGTTAATTTTGAAATCGCTCCACATTTAACTGTTGCAAACAGCATGGGTCACTGTGAATGTCCTCCTCTTGAAAGCTTGACAGCTTTGGGTGACTTGTGGAACCTGACTTGAGGGTTGCCATGGAAACGACTAGCCCCACCCCTTTCCCCCCTCATTGGATGGAATCCTTGAGTTCCGTCCAATCGGTTTAGAAGAGGGAAGGCTGAGATACGAGCAGCCTTACACCGCATGCATATAATTCCAACCTGCTTGTTGATGCTGAAATGCAGTACTGCTCCTAAAATGCACCAGTGCATTCACATTTAGCTGGGACAGAAGTACTGGTATCTGGTTAAAAACAAAAAAAATACAGGGCTGAACAGATCTTACTCTTTCTGAAGAGGACATTTGGTGAAGAACACAACATACTTCATAACAGGTGCTGAGGAATACTATATCTCTGCAAATGTTCTGTACTCAAATAACCTGCCCAAGAGTTTGAGTTCTTCCACCCCTTCTCGAGTTTTTATAGAAGGCAGGTGTTTCAAATCGGAGAGCAAAATATTAAAAAAAGAAGAAAAAAATACAGTTGCTCAATCTGTCTCCTGGAGCTCTGTTCCCTTGGGCTAAATGTTATGTTAAGATAAAGCACTTTGACTCAACTCCTGCAAAACATACACGGGAGAGGAACAGCGATGCAGTCTGATCCTCATAGTTGTGTGAGGAGAACATACTGAGCAGACCAAAACATGGGGGACGTCCTTGACACCCCGCCCCAAGAGGTAACGGAGAATTAACCCAAAACACAGAAGAACACACTGTACCAATGTCAGAGCCTCGGCCCGGGAAGGAAGTTCAACAAAGACAACCCTCACATTTCAATCCCGCACTCCACAACACACACTCAGCTAAGGGGGTACGGCTGAGGTACTCTTCTGTTACCACGACAACAAATGTCTTAATTGCTCCCTTAAAGGTACAGTAACAGTTATTATTCTTCACTGCGCTGTAGGTCTGCACCCTTTTCTCACAAAAAACTCAAACTGATGTACTTTGCAGGACTCAAAACAAGTGATAAGTGTTTGTACCACTTTAGGGAAGATACCATACCTTGTTTTAAGAGTTCAGAGTGTTCCTGTCTGCAACTGTGTAACCCTAGCAATTCTCAGATGTTAAAAAGGTTAAAACACGAGGCAAATATCTGATGTTTGGACAGAAACAAACAAAACTGATGCTGTGTTTTTTAAAAATACTTTGCTGATATAAATTTAGCTAAATACATTATGGCATTAGTCTTTTGCTGCGGAATTTGGCACCGATTTTTGGTGAATAAAATTAAAAGTGAAATAAACTGATTGCCACCACATCCTCTCCTTTCCAATATTTCAGTTTCAAAAAATAAACACAGTTTAAGGTGTTATACGGGACTATAATTAAACATTTCTCTGTCTGACACTAACGGTTTATATAATCTATAGGTAAAATTTATATGAACAGCCATTCAGACAAGTCTACTGTCCCACACCAACCCCCCCAACCCCCCCCCCCTTCCTCCTCCAGCAGATTTACTCAAAATAAATGAGCCTGCGTCATGTCTACGAGATATTTAAAAGGTTAGGCACTTTGTCAAAAACGACTGGAGCAGTACATAAGAAAGACCTGACGTAATACAGAACCATATGCAATTTACATGAAACAGTGATAATTTCTCTTGTCTTTTTTGTTTTTTTTTCCCCAAGTTTTTTTTTTTTTTTTTTTTTTTACAAAAATGCACATAATGAAAAGGTATATCTTCTACTTCTATAGCTCAATATAAAATAGTCACATTTCATTTAACTCCTTCAACGCTTTGTGTGTGAGTGAGTGTGTCTATCTGTGTGAGACAATTATCAGTGGTGTTTGAAAGAAATACTAGCTGAGCAACAGTAAAATGAATTCTTTTCACGCAGAGTATATGGTGAGTCTATTCCGGCAGTGGTATAACAGTATATCTTTGACAATGATAGCTCTTTCATGTGTGGGTTAAATACTGAGCAATTGAAACAGTCAAGTAGACAACCCTGCTGCGGTGAAACATAGATATCATTGAGGTCTCCTGACTCCCTTTAAAAACATCGTCTGAGACCCTTAACACTTAAGATTGCACCAAACCCAGCAAAAATGACATGTGTGTGTCTCTGTATAACACTTTGGCCTAGATTCAATGAAACGTCTCTTTAACGGCATATGTGACCCTCTCAAGACAGACCTTCAAAGTTTCTTTAAGGGTATTACTCTATCCTATTTCACAATGAAAATACCAAAATCTAAAGGACCGTGATATCTAGTCTCCAATAAAAATAAAAATACTCAAGATGATGATGTTGTAAGGTTCAAAAGTCTGTTTTGGTTGAATTGAGTGTAACCTTGAAGAGACTGAGTGAGTTTGGTTGAGTCTAGACCTGTGAATGACATTTATCTAGTTTGTTCACACCCCCTTTGACCGGGAGATCCACAGACAGACTTCTCTCTTCAGAGCGCTTGGGGGAAAAGCACCACTCTGTATTTCTGCATTTACTGTTGGTGGAAAATCTAGAGCTTCCCATCTCACTCATCAACACAGGAATCAGTGAGAAAAACCATACCTGTGCTCTACATCTGGATATCTTATCTCTGTACTTATGAAGTGATCATGAGTAGCTCACTAATAGCTCAGTGCAAAATTAAAAAAACATAAAACATTCCCTTATAAAGGCAGGAATTTCTAAAAAAAAAAAAAAAATTGACTATTTTGCTTTGTCCTTGCTGTGTATTAGTCTTTTTTCTGTGAGCATGCAGTTTATAACCAACATTCACACATACATACAGCAACAGTGTAAACTACCGCCTTTGCAAAGATGATAAAACTCATCACAATTCACCTTAAAATGCATTTGAAATTGTGTGCAAGAACCCATTACATGTGTGTATACGTGTCTGTAGGCATGTGTGATAGTTTAGAGTGAGTTCAGATAAACAGGTATATGTGTGCATGTGCACGTGAGCGTGTATGTTTCTGTATGTGCTGTGTGTGTATATGTTGTGTGTGTTGTGTGTGTTTGTGTTGTGTGCATGTGTGTGTATGTGTTGTGTGTGTGTGTGTGTTGTGAGTATGTGTGTGTGTGTGTATGTGTTGTGTGTGTATTGTGTGTGTGTGTTGTGAGTGTGTGTGCATGAGTGAGAGTGTGTGTGTGTGAGAGAGTGTGTGCGTGTGTGTGTATGTATGTGTGTGTGAGTGCGTATGTATGTGTGTATGTATGTGTTGTGTGTGTGTGTGTGTGAGTGTGTGTGTGTATGTGCATGTATGTGTTGCGTGTGCATGTGTGTGTGTGTATGTGTATGTATGTGTTGTGTGTGTATGTATGTGTGTATGTGCTGTATGTTAGTGTTAGTGTGTATATGTATGTATGTATGTATGTGTGTGTGTGTGTATGTGTTGTATGTTAGTGTGTATATGTATGTATGTATGAGTGTGTTAGTGCTAGCACCACTCCTCCTCCTGAGCCTCTCTGTGGCAGGGTGGTGCTGCAGCGCTGCTTCCGGGCCCAGCGCTGAGCCCCAAGGCGAAGTGGTAGCCATTGGGGACCCCGCGGCCCTGCTGCTGGGAGCCAGGAGCCCCAGTCCTGGGGGCGCGTCCAGGTCCTGCGCCAGCCTGGGAGCTTAGCGCATCCTGGAAGAGGTCCGGGCCTGCGGAGGAGCCCCCGTCCTGCGGGTGCGGCTGGCCCAGGTTGGGGTCGGAGCCGATTCGGGTGACAGGCATCGGGGAGCTGGCCTCGCCCCACAGCAGGGCCTCGTGTTCTGACAGACCCCGGCTCAGTCTCCCGGGGCAGGGGCCGGTTGCCCTGGCAACGCCGCCAACACTAATTCCGCTGGCGCTAACTCCGCTAGCGCTAACACCACTAGCGCTAACTCCGCTAGCGCTGATGCCACCAGCAGCGGTTGGCACAGGGGAGGAGTTGGCAGTTCTGTAGGCCACGCCGGGGCGGGGGGTGAGGGGGGTCTGGGGGAGCTGGCGCCGGCCTCGTCCCGGGGTGCTGGACCCTGAGGCCACTGTCACTGGGCTCCCTTTCGCTGAACCACTGCTAACCTGCATGAGCAAACGAGAAAGAAGCAGTCAGCTAAAACAGAGACACAGGGAAGAGGACGCGTTAAAGGGGGGGAGAGATGAGGGTCAGGAGCATGGGGCTCACACACACACATAGACACACACACACACTCTCTCACACACTCTCTAACACACACATGTAGACACACACACACTCACAACACTCACTCTCTCTCACACACTCTCAAACACACACACATAGACACACACCCGCACACGCTCACTTCACCTGCTTGCTGAAGGGAGGCTCATCGCTAGGGGAGACGGCGCAGCTGGCGGAGGTCGGCTTAGGCTGGCAGGACTCTCTGCCAGGGTAGCGGTCGCACGAGTAGTACCGCTGTTTTTTGGCTGAGGATGAGGAGGAGTGGTGCTTCCTCTCGTGAGAGCGGCCACGGTCCCTCTCACAGTCGCCTAGTGACGGGTCTCCCGGGGTACCTGTGCACAACGACACTGTCAGCTAAGGCACTCATACATAAACACACAAACACACACACACACACACACACACACACACACACACACACACACACACACACACACTCACACACACACACACACACAACACACACACACACACACACACACACACACTCACACACACACACACACACACAGCATCCATCACCACTGATATGATGCTGTATGTTATAGTTTCCTTTTTGCATTTCATACATTATTAAAAAAATAGGCATTTCATACAATTATAAAATATGGGTAAAACAAACCCGGACCCATCCACGGTTTGATATCCCTCCAGACGGCACTACTTCATTCTGATTTGGCACTTACAAGTGGCACGGTAACACTGTTATTCAAATATTAATTCACCGTAGAGGTGCCATTAAAAGGCAAAAGCCAGCCATTGCTCTGAGAATCACTTGACATAGAAACTGAGAAATCATTATCGCATAAAATCACCCAGTTTAATAACTGATTTATCAGGAACAAAGAACGCCTTAGCATTGCTGAGCTGATTGGTCTGAGCAGCTCTGTGACGGACTTAAAGCCTTTCAGAGGTATATAAATGACCGCTTCCCCCTGGAATGTGGACTGCAGTTCCTGGGTGCAGAGGATTGTCAGAGCAACCCCAAAAACGTTTTGTGAACGCAGACCCACCCCTCTCTGGCTCCAAGTGGCCATAAATTAGCGGGGGTCAATAGGTGAGGGACTCGTCATCTCCTTTTATCTGCGCAACAGCCCCCAGCTGTGGCCCCACCCCTCACGCCCGAGCTCTGCTGTGACACCATAACCCCATCTCCACCGCGGATGACCCTCCATGACAGACCACAAAATATAAATACAAAACCCTCCACCAGAACAATGCAAATAAATGACACAATGTCCGTCCAACTTAAACGCTATTTTAAATCCAAATACAATCTAAAATGAATATGTTTTTATGTGTTATGACAAAAACATTTCATATGTGTGTTGCATATATTAAAAGACTCCTCCAGCCATTATAGTACTGGGGATGTATTGTATACTGGAAAAAATGGATACATGCAACATGCAACAGGTGTATTCATCACAGAAAAAAAGTGTATTTTTAAGGCAATGTTTCAGGTATTTATGGTTCACCTGAAATATATCATTTCCCTTCACCTTCCACCTTCAACCACATTATTACTTTACAATGCATTCTGGGAATTTAGCTGGCACCCTAATTCAGAGAGATTTGCAGCGCAAACACAGAAGTAGCGACTGGGGTCAAAGTGCAACAATGCTCCAGAGCAGGGAAGTGTAGTCCCAGGGAGACTCAAGAATGGCTCCAGAGGAGGGAAGTGTAGTCCCAGGGAGACTCACGAATGTAAAAATGTGCATTGGGGAGCCTGTTGAACCGCTTTTGCGCTCATATACTGTAAGTCACTCATGAGCGGTCTGTGGGGTTTGTGATATGTGTTTGTAGTCATATAGTCTCCATGGTGTAATGTGAGCTACTGGAGGGTACCATGCTAAATGGGAGGTTCTGGATATGAGTCCAAAGGTCAGCCTTCATCACAAACAACAACAAAAATTAACTGATGACCTTAACAACATTTTAAACATTTTATAACAAAAACAAATATTTTATAACAACAAAAACAATTAATAAAAAATTTCCTGAATCGAAAAAAAAATCAGACCCATGAAAAAAGCCTGTAGATTATGTTTCTCCATTATTCAGAAGGAGCTCGGCGTAGAAAATCCATGACAAGCCCCTCGGACTCAGTCTTTCTCCACATAACCCGATAACGGCTGTCTAATCCCAGCAAGAATTTTTTCCTTGCCATTGGAACGAAGGTTGAGCAAGTTTCAAAGAATCAAGAACCCCTCCACCCCACCCCCACTCTCTCTCTCTCTCACTCGGACGTTTTTCACATATTAATCTATGTTACATCATTCCTCTAACAGCGGCCATTATTCCCTCTCTCTGTCACTCTCTGTGTGCATTGCTGTTCTCTTTACCTCTCTCCCTGTCACTGTCTTCCCTCCTCTCATCTCTCTCTCTCTCTTTCTGCCTCTCCTCTAATCTTCTTTTGCTCCATCCCCCTTTCCTCTCTTTCTCTTTCTTCCTCTCCCACCATCTCTCCTTCTCGCTCATCCTCTCTCCCTCACTTTTCACCTCTGCTCCTCTTCCAATTTCTCTCTTCCCCTTTAATGACATCCATACATTTTTCTTCATTCTTTTTTTTCCTCACTCTGTCATTCACTGTGTGCTTTCATACTCTCTTTCCCGCTTTCCTGATCTTTATCATTTGTAAATATTATCATATTATTAGAATTAGTAGCAGTATTTTATCATTTGTAATAAACGGAGCCAGTACCCGCAGGGCTGGAGGGCTGGTGGCCGTCAGGCCGGTCAAGCGAGCGCTGCTTCCTCTCACGCTCTCGGCGTCGGTGGCAGCGATGGTGGTGATGATGGTGGTGATGAGATTTCTCCGGCGCCGGCCGCTCCAGGGCGTAGTCACGCAGAGACACCTCCGGAGGGCGCTGAGGGGCCAGGGTGGACGCAGACCGCCTCATGGGGCTAGTGGCGGCAACAATGGGCTGTGTAAAACAACAGAGAGAGACGAAGCATTCAACAAAGGGCATATGAATAAAAAAAAAGCTACCTCCATGTCTACAAAAAGAAATTGCACTGTGACGGAGCCAGTATTAATTCAGTGTTTTGTTACTTGTCCTGTGCCATTGTCAATCGCTTTGGCTGTATTGTCATAAGCAGTCATGCCAATAAAGCATTATTGAATTGAAACTGGGAAGTTAGAGGATGGAGGGGAAACTGGGCGGAGAAGTGAGGCTCTGTCATGGTCCTTCAGACTGAGGTTTCACCGACTCCACCAAATGGGTGGAGCCCAACAAGCTGCCAATCACTAAGTTATTAAATTGGACCAGCATTTCAGGGTAAATGGTACCATTGTATTTATCTTGACATTTCAGGGATAAATAATGGCACCAGTGCGTCAGGGATGTTACCCCTCTCCACTCTGATCTGAGAGCTCTTTGTCAGGTTTGTGCCGCCGTTGCTGTTCATTTGTGAATGCACTTATGTTCTCCTACATAGTAGGTCAGTCATAAGGGACCTATAATGTTTTCAGAGGTTTGTGATTTGTGTCTGTGCTGAATCTCCTTGGTCCAATTTCAGCTGCTGCAGTCTTGATAAATGGGAAGTCCTGAGAGGGAGTCAAAGGAACGCTAGCACCACCTAGTGGTAATAATCAGTCCTACACCATTTGTCACCACATTCAGGAGTTCCCCCTTTGACCCAAAGCCCTGTGTCAATAAGGCAAAACTCTTTTCTGTCCCACTCTACAGTAGCAGTTCTCCATCAGTCAGGTTTTATTATGTTATTATTTTCATTTTACAGGCTCACACCCCTCAAAGCCCAGCACAACTGCATGACTGTCACACTAAAACAAGAATAAAAGAAAAAGTAAAAGGGGAGAATATTGTATCAGTTCCTTATAGGGTTATATTTAGGAATAAGTTAAGGTTAGGGTTAGGTTAGGTTAGATTAAGGTTAGGGTTAGGTTAAGGCTTGGGTTAGGGCTAAAGTTTATCAAAATATTAGGAATACTCACTGAGTCACGCGTCATGCACAAATTGTATTCAAAGTACTTGTTTGAATAACAGGTAACTATACTTAGACATGTATAGAAAAGTTGTGAAATCCACTTTGGGCTGATCTAAGCCCCATGCAAACTCCAGAATGCCTTATTCAACACGCCAGCCCCTCAGTGGATTAACTGCACATTATAAACACTGGCTCAAAACGCTGCGCTAAGTTGTGGAAACAGTCTGCTCCTTGTAAATGTGGTGGAATTTAAACTGAAATGCATCAAAGCTGTGTGAACGCCAAGCCTGGAGTATAAGCAAAACATTTGCTATTTTCCGATAAGTTTGAATGCAACATGGCCAGAACATTTTTTCCTTCTGTAACAGAACTGGTTTGGAACAATAAACACAGTATGTTCTATGGCTCTCTTGGGGACATTCTCCTCATAAGAAACAGCATGTAGCAATTTCATTTTTCAAAATATAAAACCGCTATCTGTCTTTGCTATTGAAAGGTTTTAATGGGTGTGAATGTGTCTGGGTCACAGACACAAAAAAGACTGAGGAGAGGACAGAATCAACACTAGAAAAACTTAAACCACAGGAGAGGGGAGTCCCACATGACACAAGTCACATATTTAAAATGTAAGAACAGCAGAGTGATCGACTTGTCGTCTCATTTCAACAAGGAAATAAAGCCATCTCCCATAAGAGCGTACACACTCTTTACCTACCAAAGACCTGTTTATACCAGCACAGACAGTGAAGGAGTGTTATGTGCACAGAATATGAAGAGAAATGAAGGTAAGGGATTGGAAGGTGACCAGGACAGTGAAAAGGTAATGGGATGTGCACAAAAACAACAGATCCTTGATATGACATATGACACCAAACATCAAATTCACACACATATGCCTGAATGCAGGTGCATAAGAACACACACACACAGACACACACACACAGACAGAGAGCAACACGCACACACACACATGCAGAAACACACACGCACATACAGACACACAAACACACACATATGCATGCATGCACATGCAGACAGAGCACACACTGACACGGACAACCACACACAGTAAGGCCACAGTGGGCATGTGCAGTAGTGTGGAGCAGCCTGAGTGAGGCGCTGGAGGGCAGGAGCAGGGGGTGGAAGGGGGGATGGGGCAGGGGAGTGGATGGAGATCAGGGCAGGAGCAGGGGGGTGGATGGAGATCAGGGTGGAGGCTGTGCAGATGGGGCTTGACAGAGAGCAGGTGAGGAGCAGCGGTACATACGGACAGGTGTGCGGGCAGGTTTGGGTGCAGGTGCAGGTGCGGTGCTGGGCCAGATCGGCCGAGGCCCCCCGGCTGCCAGACAGGACAGCCATACGGCAACAGCGGCCATGGCAACCACCACACAGGGGGAGAGAGGAGCAGAGAGGAGAAGGAGAGAGAGAGAGAATGGACAAGGGAGAAGGAGAGGAAAAAGGCAAGAGGGAGGATAGGAAAGAAGGCAGGAAAGGTGGAAAGAGGGTGAGAAAAAAGAAGTACAGAGGAAGAAAGTTAGGGAGGTGTGCGGGGAGAGAGTGATAGAGTAGGAGAGTGAGGGACAGAGGGAGGGAGGGAGATATAAGGGGGAAAAAAATAAAAGACAGAAGGAACGCACATAAGGAGACAGACAGCAAAGCAAGACAAGACAGCAACCACAAAATAATACATATGAGCCAATCAGACATCTGGATAAAACAGCCAGCCAATCAGAGCATCGCTTAGAGGAGGAAGTGAAACACTGTGAGAGAAAAGTAGATTAAATGAAAGACAAATACACAAAGCAGGAAAAGAACATGTGGAAAGAACTAAGACTGCATTCCTCCTTAAAACAAAACTCTATGTTTTTCCTTTTTTTTTTTTAAAGAACGGCATATTATGACACATTCCTTGAAACTAAATCATAGGTGTTTTATCCAGGTTTAATTAGTTTCAAATTCAATTCAGTACCAAGGTCAGTAAACAGGGGAACGAACATTTCTCCAGCACTGAATTTCAGATTCACTCACCATTAATTATATCTGACACCTTTCATACATGAGACTAAGATATCGTGCATAATAACCGTAATTTCACTTTGAGGTACGGAGTAAGTAAAGAGTTTACTCCATGTTTTGAAAAGTAACCATTTTCACATTACAGGTAATTGCCTGTAATCATACCTTACCATGTCTGTCATTTTCTCTCTTGACCGTAACATGGAGATATGAAGAAAAATTATGTGGAGCTGTAATTTATCGTTCCAGCACAATTAACCCATGTTGAAATGAATGTGTTGTATCACAGGTTCAGTACAGAGGGTTTTGGTTATTATCCTATAACCTGCATGGTGAATCAACATTACACTCAACTATGAGGCAGCTACTGCTAAAGTTGCCATATCACAGTTCCAAAAGAGCAAGCACAAAGTGTTTAATGTTGTATTTTGGATGACAATTATATTTACAACAGCAAATAATGGCAAGTAGGGGCATAACTGTATACATCTTTGAACCAAACGTTTGTCATGTGAATTATCTGAGAGCAGTGTGTGAATAACCTAACTGAGTGTGGGGTGTGTGTAGCATAGGGTTTACCTGTATCTCAGTGTTGAGTCTGGTCTCTGTGTGTGTGTGAGTGTTGGGTGTGTATCGCGCAGGGTTTACCTGTATCTCAGTGTTGAGTCTGGTCTCTGTGTGTGTGTGTGAGTGTTGGGTGTGTATAGCCCAGGGTTTACCTGTATCTCAGTGTTGAGTCTGGTCTGTGTGTGTTTGAGTGGGGTGTGTATAGCGCAGGGTTTACCTGTATCTCAGTGTTGAGTCTGGGCATGGAGGCCGCTCTCCCCTGGGTCTCCAGAGCTGGGCCAATACCAGCATCACTGTCCTGATCCGTCTGTACGTCCATGTCCTACACAACATATAAAATACACACACACACACACACACACACACACACACACACACACACACAGAATATCACACACAGTTATTTGCGCACTTTAGCTTTGGCTGTGCTGGGTTATGAGTACCTTAGCTTTGGCTGTGCTGGGTTATGAGTACCTCAGCTTTGGCTGTGCTGGGTTATGAGTACCTCAGCTTTAGCTGTGTTGGGTTATGAGTACCTCAGCTTTGGCTGTGCTGGGTTATGAGTACCTTAGCTTTAGCTGTGTTGGGTTATGAGTACCTTAGCTTTGGCTGTGCTGGGTTATGAGTACCTTAGCTTTAGCTGTGTTGGGTTATGAGTACCTTAGCTTTGGCTGTGCTGGGTTATGAGTACCTTAGCTTTAGCTGTGTTGGGTTATGAGTCCCTTAGCTTTGGCTGTGCTGGATTATGAGTACCTTAGCTTTGGCTGTGCTGGGTTATGAGTACCTTAGCTTTGGCTGTGTTGGGTTATGAGTACCTTAGCTTTGGGGACCTCCTCTGACTGGCCCCTCTGGACTGTCCTCTTGCTTTTTGGCCGTTGGACCTCCTGCGACTTTTCCGCTTCCCTAAAAGAAGATTCTGTGATGGTGCCGTCCTGATCTTTTCTGGGTTTTCAAAGGTACAACCCGGAAACACACGTATACACACAAAAATGGACACACACAAACACACGGTGGCAGGCAAAAACACACACGGACACACACACACAAAGACAACACCCATTCACATACAGTTGATTGATTGATTTTCAATTGCAAGATTTGCTGCTTGTTGCTTTCAGAGAAAAAAAGCCACTAACACATAGTGGACATATAACTAGATACCATTAAAACCCAGTAAACTGGCAGGGCTGTGCAACTGTTGTGTGTGAAGCTCCACCCTTGTACTCACACTGCTCCCCCATTGGTCAGGGCGGTGGTGGTGGGCGTGGCCTCTGGCTGGGGCTCAGGCTGGGCCTCTGATTGGGGCTCGGGCAGTGTGGGCGTCGGTTGGGCGTTGCCAAGCTTTGGCGGCAGGTCTTGAGCCGTGGCCAGTGGGACCATGGGTTTAAAAAAGGCACCCATTTTCCCCTGCAAGATGCAGCAGAGAGGAACCTGGTCTATCAGACCGCACAAGACTTATTATTTCATAATAATAAGTCATCGCCATATTATTTCAGTGACTTAGGACTACCACTCAGGAAATAGTGAATTCTGGGTAATAAATCATAAACACTTTAACATTACAACACTATCACTTAACATTCATATCTGTAATATTTCCACATTATTTTTCATGGGTCATATTCCAGCTTAAATAAAATGTGCTGTGATAACGCTGGTTGTGATTCTTAACGAGATAAATCCTCATGTTCATCTCCTTTTACTTGGGCTGCCGAACAGGCTTCACCATGAAAACCCCCCGCTTTCACACTTTAAACAGATTAAACGCCTCACTCTGTTTCACGGTTGTACTGTAAGCCTGTTAATGTTCCAGAGGGAGGGAAGGGAATTTACTGGCTTTTTCTCTGTCTTTTCTCAAACGTGCGCTGCCAGAAACTGCAAACAGTCACACTGCAGTCCACCAGCTGAGCTGCGCAGTCACTCTGCGCACTCATGCGCAGCTAACACAGTCACACTGCAGTCCACCGGCTGAGCTGCGCAGTCAGCTAGTTTAGTTGTGCAGTGTTTTGATCAGAGGACTTTACTTCACGCTCAGCTGACACAATCACACTGTAGGTGACTGATCGACCACAAGAGGGCGCTCTCACATATGTCTGAGAGAGGGAAAACCATTCTGACTGAACTCATCCCCCTCTAGGGTGACACTGTGGCCAGTAATGAGCCATCCTGTTTAGGAGTTCGTGGAACTAGCTGGAAAAGCAACACCCTCCCATTTTCTCAAGGCCTATGACCAGGACAACTTTGTCACAATGTAAAATACGCAAGAATGGGCATCACAGCTCATGGGAAATCGTTTGGACGTAGGTCATGATGCAACGACATTTTCAAACTATGGGAAAAAAACAAAGATATTCCCCTTCTTGTGAGGGAAAAGCGCCCCCTGGTGTTGCCACAGGGTCACGCAGCATTGGGTTTTACCTGGGGTCCGCCTGGGCTGGGCTGCGGTGGAAGTTTCTTGGCCCGGTTCTCCTTGTAGTAGTCAAAGATCATCAGGGCGGCATAAACCTTCCCCACTGTCAGCTCGTCATCTGGGGGAGAGAGGCAGAGAGAGGGAGGGGAGGGGAGGCAAGATGTGTATTATGTACAACAAGGCCTGCTGGATTAAACATTGTCATTGATCTCCCACGCCGTTAACCAGCAGAGCGATGGAAGTTATCACAGGCTTGTAATGATGATGATGATGATGATGATGACGCTGATGATAATACCGCCTCGCTGGTTGGTTGGTTCTCAGTGCACCAGAGAGAGCAGCAAGGGGATGTAGTTTCAGATCCAGCCACTAGGTGTCACTGCAGGCACAGCTTTTCCACTGAGCTGTTATCTATGCTGAAGAGGGACTCAGATGCCAGCAGGTGGAGGAAGACTGTGTGTTTATCTGAGAGGGGGCAGGTGGACCGAGTCGGTGTGTTTGTAAGGGGGGAGCAGGTTTAGAGACTGTCTGCGTGTTTGTGCGAGGGGTAGAGGGCAGGTTTGGAAAGCATAAGTGTCATTTTACCAGCTGGAGGCTCTCAAAGCCAAGTGCTTGCTCTACCTGCTGCCCGCAGCACAGGCAATGTAAAAAAGACACATCTTTACAAAGCTGTCTAACCCCATAGACAGAGTGGGGGGGTGTGAATGAATGAGCTGTGAGGGAGCTTACGCTTTGGGGGTCACCAGCAGATCCACGGTTTTGGGGGACAGGTTGGGCCACACATTATTAATCTCCCTTTTTAAATCAGCATCACAAAGGCTCTGGGCCAGCACTCCTGGAGAGAGGGAGAGAGAGAGAGAGAGAAACATGAGAGAAATAGAGCAATAAAGGGAGAGAGAGAGATGAGGGCATTTCTTCCCTCATCCCTTCATTATTTGACCCCTTCTTTGCTCATATCAGCAAATTAAATCTCCCTCTTTGCCTCATTCACAGTTGTCCTCTTATCACGCTTCCCTCTCTTCCTTCCCTCTTATCTAACCGAGAGGTAATAGAGCCTTCTAGAACCTGAAGGAAACAGAGCAGGGGAGGGAGGAAAGGGCACTACAGAGAGAGAGAGAGAGAGAGAGAGAGAGAGGGGAGGTGGAGAAGGGCACTGCGGAGGGAGTGAGTAAGGTGGAGAAGGGCACTACAAAGGGAGTGAGTGAGGTGGAGAAGGGCACTACAGAGGGAGAGAGGGAGGTGGAGAAGGTCGCTGCAGAGGAAGAGAAGGAGGTGGAGAAGGGCACTGCAGAGGGAGGGAAGTGCACTACATAGGGAGTGACGGAAGGGCACTACAAAAGCAGGAAGTAGGGAAGTACTTCTGAAGTGCCCTACCTGACCTCCGCTCCTCCCTCTGAAGCACCCTTCCTCCACCAAAGGCAGGCTCCTATTGGGCCACACTGGGCACGGAAGGGTACTGCAGAGGAGGACTGAGCAGAGGGGGGCGGGGCCGACGCAGGAAGCAGAATCTCACCGGACGCCAGCTTGATCTCCAGCGCGGTGCGGATGAGGGCCATGAGGGTGGAGGTGAAGTGCACTGTGTTGTCCTCGGCGATGGGCATGTTCATCCTCACCAGCCGCTGGCAGGAGGGGTGGGGGTGGGGGAGGAGCCGTTAGACCACTCCCTAAATACAGCTTACCCAATCAGACACCACATCCATCACTCTCATAAACACCACTTTCAGTGTGCTGGAGACATGGCTGAGTGCTCACTTTAAACTATGGAGAGGGCATATTTAATATTGTATGTTTCATTATTGTAAATCATTTGTTTTTTTTTTCACCAGTTATTGTTTGATTATTTTCTGTTTATAGCCATGTGCATGATGTTTGGGGCCACAAATCTCAGTGAGATCATTCCTGATGAAATAAAGGTTAAATAAAATTAAAACCGATTTTAATTCAGACTGTGTTTGACCCAAGCACACATGATCTCTGCACACAGAAAGTTTCTTATTCTTCTAAAAAAAAAAAAAAAAAATACATAAAACCCGGAGAGACAAATGCGCATTTAGATCCCGTACAAATGGCAGGAGACTTGAGCATGAGGTCATGCACAGCAGTTAGACATGAAGAGATGGAGGAGTGAAGAGATGCACAGAGTTAGCATGCATGACCGATCCATCAAAAACAGCTCAGTGAGTCACAAACACCACATTCCTACGTCTTTCATTTCTGTTTAGGTTTTCACTTCAAATAATGTCCGGTACGCTCAAACCAGTAAAAACTAAACCCTTTACCATTTCACAAATATTTCAATAATAGAGCTGATGAGTGGTAAGAACTAATATGTGCCCAAACGAACTGTGTGCAGAATGTGTTAACTGCTATCATACATGTATGTCATTTAATGCACTCCAAATTGTAGAAAACTGTATAAATCAAGAAACACTAAATATGTACCTTAAAATCTGGGAAAAAACATAATATTATAATTAGCAAAAATTTATTCAGTTAAAACGTCCATCATTAATGAAAATATGTTTTAACCTGCATACATTTTTTTGAAGTTCCAGACAGAGCAGAGGTGATTGGCTTAACGGTGAGCCAATGAGAGTAGAGGACAGAGTCAGTATAAGGTGGAAGGGGGAGGGGCTACCTTGTAGGCGATTCTTGGTGGGCATTTCTTTCCCAAACCTAAGGGCGGGGTCAGGTGCAGAAACATCTGGTACATATCGCGGTAGGTCATACGGCCACTTCATGGAGGCCCAAGCGCACAAAACGATGACATAATAAAGTTTTGAAAAAAAATAATAAAGCAACCAAATGAAAAAGGAAACAGGGTATTTTAGGAGGAAGAGGACAAGACACAGGGGGTTTAAAACATAAAGAAAATAAAAGAAAAAGAGAACGACAAAGAAAGAAAAACAGAAATCTCTGTTATTTAGATTTCCGGGAGAAGGCCAGTATCAGATGCCATCCCTGCTCCAGGAGGAGTGCGGATGGATCCGCTGGATTCATGATGAGGGAGGAACTGAAACACCTTGAGCCCTGTGGTTGTTTTTGGGGGAGGGAGATGATAGTGTTGGATGAGGGGCACACTGGGGCACGGCGGGGGGTGATAGGGCGGCCCCAGGTCGCCCGATGGTGGGGGTAATGGATGACTGCTTCCACATGCTGAGGGGCATTGTGGGTAGCCATCCGGCGCTGGAGAACAAAGGTCTTCAGAAGCCTAGAACATTCCATGGGTCAGACCTCAGCGACTACCCACAATTCCCTGCACCGACAATTTAACTCCAAGTCTGACGACCGGGGGTGAATAGAGCACAACTTTATCTGCAAACTGAAATATTTTAAGCCTCTAATGATCTTTTCATAAAATACAGATAGAAAAGTCAGTAAGCACTGCTAACTGTGTTCTGACTCACTAATGATGCCAGCGCTGCTTAAAACGTCTCTCAGCTTTGGTCATGATGGGCCACCGTACTTACTAGTTCTCCTGTTTCTCAGCATGTCATTGAACTGTCAAAGTAATTTATTACACAGTTATAAACTACTCTATAAACACACCTGCTTGTCTTTCCCACAGGTCTGAATTTGCTGCTGATTTTACTGGGTAACTGATTGGGTTACTACACTCGAGTGGCAGTTTTACAGACCTTAAAGGTAAAGACAAAAGCCAGCAAACCCTGAACTGGCCCCATAAAAACCTACAGACACCTGCAAGCCTCCAAGACCTGAGCATGACAAGCGTAATCATGACTGTAGGGGGTTGAGAAGTTCCCTCAGTCCCTACACCTGATGAGGGCCAAACCTAGATTTCAGAAGCCTTTGTTTTCCTGCCTCACATAATTACCCACTACCCAATTAGTATGGGAGAACGAATAGGAGGATCAAGTCATTCTCTGGCATTTTGGAGGGGGGGAGGTGCCAGCAGCCATTCAGTAAGGTCTCTGGGCATTCATCTCCCCCTAGTGGAGGAAGCTTGTTCTCACACCTTGTATGCCACCCTGTTTGGGCAATTCTTCCCTAAGCCAAGAGGGGGTGATATAACGCGCAACAGTTTGTACATATCCTTATAGGAAATCCGCCAACTGCAAGAAGAACAAGATGGGTTAAAACACACAAAAAACAGCAAACCGTTTGAGGAGAATTTAAGGGTTTTGGGACAACGGATTGTGTCTCGATCAAAAGTACGCTATCTGTGTAGCTAGCATTTGGTGACACAAAGGATCCTGAATATCTGCGCTGAGTTAAGTTACTATAGCCACCTCTGGAGAGTACTGTGTGGACAAAGTTGGGGCATAGTTGTTATTAAATTTTAGATTAAGCGTGTCACCACTATAAGAGATGCTGTGACAGGACATCATGTTCTCATCAGAGATTAAGTCCCATCAAATTTATATCACCATAAAATCGCTTTAACAATGTTCAGAATGGACATGTAAATTGGGTGAATCTGTTGAATTTGTCCCGACCAAACTGCAAACACTGAGCCTCAAGCAGAAAACAGACCCACTCTCAAATCTCACATTTAAGTATACAACAATATAAACAGGAAAAAAACTCCTATCACCCCCCACCACACCCCACCCAGAGCCAAAAAGTAGCTGGTTAACTTCCTGCTGATGGAAATGAGTTCTATTTCCCAGAATCCCCGGCTCCGGTGGGAAACCGTAATCAGTGTGACATGTGGAGTTTGGAGATACTTTTGAACAATGCTAAACTCCTGGGACTCCAATTTCCCCTAATCTGAAGTAATTGGATTTTCCCCTAGTTTGATGAGGATTAGTTTTTTGGAAGGAGGTCTTTTTAGATCTTAATTACAACAATCTGTGAGGGGGTTTATATATTTATTTACTTATTTATTTTTGGGAGGTTAAAAGGATTTACTTTATCAGCAAATGCAGTGGCAGGATTGAAGAAGAATTCAGTTCTTTTTATCAAGTATAATACAGTAATATTTGTAACCAAACCCATGGGACAGTTGGATATTGTAGCCAGAGTCTATGAGGAAGAAAACTACATATCCCAGAATCCCCCAGTATACAGACATGCCCAGTGATGACCGCTCACTATACTTGCCTTGTCTGTGGTTTTCCATTACATTCACACTACAAGCCAGGCTGTCGTGTAAACATCCAATAACATTGAAAGTAAATAAGGGGAAGGCAATACTAGGGGGGTGTCTCTAACAGCAGAGACTGGACAGCCGCCAAGATGCCAAATCACTAACTATTTTTTTGTTTTGTAAAATTTGCCCAAAACGCAATTCTGAAACTTTTTTCAGGGTTGACGTGTTTTGAGGGTGGAGGAAAAACCAAAAAGGATATATGCGTTTTCTCATTCCTTCATCCCCGCCTAACAAGGAGCTGTTTTGGCACAACGTGGATAACCGGATTATTGACAGCAATCCGGACCACATCCTTAGTACAGATTAGCCCACTCACCGCCACTAATATCAGCTTTCATATTCCCAAATTATACTTCAGAAGTCAAACAATTAGCTCACCAAAATTACTTCCATACTGCTGCCACTGCTCCAGCCCCCTTGCCCCCACCTGCAAACCCCCCCCAAACAAATTCAAAGTTGTCGCATTTTAGGAGCTGCGCCCTTTCCTGTCAGGGCCTGGGCGGAGGAACACGTACCAAGCAGCCGGGTCGTACTCCGCCCAGACGCGGATGAATTCGTCCAGGTGATGAGGCCCCAGAATGGAGGCGTCCCGGGTCAGGTACTCAAAGTTGTCCATGATGACGGCCACAAACAGATTCAACATCTTCAGTTCAGGGAGACAGGAGAGATCAGAGGATTAAGATGAAAGACACTTGGTGGAAATAATAGCACTAATAATAAATAATGTCATGACTCCACTGTGTTTATGTTTATTATTTTATTTATACCTTATTCATACAACTTTAAAATATTTAAAATTTCTTTCCAAGAGACATATGTTCAAGAAACAACAACAGTAAGGTGTGTAAGAAAGAAATGATGAGACAAAACTCAGAAATTGAGCATATTAACATTCCTCTGTTGCTGTCTTTCATACCCTAGCTTTGAATCCATACAAAGAGATGAGGTGGCCAGAATTCAGTTTGTTTAGGGTTAATAGGGTTAGGGTTAGAGTTCAGACCACAGAGCATAATGAGTAAAAGGAGTTTTCCTGATCTCAGCATGGTGCTGGGAGTTTGAGAAAGTATGCTTTGTGTGTTACATGCTTGGTAGGTGTGTGTGGCACCCACCAGGAAGGAGCAGAGGAAGATGAAGGAGACGAAGTAGAAGTAGGCGAAGTCGCTGCCGCACTCCTTCCCGCTGGAGCCCGAGCGCTCGTCACAGGGCCGCTGGCTCAGACACGCCAGCATGATCTCATGCCACGCCTCTCCCGTCGCACTCCTGATACACACACACACACACACACACACACACACACACACACACACACACACACACACACACACACACACAGGGCAGATACACACACACACAGGGCAGATACACACACACACACACGCACACATACAGGGCAGATACACACACACACACAAAGAGCAGATACACACAAACACACACACACATGCATGCACAAAGAGCAGATACACACACATGCACATGTGCATGTGTACACACACACAAAGGGCACACACACACATTAAGCACAAGGCAGACCCGTATCAGTTCCAATTCCAAAAATAAAACCTTCAAATTAAGACAGACTGAACTTTAGATCATGGTGGTTTCCATCACAGTAGATGAAAGTCAGTTCTCAGTCTGTGTCCTCCACACAAACACACACACGCACACACGCACACACACACACACACACACACACACACACACACACACACACACACACACACATACCTGAACAGGAGCATAATGGCTTGGACGAAGGTTTGGAAATTGTTGTGGTGATTGATGGAAGAGTCCTCATTGAGTTGGATATTCCCAAACACCTGGGAAGAGGCAGGACAGATCCCACTTTAGGGACAGAATTCCAGGATGTCCCGTTGAGATTTCATTTTTTATAAATCTAAATCGAACATCCATACAGCAGGTTACATGTAAATTGAAATTCACTGGCATTTACAGTTGTAGTTATTTCCACATCAGGCAGAATGTTTGGCAATGTGGCCATAATAATAGGTAGCGTTAGTTAAATTATGACAAATGCATATATGTATTTGTGAAGATAATATGAATTTAGCATTTTTCTACACTTGCATAATTATGAATTCTTCAGGAGATTTTGCAACAGATGTACAAAACAATAAGTAATTATATCAGTTAATAAAGTTGCAAACGCAGCAAAAGACTCAGACCAGGACCACATCGACAGACATTCCTCCTTCACTTGGGCTCACAATTAAATGCAAACATTAATTTTTATCTTCACCGACACAGTTTGGAGAGTTCAGCTGTCACAAAAATTAACTTCCCAAACTCATTCTTGTGGAGACAGATCACAATACCTTTTTACAATTGTCAGTAAAAGTTATGGACAAATGTTAATTGGCTGGGCTCTCAGCCAGTGTTGAGGAGTTTAATATTTCATCATTGTAATGCATTTATAAAATATTGAATATTTTAAATTATTACAATATATTTAATCCATACCAAATTTCAAATATAGATTCTTTATTTTCTGAATGTATGAATGATATGACATATCCTTATTATGTGAAACTGTTTATGAGGTAAAACAGCCATTACTAACTAAAATAACACAATGTAAATACTAATACATAAAATACTGAATAGTAAAAAAAAATAAAACTTTGGCTTTGCATTCTGAGGGGCGAGAGAGGGCTGAGGGTTTGGCCAAACACATCGCAGTGAATAAACAGAATCCTGATTAGCCTGTGGTTTGCACTCAGACCAACACAATCGCCTTTGATTTACAATGCTATGTATGGATTCTATGAATCTTCACTGTACTTGCAATTTTGGAAATTGCCTGAGTTTTTTTTTTGCAGCTGACAGTTGAAACCATTCAGTCTCAATGGCATCATTATCATTCTAATTCTTTTTATGGCAAAAAGGAACAAGAGTATCCTCAGAAGCGTAAAACAGATCAACTGCACAAAAGATTTCAAAGGAATGAGTCCACCCAAAAGCGTATGAACTTATGGAGAGAAACAAAAAAATGCAGGGTGATATGTCATAAAACACAAACTGAAAAATATATGAAGATACTATTTTACAAAAATGATATCATTTACAGGTTTATTTTTAGAATATATTGCTTGAAAAGGGTGATGAAAGAACGCATCAGTGCCACATGTCCTTGAGCGCGCTTTGTTGTTTTGTTAGGCCGCCATTCAAGGTCACCGTTGATATTTCATCATATGACTTCTCAGTTCAAGGTACCATAGAAAGCCCACCATGAAGGATTAATTTTCTGTGGAGGACTCTGGGTAAACCAAACCACACAAACAAGTTCACTTCAACTGGCCATGTGATCACTCCACTTATGCCGAGGATGACCTCTCAGTGATGCTGTCTGGTCACACAAAGGCACTCACCTGCATTCCGATGATGGCGTAGATAAAGAACAGCATGGCGATCAGGAGGCAGACATAAGGCAAGGCCTGGAGGGAGAAAAAATAAAACTCAGCCAGGTGGGGGAGCTATTTAGTGAGCTCGGCTGGAATACCGCACAGGTGAAACAAATAGAGTAAAGATTTTTCTGGGCTACCCCAGAGAAGAGGGGTGGCTCACCTTGAAGGACTGGACGAAGGTCCAGAGCAGGATCCGGATGGTGTAGCCCTGCCGAAGGAGCTTGATGAGACGGGCGGCACGGAACAGGCGCAGGAAACTCAGATTTATCAGTTTGTCCTGCAGAGGGAGCCGTAGAGTCAAAAACCACTACAGTGCTTCAGCAGGAAACTACTTACAGTCAGCTAAACACTATTTACTGGCACATTATGATGCATGTGTCTCCAATTTTGCAGAAAATTAAAAATTTACCAGCATCTAAATAGATCAAATTTTTATATTAATGTATATTTACACAAATATACATAAATTATAATCATGCTATATAGTATTTCATGAAATCTGTCAACCTCTTTATCTGAAGCAACCTGCCACTGTACATAACAGATTAGATGTTAGTTGTTGAGGGAGAAAAATCGTCAGGAGTTAACAGGAAAAACCAATGGGATTTTTTTTCTTTCCAGTTCATGTGAATGGGTGGGTCATTATGAGCACTTTAATGAATGGCAATGTCAATGACCATAATGATAATGTTCGCAGAGGCTCGGAAACCCAGATGGCCAGATCTCTGGAGATTTTGAGATGCTGTCGATTTACAGTCGGGGCGCAGCACTTCCTGTTGCGGCTATCACCGTGTCAGTGGTAGGGCAGCTTGAGGCCGCTGTCAGATTCTGCTGACATGAGACACGTTGATACGTGTCTCTCCCCTCTATTTTATCGCTGACTTGTGTCCGATAGTTACAGTCTGAATCGCTGAACTCTCTTTAAGATGCTTAACATAACCAAATTCTCCATCCAATTACGTCACCCTCTCTGACGAGAACTGTTTTCACCAGGCTTGCAGCCCAGAGGTATAAACCTGGCACACAATGGCTTTGATGATGTTATTGTTGTTGTTGTGATGATGATGATGATGATGATAACCATATATTATATATGATATACAATATGGGATCATCAGTGCCTTTCAAAGACCTGATTGGCTATTCAGAATGGGGAGGGGCTAACTCACTTGATCACGATTTACTGATTGGATGGACTGGCAAACAATGTAAGGGTGGTGGAAAGACTGAGAGAGCGTGCAAGACAGACATGGTGAGGAGAGACATGGTGAGGGGGAGATGGGGAGGATGGGAACGCTCACTTACCGAAGCCTAGCGCAGCCGTTCAGTCAGGGCAGACAGGCATCAACCAAGATTAAGCATGAGAGAGAGAAAGAGGGAGAGAGGGAGAGAGAGAGAGAGGAGAGAAAGGAGAAGGGAGACAGAATGGTAAAGATGGGGAGAGGGGGAGAGAGGTGGAAAAAGAGAGAGAACAACAGAGAGAGATGTGGAGAGAAAGAAGAGGTGAAGAGAGAAGGGGAGAGGGAAGTAAACAGAGAGCAGGAGAGAGATGGGGGGAGAAGAAAAAAGAGAGGAAATGGAGGGAGAGGAGGAAAGGGAGAGGGAGAGATATACAAACACATAGTGGGGGGTAAACAGTAGAAAAAGAGAGCAGAAGTCACATATAGCAGAAATATCCCAAGAAAGAGAAAGACACACACAGCAGTGATTAAGACTGACGCTTTGAAACCACAGAAACAAACAGAGGCAGAGATAAATATAGGCACACAAAAGCGGAGCAGGGGCACAAACCTGAAGCACATCTGAGAATTCTGTGAATGGATGTCTCCGTTACGCTCCTCAAATTCACGCAAACACAATTTCACAGAGCCGGGATTGAGGTCCTGCGGCTCTCTTGTTTAAATGTTTGCCCCTGCCAAGCCTCCCTTGTCTCTCGCTGTCACCTGATGTACCATTAGGCTGCATGTGTTCTGTTCTCTCTGATTACTCAGTGTCCTTCTGTTCATGTAAAGAGCTGTATAAGTGCAATAACAGAAATCTGAGATATGGGAATGGGGTCCATTCCGTTTTTTTGTCATTTTAATAATTTATCAGTGGTGAAAATGCAATATTAAGAATTTTAGACAAAACTTGTATTGCCTTGTCATTTTTATCATTTTTTGAATGAATGACAAATCATCAAACCATTACAACATTTTTTTTTCTACTTTGGGTTTCTGAATGTTCTTGCAGCCCTTCATTGTTTTTGTCATTCTTCTTCTTCTTCCTCTTCTTCTTGTTATTATTATTATTATATTAAATTATTTGTTGAAAGCCTCCACCCAACATGTCTGCCTTCTTGACCCATAAAGCTGAAACTGTCTCAGTACTGACACTGGCACTCATACTCAGTACTGACATTGGCACTCATACTCAGTACTGACACTGACACTCATACTCAGTACTGACATTGGCACTCATACTCAGTACTGACACTGACACTCATACTCAGTACTGACACTGACACTCATACTCAGTACTGACACTGGCACTCATACTCAGTACTGACACTGGCACTCACACTCAGTACTGATACTGGCACTCATACTCAGTACTGACACTGGCACTCATACTCAGTACTGACACTGGCACTCACACTCAGTACTGATACTGGCACTCATACTGGCACTCATACTCAGTACTGACACTGACACTCATACTCAGTACTGACACTGGCACTCATTACTGATACTCTCTCAGGACAAACTGAATGAACATGTGAGCGCGCGGGATTCATGCTTACGATGATCTCCGTCACAAGGATGTCCGTTATGCTTCCCAGCACCGTCACAAAGTCAAAGATGTTCCAGGCCTCTTTCAGGTAGTTCTGTGGAGGAGAGAAAGCGTCACAGCTACCTGCTAACTGCTGCTTTAATGTAGTTTGAACTTCTGGGTTTTGAGGCCGTGATACATTCCTAAAGCATATCAATTCATGTGTCGATATATATGCACTTTCACACACAGACGCACTCTCACTCGCATGCACACACACACACACACACACACACACATATACACGCACAGTTGCACTCTCAGTCGCACACATGGGCACGCAGATGCATGTTTAAATGCACACACCAATGCACACACACACACACACACACACACACACACCACACACACACACACACACACCTGCCTAAACCAAGTGTCTGCAGGTTACTGTTTCTCTAAATCATTTGCTAACTTGGCTTTGGAAGCAGGGTGTTCTGTCCTGTTAACCCACCTGTTACCTGTGAGAAAGTATTTCAGCCCTGAGACTCTGATAACAGCAAACACTGCGGTCCCTTCTGGATTCGGGTCTGACACCCTCCCCCACCCCCCACCCCCTCACGGCGGGCAGCGTTCTCACCAGAGGTCCGAAAGCGATGATCTTGAGGATGCATTCCAGGGAGAAGATGGCGGTGAACATGATGTTCAGGTACTTCAGGATGCTCTCATACACCTCGGGTGCTTTATAGAACTGTGGAGAGAACCAGAGCTGACACGGAGAACACGCCGCATCGGCCCCACACACACAATACACCGCTATCATTCTTACTGGTTAGTCAGGAGGTGCTGATTTTCACACCCCGTGTCTCTCTGAGGAGCAACAGAAGCTGGTTTTATTAAAGATCATTCGCTATTCCTGCTGTAAGTCAGCCGAAACATTGCTTGACATTTATGATGTAAAATGGGTTTGAACGCATGGGTCCGAATTGTTGCCTGATTTTAAGGTAACCTGTTCTTATGCATGACAGATGAACGCGATTTTATTATTTTCGTAAAATAAACTTTAACGTTGGCCTTTGGTATGATCTTCTCGTCAGATCCTGCTTCTATGGGATCTCTTCCTGGACAAATAATAACAACAATAAAACAAATATTCATATATTTAGTCATTTAGCAGAAGTTTTTATCTTGAGAAAAAGTGGAGGACTTTTCTATACAGCTGTCATCAGTCACTCACATTAGACAGACAGCGGTTTCTGGTTTTTTTGTTTTATATCTCCGCCATTATGTAAAGCTTCCCACTGCCTTGTTTCCACTGTCAGGGAATCTGCCTTCATTACAGAATGAAGCTGGCACTTAATTCAAGCCTGTCTTACTAATCACATCTTCTGAAAAGGCTAATTCAACTTTAAGATAAAATCACAAAGGAGCTAAATTCAGCGGAATGAGGACAGAGATATAAAGCTGTTTAAACAAGGGATTATGGTCAATTGAAGCATTTTAGGTTTTTTGGTATCTAAGAAAAGAAACTTGGAAGCCTTTCCTTGTTCCTGTGGACCACTGGCCTGATGTTTTTTTCTTAAAGCTTAAAGAAATGGCAGCCCTGACATATTCCGGTTAAGCAAACCCCTGTTGTTCCATCAGTATTGTAACCACCACAGTGCCACCTGGTGGTGGGGAGGAATCACTGACCTTCATCATGAGCACTATGGTGTTGAGGGCGATCATGGTCATGATGGTGTACTCAAACACTGGGGACACCACAAACTTCCACATCTTGTACTGGAAGGACTGCTTGTTCTGGGGCATGTAGCGCGTTAGTGGCTTGGCGTTTATGGCGAAGTCGATGCACGCCCTCTGCAGGCCAAAGAAGAGAATGCAGACACTTTTCATCCTCAAAAAGAACATAGGGCGGGCATGCTTCAGCAAGTTATAAGAGAATGAAGCATTGTGACATCAAAATGGGAGGAGCTACTATATATTGGCAGCAAGAAACTGAATTAAACCAATCATTTTGTTTTGTTGTGCAGCAAAACCTTTTAATTGAAGGAAAAATCACAGATTAAAATCTCCATGTAGCTGTACTGACCAACAATTTTAACAGTAATGGTAATGTTTAACCGTATTTGTATATAATGTATACAGATACGTATATTGTATATTATGTGCAATAAAGGTTATATGTAAAATTTCAAATAATGCAAAAAAATTAAACATAAATATATAAATACATTTAGAAGTGATTCTTTCATTTAACTGTCATGCAGCATTGGGCTTTGAAGGATTTCTAACAGATTCTTGGGCAACATCATCATAACTAACATAAATATCATAATTGTCATTTCCTTGTTCTTCTCCGCCATTAATTTGGCCACCACCTGCTATGGAATCATGTCCAAGATACAGCCACTGCCAGCAGCAATCTGGGCCTCGCTTTTCCCCACACGGCATCCAAAAGAGTCACACAAATGCCTCCAGACAAATCCTCATTACCAGGGAAAAAGGCTTATTGTTTATAATAAGATATCATATCAAACATCCAATCGGCAGAAAACAAACACCATCTAATCTAACACTGAACTGCAGAGCTTAATCCAACATTAAGGAGTGAGCCTGATAGATTTAATCACAATAAAACAATAAAAAATGGCGTCTCTCATAACATGATGAACCCCCTCTTAAAAATCAGCCCCGACTTCACCACAGACATAAGCCCAACAGAGAGGGTCCCTTTTCAATGGTGGCAGAAATATCTGAGATGAAACTCCGCATCAGAAGCCATTCGTTCCCAATGACAGATGAACTTTTCCTCATGAGATGCAATAAAATAACAATTAAAAGTGGGAATGTTTTAAGAAAATTAATTGCTTCCTAGCTGAGATCCTTCCAGTTGATTGACTTCAGTTTCCGCTATCCCAGCTTGTTATGGTTCTGTGGAGCCCATGTGAAATGGTGGCATGGTATGACAGCTGGGCTTGAGAGGTTGCAGGCTTGATTCCCGAGAGGGACACTGCTCCTGTACCCTTGAGTAAGGTACCTGAATTCAGCAGATATTTGAAATCATTAACTATCCACCTGTATAAATGGATAGTGTGTAAAACGTAAGCAGTTTGAGTCTCTGCAGAGAAGGCCGTCTGCTGCATTTCTGTCTCTGAGAGAGGTTTTGAGGCTGGGCGTTCGCTCTTGCGTTTCTGTCCCTGTTGCTCTGCCGTGAGTCATATTAGTTTAGCGTATTGACAAGGGGGCGGGGGGATTAGTAGAAGGGTTACTCCGGTCACCCTTCTCCGACTGCAATAAGCTATCACCATGGAGACAAGGCGAGGTGAGGCATGACTCTGGGTTTGTCTCAAACGGGGAAATGGGATCAATCCGGCGTCCATCCTTGCCGCCTGCCTGGGGTGGGGGGGTTGGGGGTTGGGGGGTCTGCAGCCTCCCTGACACCCAGAGCAGATGTGTGGCGAGGCACGCTCAACAGTCCTTTCATATTATTTTACCAAAGACAGGCTCTTAATCCTGAATAATGAGTTGTAATCGTTTTTTGATTCAGAATCCGTTCTGAGTGATAAAATAACGGGCATATACTCATGCTGTATATGCAGGAGCATAGCTCAAAATTCTGGGCCTGTACACAGGAAGGCTCTGAGGGCCCTTCCCCGTCAAACCCTGGGGCCCTGTTTACTCAGCACCCTTTTCCCCCCTGGTGCTACACCCCTGTGTATATACATATAACCATGTGCATAAATGACTATTACCACACAACCATGACCACACAAAAGACAAACAACAAAGACCACAAACCCAAAGAACGAAGACCACACAACCTAACACAAACAATCACACATCTAATTATCTATTTGGTTTATACTGATTTTGTTATTGTTCAAATTAACTAAAATATTATACACTAAACTGAAACTAAAACAAATAACCATGACCAACCGCTCAAAAGACCTCAACTCCATCCATCCATCATCACTTAAACCACTTAATCCAGTCCAGAACTGAGGGGGAAGACCACAACTCAACCAAACGACTTGGACCACCCAAAAAAGAGCAACCTTAACCACAAGGTGGCATGATCCATGCATTAGTGTAGGGAGAGGGAGCACCTCGTTCTTCTCCAGACTGCACTCTGACATGGCTTTGTCTCCCTGCTCCTGGAAGGTGATGATGATCAAGGCTACGAAGATGTTGACGAAGAAGAAAGGGAAGACCACGAAGTAGACCACGTAGAAGATGGAGGTCTCCATGCGATATCCAGGACTGGGGCCCTGGTCCTCATGGGTGGCATCCACAGAATGCTTCAGTACCCTGACAGATGGAAGTAGAGAAGGAGAGAGGGAGGAGAAGATGGAGAGGCAAACAATGTCTCCATTTCAATCCATCTCATGATCTCCTTATGGAGGAAAAAACATGTACCTAAAGGCAACGTAAAAACTTTTTTTTTTGATATTGATACATTTTATGGATGTTTGCTGTTGTATGGAGATATTGCTTTTAATTCAGTAAGATTTAATTTTCACAAAAACACTCAGATGTTGGCATGATCACTGTAAGTGTTGGAAAAATCAAACTTTAGAGACTAGTTCTTCAAACCAGGATTTAGTGGTACTCCTGTTTTAACAGGTTTCCTTTAATACTAGCTTTTAATGAAGCAAGTATTATTTCAAACTAGAAAATGTGGTCCTTCCCTGTACTACAAAATGCTATGGAAAAGTTAAAAAAGGGTCTTGGGCCAAAAAGACCAATTACACTGAAGCAGGTTGCATATGAACAATCACTGCCCCCCTCCCACCACTCTCCCCCACCCCCGCACACGTTGTCTCAGGTACCATACTGGCAGCCTTTCTCAAAGTAACATCAAAAGCAGGGTCCTTCAAAAATAAAATAATAAAAAAAAAACTCTTCTGCAGCCGGGAGACTTTGATCAGAGGAACAAAAGCCTCAGCCGTGGTTACCATGGTGATACCCTCAGATCAACGGCTGTGCCCGGCAGCTATAACGACCTCAGCCGACGCCCAGGTCCCAGGCCACCCACCCAAACCCATCAGAGCAGAGACAGGCACACCACTGGGGTACATTACACGCCGAAATAAGCATGTGCCTACCGAGGAATTTTATTTAAAAAAGTGTTTCTGAAACTCAAAAAAGTAGAGATGGTACAATAAAAACAGTGCCTGCAGTAGCAAAGGCCGTAAAACGCGATATGACAATAGAAACAAAATGCATTATTTCACTTCAATTTCCAAATCTTTTTACTTTTACTTTGAGAGTTTTTGTAGAGCACTCTTCATGAGTATGACTGTTTGTCCTTGAAATCCCCATGCAGGAGTTACAGAGCTGCACCACACTGCACCGCTCTGATGTACATGCAAGCTTTAGGAAAAGGTCCAAGACTACTACACAGGTTCCAGGTAACTTCCTCTACAAAGTTAAAAATGGCGTATTGTATAGCCTAATATATTTCAGATCGCGAGGCACATCGCTATGGGCATCGTTGCCGTGGACGCATGCGTTGCCATGGGTGCACTCACAGGGGCCAGCCCTCTCCGGTGGACACAGTGAAGAGGGTGAGGAAGGCCCACAGGACGTTGTCGTAATGGAAGTCGTACTTCTTCCACTCGCGTGGCTGCGCGGACACGCTGTCTTTGTTGTAGTTCAGAAACTGACCCCTGTAAGGACCCGGAGAGAAAGAGATATATTACATCTCAGTGCATTCGCAAATTCCCTTATGAAAAGCCAGAGGTGGAGATTCCTGGCTCTGGAAAGTAAAAGCAGTGCCATGTATTTTCCACCTCCTGTCCAAAGCATCAAGTATATTTTGCAGACACTATCCATTTACATACGGTTGAATACTTACTGGAGCAAGATCATATCTGCGCAGCTGGGATCAGAACTGCTCAATTTATGCTATAACTGCACAGCTGGGTATTAATATCTGCGGAGTCAGCTGCAGATCTGAGCAGCTGGCATCAGTATCTGCACAGCAAGTCGCAGAGCTGCTCAGCTGAGATTGTTCCCTCGCACACAGCAGCATAGCTGCGCAGCTGAGATCAGCCGAGAGGACGCCCACACACCTGCAGTCCTTCTGCAGGCCCTTGGACTCGTCGGTGCAGAAGAAGAACTTCCCTTTGAAGAGCTGCACGGCGATGACGGCGAAGATGAACATGAACAGCATGTAGACGATGAGGATGTTGAGGACGTTCTTCAAGGAGTTCACCACGCAGTCAAACACCGCCTGAGGGACAGCGAGGAAGTTCAAAACACGCACGCGGTCATTTAAAAACACACATGGATGACCCATTATCTGAGGAAAGAAACAAGAAATACCCAAGCTTCTTCTACCCAAAGAGGTCTTCTTTGATATCGATCTATTCCTATATGCAGATTATTATATTCTATTGGCCTGCACAGCAGAGGAATACCTAATATAGTAGTCTACCAAGTTATTGAACTAAAAGGGAAAAAAACAGAGATGAAATCATGTTTAGTATACATGAACTGTTGGGCTAGCTAATGTTGCCATTAGTATCGCAGCTGACAGTTGACACACCCAAGGCTGACAGATTGCTAACATGCTAACATACCTATTCTCTGTGAATGCAGCCAGCTCATTAGTTATACTAAATAACAATGCACAGCTGTTAGCTGTGGTAGTACTGAAAACAAGTTAGTGGAAATGATTCAGTTTGAAGAAGATACTGATGATTCTCTGTCATAAGTGCCTAATTAGCTGACAGAGGAGAGCACAGGGATCTCTTGGTCAAGGGCCACCACCAATCAATGATGAAACTGGCTGGCTTCCAAAGTTCCCTTGATTCAAACAAATGGCAGAATATGTTTAAAACCTCATAAATCAGGACGTACAAAGTTAATCAACAAACTGCCACAAAGCAATTAAAGTTGCACAGAGTGCCATAACTTTCTGAAGTCTGGTGTTTTCAGGTTATTATTCTGAATAATTAATACAGAAAACCATTTATCCTTACATTACTATTGTGTGTGTGTGTGTGTGTGTGTGTGTGTGGTTAACAGTAAAAAGACCTAAAATCTAGCCAAACTTCTACGTATACTTCACCTGGTTACCTGTCTTTCTGTATCTAGTTATATTAGCAGTATGCGCAAGGAATTATGTGTCTGACTGTACTAATGTAATAACAGGTAGTCCGTCATTGTATCAGATTGTGTTAAGGTTAAACACTTAGTTACTACCTGCCCATCTCTGTATAAAACTACATACTGGTTACACACAGGAAGTTCATACACCTTTCTCTTGTTTTACAGGTGAGCGTACCTGTCGCTCTGTGTCTCACAGGTAAAGCACTGCACTGTACCTTGAGTTTGGGGAGCCGTTTGATGGTTTTCAGAGGCCTGAGGACACGGAGCACTCTGAGGGACTTAATGGTGTTGATGTCCTTCCCTTTGGTCCCTCTGCACAGAGCACACACAGAGTCAGTCTGATAACACAGACACGTGCGCTACCACACACACTCACACACTCAGACACACACTCACCCATGCACACATGCACACACACACACACACACACACACTCACACACGCACGCACGCACGCACACACACACACATCCCGTTTTTCCCCTCCAGATCATGCTTCTGTGTGGAGGTCATGTAATCTCTAATTACATGGGCTTTTCCACGGTTAGGGCATGCATAGTGAGTACACCCATACAGAACGCGCGTTGGTCTGCAGAAAACCCAGCCACCAAAGAGAAGTCTGTCACAACTTGACAACGTCTAAAAGCCACGGTCTGCCCACGTGCATGAACAAAGGCGTCCTGCACGCTGAGTGCGTTTCTGGGAAATCCGCAGAGCAACGCGCCGTAATTGATAGAAAAAGACACAAAGGAACCACTCTAGACTGAGGAACCACTGCTGTTTTTATCCTTCCATATTAAGCCACTGAGCCGGAAAGATGGGCTGAGACACGGACACGGGGAAGAGAAAGAAACAAATGAAAGGCCATGCATGGCGTGGCCTTTGAGTGGAGCCGAAGCACACAGAGGAAAAGACTTCAGTCACAGGTTTAGAACCGGGAAACGGCAAACATCTGAATAGCAAACCCTGCTCGGTCTTTTACACAACATCACAAACCTCACTTTGAACCAGTGGCTGGACAGACGAATCAGATTTCTGAAGCCTATGTGGGCACACACAGCTTTCCATAGCCCTTTACCCTCTGATGAGTGAGCAGATCATTTGTCAGGCGCATAACTATGACATCATAACTATGAGCCTGGCAAAGTATTGTCTCCAATAATTTCTCAATGCCTTCTTTGTCAAGGAAAAGCATTTTCTTCATTGGCATTCCCTCTTAAATATATATATTACATAATGTATGATAATAGGATAACAGGCTTTTAAAAAACCACATGAGTTTTTCATGCTCTAAAACACAGCCATATAAGCACGCTAATTAAGTGAAAAATCGTTCCGCTAAATATACTGCTGACTAACACGCTATCATGGCAGGTACCACCCAGAGGTCGTACACAGTTAGAGCATTTGAATCGAGCTGGAAAACACGCTAAACATGCTCAGCTACAGCAGTGGTCAGGTCCAGAGCTAAACGATGGTGAATCACTGGTGGGTTGACTCAAACTGGTGTCTTCCTGTGCTCTGAGTGACAGACGTGCTAACAGGGCTAGCATAACGTTGACAGACGTGCTAACAGGGCTAGCATAACTTCCCACAACGCAGCTTAGGGAGATGCAGATCACAGCCACAGTTCGTCTGAAGTGCTCGTTATCCCGGGTCCTCTGTAGGAAACACACTTCCACACAGATTATTCTGCAAGCCTTTAAAGTTCGTTTTGATTATTAATTCTCTTTTTGATCATTTTCTATTACGCATGATTTATTTTCATTTACTGCTATTTATCCATGTTCTGTTTTTATGAATCTCCACCCCTCTTTGATTTCTGAAGTTGTCTAACTGCATCTGGATTTATTTATTTATTTAGTTATTTTTGTTCTGTGAATTACTTTTGGTATTGCACTGCTGGAAGGGTATCATACAAAAAATATTATTTTTTATTCAGTAATACCTTTCCCCAACTATTTCTATTACCACATCTCCCTTTTCAATTTATCTTTTTAATTAAAACAGTAAAGCAGGGCTTTCAAAAGTGGAAAAAAATCTCTTTTTAGTTTGATGTCATTACAATGCTGTCACTGAATGATTTGCTACTGTAGGTAGGAAATCCATTTTTCAAACTTGGTCCTGTTTTAATTTTGCAAACACTTGTTTGATCAAAGCAAAAGAGGTAAACAATCTGTATTAAGTGAAACAGGTGTTGACTATTCACCATTAAGTGGAAATAGCTACTGTTAGATTAATGCTCTACACATACAGTCAATGGACAAACAACCATGTCCAGAGATACTTACACTCAATTCTGTAATGAAAATAAGGACCGATCTGGTTCCCTTCAGGCAGCGATCGGGGCTAGTTTGGTATGTTTATTAAACCTGTGTTTCTCTGGCTGTGCTATATTTCCGTTCCGCCGTGCAGGTTAGCCTCCCGCAGCCCCAGTCCCCCGTGACAAGTCGGTTCCGGTCCGAATGTGCTGGTGTGTGCAGAGCTGTGCTCCAGGGCCCGGGGGGCCGGGGGGGTTCTGGCCGGAGGCGACAGGAGGGATCCGGTCGGAAGCGATCAGGGACCCGCGTCCGGAATGAGGTCACACGCTGGAGCCTTCCAGCCTGTTCACCAGGTAAAAAAAGTCTAATTTTGGCATTTGGCTACTTCTATGTGTTAAGTCCGACTCATTAAAAATAGTGTTTTTGCCGTACGTGCCACGAAAACATAGACAATGACCAAGTGTAATGTCTCGAAGAATCCAAAATTTATCCAGGTCTGGATTAATCCAAGTTTTTTTCAGAAATGGCCTGTATGCTTATTTTTGAATAAATATTTAATTTTGTAAATGCCCTGGGAAACAGAGAGCATTTCATTGCCTGGTCCCCCATGGAGAAATATCATGGGCCAGAGTATCCATGGTGATTTTGTATGGCTGTGCCAGTAGCTCCCGGTACGAGGTCTCACTCATACTCCCACGCACACAGTCAGCAAACACAACCCTGACCAACTGGCAGACAACATGTTTGTGTGTCGATTAAAAAAATGCTACCTCAGCACTGGAGCAGTGGGTTAACTGACCGGTGGGGAGGGTGGGCCTCCCTAAACATTAACACCTCCGCAAGCACAAACCTGGCTCTCTTAGAATGTCACCTTCCAAGTTCTCTACAGGTATGGAGATTATAAGCGTCAATGATGGCTTTGAGAGTGGGGGGAGGTAGGGTTACGATCAGCATTAAAAACGAAGAATGAGCCAGCTTTGAGGCCTGTCCAGACACTATTCTAGTGTATGGATGGCCCATATGGTCTCATATTGAAGTGAGACCACAAGAATGATGACAGCGGCTGACCAGCCCACAGAGCGCTGCAAATTCAAGTTTGTAAAAACAAAAGTTTGGGAGAAGTATTATCAGACATCTCCTCACTCAGATACTTATATCTGACCGATTCCGGTTTCCTCCGGAGGTATTACATTGCCACGTACCTTATCTCCCATCACACTCGCTGCCTCTGGCATCCCTCCCCCTCCCCGTCTCCACCTTCATGTCTACTTCCCTTTCTTCTGCTTTTCACCTTCTCTTCTAGGGGTCCAGGGGGGGTTCACCTCACCCAAAACAGTGAGGCATTCTACTGCCCCCTTAGACTTCAATCCGAAGATCAAATGTCTGTACCGATATACAACTTGCCACATCACAATAAATTCATTCCATAAACGTATTCCATGTCTGAAAATTAATTCTACTTTACTACTTAATTAGCTTTAGCATTGTCTGGAGGAAGAGAGAGCTTTCTGACAGCAGGGACAGTCATGTCTTTTTGACACCAGCGCCCCCTATGGTCAACTCCGGCATCTACAATCTAACTCCACAAGCTGCCCATGATGAAGATTTGTCCTTCAACTGAATGTCTGTGTGAGAACTATTCAATGAGCTAGGCAGAAAAAGGGTAATAAGAGAAAAAGGCACAAATTATGAAATAAAATAAGAAAGGATCTACAATTCCTTAGGCATATGGTACTGTATTCTGCATTTGTATCAAAATCTTGGCATATAGGGAAAAGGTATCATTCTTGTTATGACAGGGTGTGAACCTAGCTGTGGTTGCCAACTACAGAAGACACCTGCCAAAATATACATGCACACACCATGTGTGCAGACAAACACATTACATAATTTATTTCACTTGGCACAAGGCTTAACTCGCTGGAGATTGCTGCACTCCGTACAAGGTTTAGAGTCTTTAAACATTCATTGAGCTAGGTGCTTTACTGAGTACAACAGCAAAGACCCATTCTGGATGTGATCCTGCAGCCTTCTCTGCATTTAGTAAAATGAGGATGCACACACACACACACACACACACACACACTCAAACACTCAGAACACTCAAACACCACATCACATGATTTATTCATTTTGTAAAGGTCCTTATCCAAAACAAACTACAGTACAAAGTGCAATGCTTGTATTGTTTATATAGCCTTATATTCAGCAACACTACTTTCTTCTACTAATAATAATAATCATAATAATAATATAATAATATGTGTGGTTCCACCAATGTGTAGCATAAATGGAAGTACACTCAAACACACACACATACACACACAATCAAACACACATTCAAACCACTGCTCACTGGTTCAGGCTTGTTTTTTACACTTAGACTGCAGATAAAAAGAACATATCCACACAAACCTTCCTGGTTTGTACTGAACAGCAGCTATACAAACCAGTTTCTAAAACCCTAACCGTGGTGTGGTTGTGTTCTCTACTCATACCCCCCTTTTCTATCATGTGTGGGGGTTGGGTTTGATCTTCTAACACACCAACATGCAAAATCACATGCTGCAATGCAAATTAGTCCCCCATGCTTCCATGTGACTGACAGGGCCCAGGGTTATGGTGTAGATGGGATTCAAACAGGTTGAAATACAATTAAAGGAGATGAACAAACACACAAAATTCTGATAGCTGTAAAAGAAACACCACAAGAATAAAGACAGAGGGTCTGAACAACTTTGCCCCCACACCCCCCCCCCCACCATCACTAAGAAGTCTTTCAAATAGCTATCAGAGTGACAACCCAGTGACTTCAAGTGAATGCAGAAGTCCGTAACCCTTTCCTTGAACTACACGCTATAAAGCCTACATAAGGCTGCCATAAGTATGACATAACAACCATCCTCATCAATCAAGATAGTGTGCTATAGTTTATAACATATGACATATCACTGTGCAAATGTTCTATGAAGCAATCATAAAGTTATTTTGAATCTGATTGGTAAAAATTTCTGCATACATCATGACACTATCATGTTGCTTCTTTTGAGTTGTAATGAATGGTCATGGCTGGTTATGACATGCTATGTCATGCTTATGCTTGCATTATGTCAGCTTTATGGCATGTAGCCAAAGTAAAGGATTACTAAATTCGGTCTGTTGTGAAGGACGGGTAAAGTTTTCTGGGCCAAGCCAAGATACAGGAGGGTGGATATATGGTGATACTGAGGGGGGCGGGGCAAAAAGAGGGGAGGGTAGGTCCCCACCTGGTCACACTTTGCTGTGATCTTATGAAGGAAACCAATGAAGAAGAGCAAGAAAAGGAAGAGGAAGAGGAAAAAGCAGAAGAAATTATGGCTGCTTCACAAACAAGAGAGACACAAAAAATCCAACAAATTGCACAAAACAGTTTACAAAATACACATAAGCAAATGAACAGAGAGCATTTAAAACAGTACTTCATCAAGCAAAGGAGGTACAGTAAGGAACAAATAACACATTTTTATGGATAAAGAGAGAGAAGGTGAACACACTAAACAAAAGGGATAGAAGGACTCAAATGACACTACAGTATTTAAAGCAACTACTGGGGCATGGAGACCAGACATTAGTGAAACACATTTTAGAAATAGTTCAAGCTCTACGTTGCATCGGTCCTGGACCAACAACCAACGGTGGTCCCCGAAAAAAGAGCACAGTTGGGAAGGTGTCAGATAAACCAATCACACGCACGCACGCACACGCACGCACGCACGCACACATCAGGGAGGTGTTAAAAGACGTTAAGGAACCCATCTACTTCTTTTAAAAACATGATACTTTTTTCAGCAAAATGATCACTTCTATTCTTCAGGATATCAGTGCCCATTCAGGGTTGGAGCTTGTACTGACTAATCAAAGCCAGTTTTTGTCTGTGTCTCAGTGGAACCTGTTTTGCCATCATTTCATCACTTTCCCACAATGATTACGGTCTACAGAGAAAGTAGCCTGCAGCCACAATCTGATTATAAAAGAGCCCTTGCTGTTTAACCGGGACCCCAATCACCGCTGTCAGTAAAGAAGACCCATACAGTGAACCTAATTCAGTTTCATTGAGACATACAGCAAAGGTCTCAAACCCCAATCAGACAAGGCCATGGTGCCTGCTGCTATTTTTGTGTGTGTGTGTGTGTGTGTGTGTGTGTGTGTGTGTGTGTGTGTGTGTGTGTGTGTGTGTGTGTGTGTGTGTGTTCAGCACATAAGTGATTAACTGAAGTCATCGACGGCAACAAGAGAGTCCTTGTGCATGGTCTCCTAAAATGGCTGCCGATTGAACGGAAACTACAAAGACCAGCAGCCACTGGGGCACTACCTGATTGGAGTTTGAGGTCCCTTCAGGCAACTGTCTTTAAGGCAGCTGCCATGACAACAGAAGGGGATTATTATGGAATGTAAAATGAGTACTATGATGAGAATGGAGGATGGGAGCTGTAGACACATGGCCCCCGGAAGGCGGGAAAGAGGGGCCAGATTGGGACAGATGAGAAGACAGACAGGCAGACAGACAGAAGGATGGATGAACGGAAGAACCTGCTGCTTATGAAGAGGAGAGGCGAAAAGAGAGATAGGCAAGAAAGCAGGCACACAGAAACATTACCCCATAAAGCTTCTGTAAGCAGAGTCCCAGGCATCGGGAAACAGAGAGAAAGAGTCAGTACCACACACAAACACACAGTCATTACCCTCACATACAGAGTCATGCACGGTTACTATGCCTTTAAGTACAGAGTGATAGAGAGATGTACCGTTACTCTACAGCTGTATACACAAAAACAAAATCACACACTGCTGCTACATCATTACACAAAAGAAAGAGAAGGAGGAAAATGAGAGAGTGAGAGAGGAAATGAAAGAGATAATGAGACGAGAGAATGGCTTTACTTTATTGTGTGCATTTCACTGTAATTCATTTTGTTGTTGCTTTTTGGTTATTGTTTGTTATGTCAGCATACGATTTGGCAGTGGTAGACAAGTACCCATGCCAAGCCAAGAAATGCTCATTAAACTAAGACGATGTGTGTGTGTGTGTGTGAGAGAGAGAGAGAGAGAGAGAGAGACAGAAAGAGAGATAAAAACAGCACAAGCAAGAATCAAATTCCAAAGACACACAGGTAGGCCGGCTGTCACAGAGGTTAACAGCAAGAAAGTAAGGCATTTGACACAGCGTTCTGAGAATACAGAGACGAGAGATAGTGACAGTATCACAGTATTAGCAAGGTGTCGGCAAACCCCCTACACTGGCCTTGCTGAAAGACACTGCTATGCTCGCGCCACGAGGCTAACTCGCTCTGGCAAACCCCCTACACTGGCCTTGCTGAAAGACACTGCTATGCTCGCGCCGCGAGGCTAACTCGCTCTGGCAAACCCCCTACACTAGCCTTGCTGAAAGACACTGCTATGCCGCTCTGGCAAACCCCTACACTGGCCTTGCTGAAAGACACTGCTACTGCTATGCAAACCCCCTCACTGGCCTTGCTGAAAGACACTGCTATGCTCGCGCCGCGAGGCTAACTCGCTCTGGCAAACCCCCTACACTAGCCTTGCTGAAAGACACTGCTATGCTCGCGCCGCGAGGCTAACTCGCTCTGGCAAACCCCCTACACTGGCCTTGCTGAAAGACACTGCTATGCTCGCGCCGCGAGGCTAACTCGCTCTGGTCAACAGGTTGACGCGCACTGGCACAGAAGGACATATAAATGATTTTACACAGTAAATAATTGAGCAGCCCCTCTGAGCACGTTAGAGGCAATGTGGTGACAGTTCTTTTGATTCGCTGCCAGCCAGAGCGGCGACACAAGTATAAATAATCATAGATATCTGGCAGTGACTCAGCAAACATTAATATGCATCAGTCAAAATCACACTGGCTCGCAGATTCATTACTTCAGATGTATTATTGTATTTGTAGTTTTTTTCCCTTCCTTTAAAAAAATTTCAGCTTTGTTCAGTTTGTTTTTATTTATAAAAAATTTGGGCTGTCTACAGTCAACGATCCTTTCTATTTTACTCCTGTTTTCAGTTTTTTGATGTGGTCTGCTGTTGTGTAATATTGCTTTGTGCCTTAGTGTTTATGTATGTGCTTAGTGATCACACCGCTGTATGTTTGTTATGCTGAAAAAGCAAACTGAAAATGAAACATCAACTGAAAACAAGTGAACAGCATCCCCGTCAGCAATGACAATTAGCTCTACAAACGGATCTTCTATGTCCCCATGTCCAACAAGTTTCTTTTATTACTGTTGTACACTCTCCAAAAAGTAAAAAAAAAAAATAGATTAGAAAATTAAAAAAAACTAAACTACACATTACAAGAAGTCATTTGCCTTTCTGATCGCTGTGAGCTGTTTGACCCTGTTCTTTTTTTTTTGTTTTTACTTACGAGCACGCGAATGCTACCAGAGCGCCACTGACTACAATGAAGTCCAGAATGTTCCACAGATCACGGAAGTAGGAGCCGGGATGGAGAAGAAGCCCCAGATCGATCATCTGTCGAAACAGAGGAAACAAGAGGAGATGGCTGTGTCAGAGCTCTGTTACTACACCAATAATACAAACATGCATTTATCCAGCAGACTCTCTTATCAGGAGTGACTTACAGAATTTACATTTCTGCACACAGTCCTGTAATGAAGCCTGAGATACCCTGAAGGGTGCAGCTGATACAGAAATCAATTCAGTTGATTTTACAAGTGACAACGAAAGGAACCGATAAAGGAATGAATTCAAATTGCACATAAGTGACATAATAAAGGGGTTAATGGCAGATAGCGGCTGTAACCTTATCTAATGCAAGCACAGGCTCAAATTAAAAGCAATACTCAGGAAAACTATTTATATGTGTTGGCACTTTGTAAAAAAAAACCTCCAATTGCTGGAAGCAGTGAAATGTCAGACAGCATTGCTTTTAGCATCAGAAATCAATGATTGGCTCTAAAAATAAGACCCCATAAATGCTTAGATGACTCATCGGGAACGAGCTTCCTCTCCACGTGGTCGTTCGAGGTCCTTACGAGGGAAGGAAGTGGCACAATTCCCAAAGCGAATCTCAGAGCCCTCTGCGTTTTTTTTTTTTTTTCCTGTTCAGTTTATTAAGGCCGAAGTTACAGGCCTGGTCTGGACAGAGCTGAACTGCAGTGGAGTGGGCTAACGGCAGAGGCTGAAAGATGCAGCACGAGGGCCCTCTAACCGCACCCTGCCTAACGAGACAGAAAATCACACTGTCGGCAGTCTGATCGGGTCCGCTCGTATGGGAAGACGGCGGCACGGAAGTGGCGGAGACCCAAAACGGGGTTTTTTTTTTCTCTCTCTTCCTTTTCATAACCCAGATGGCATTGTGGAGAGCGGAGTCGTTATGTGATCAGACTAATTGCCGTGGAAATGGAGAGAGGCTTACCTTAATCACCATCTCAAATGTGAACACACCCGTAAAGATGTAGTCAAGGTACTTGAGCACCTGGATGAGAGAAAAAAAGACGACACATTTATATAATGATCATAATGGATAACATTCTTGCAATATTCAGTGTATAGATTAATGTGTGGTGATGATTATAAAATAAAAGATCGGCAGCACTGTCACCACACAATTTAATTAAATAAGATTATCATTTGCACCCCAAACATGGCTCTGACAGTGGAACACAGGGGCACAGGTGGACAGGTATCTAAAGGTAAATACTGCCCTAAAGTCAGGAGGTGTTATGTTACGCAGAGAGTCAGTCATGTTTGGAACAGCTTGCTAGGTCATGTAGTATTAATAGAGGTCACCAGAGCTGGCATTTAACACCAATGTAAAAATGTATTATTTTCCACAAAAATGTTACCCTGCCATGTGGGACACTGGCTGACCTGTGGGGGGGGGGTGGGGGTGGGGTAGCATTGCCCATTTGAATAATTTCTTGGTAATGCTGCTTATGTCTTTGAGTAAAAGTGTGGCTGGCTGAGATCTGGCGCTCATATAGTCAGGTGGATGCACTTATGTTCTCCCACAAACTCTGGATGAGAGCCTCTGGTAGATGAATGTAATGTAATATGAGGTAGGAGGAGAGTGGGGGGGGAGAGGGGGTGAATAGGGGCGGGACTCACGTCATTTCGAGGGGAGCTGGCCTGCACGGGGTCCTCGGCCGCCAGCGCAATGCTGCTCATTGTTATCACCGTGAGGATGCACATCTCAAAGTAGCGCAGGTTCACCACGTAGTGGCACAGACGGCGCACCCTGCAGGCCGACACGGGAACAACAACAATAACAACCCCCGCTGAGCTGACACCAGAACACTTCTAAAACATTTCCCTGGACTCTGGGCCGGTCATTCAGCAGGATAAATGTAGCCACAAGAATGCTCCCCAAAGAAAGCTAGTCTAGATTTTCAGGTTGGTCAGCTTCATCGCTTCAGGATAGGAAATAATTTGTTTTTTTTTTCCCCTAAATGGATGAGCTGAAGCTTTAGTGGCTGTTTGATGTACACTGTGAGGCTCTGTGCTATGACCTCATAATGGCATTGCATCATAATAAAGACAGATTGACTGGTTGATGAGGTATGTTGGGGGCGATCGTGCCGGCACACTCACGGGTTGGTGGGGCTGAACACAAACATGGAGCTGTATGGCAGGATCTGCCTGGGGCCGGTGGCAGCTTGGTTCTCCAAGTTCTTCTTCTCCTCATTCACCAGGAGAGAGTCACAGTCAAAGTTGTTCACTGTCACCGTGAGAGAGAGAGAGAGAGAGAGAGAGAGAGAGAAAGAGAACACTTCTGTGATGATAGTTCTGATTGGATAAGACAGGATATAATCTTGTAGTAAGACTGATTCTTGGGTAATATGGTTGGGTAAGAAGATGTTGTAAGAGCAGCTCTGATTTGATATGACTGGAGGCAACTGTTCAGTAAGGGCAGCTGTGATTGGGTATGACGGTTAGGAGTATTCACTAAAGGCAGCTCTGACTGGGTACTGACTGGGAATGATGGTGGTCTCTCCCGGGGGTGAGGTGATGGTAACAGGGATGTGCACTGCGTTGGTGGCGGGACCCGTCTGTCCTGTCCGTGAGAGGTTCTTCTGGTTGTCCGAATCCTCTGCTTTGTCCTCGGATAACCCCTGACCCACTGGGGGCTCCTGGGGGGTGTTGGCTGTAGTGTCCCCCTCGGTATCCATCTGCTTCGCCCTAACAGACAAAATGGGGAAAGCTCATTGGGCGAGAGGACTACCCTCATCCTTTTCAGGGAAAACCAGAAATGCCATTGGACAAGAGGACAAGAGAGAGCTCTGTCATTGGGCAGCAACAATTTTTACAAGGTAATAAATTCAGAACATTTCGACCAGTTTGTGAAGGGCCATGGTCCTCTAACCCAAGCCAGCTCCGCACTCTTACCTGTGTCCATGCACCCTGCCACCCTCTCTCTCGTCGCCCTCCTCCAGCGTGGATTTCGCCCGTGCACCCGCGGGCCCTGTGTCTGCGGCGCTCCCCGTTCCCGTCGCTCTCCCGCCCCTCCCCCGCCCCGGCCCCACCCTTCCCCCCCCCCCTGTGGCGGCCCTTCCTCCCCGCCCCATTGCTGGCCACACTGATCCCCTCTTTGGGCTGGCGGTGGCCATGGTGACGCCTGTGTTCTTTCTCTCCCCCGTCTTTGGCGCGGGACCCGTTGTTGTGCTCTCTGCTTCGGCTGTGGTGCGTGTGGTGCCAGCCCTCTTTACTGTCCTCTCCTGGAGTTTCCCCCTCATTCCCTCCACCCTCATCACCCGGCTTCTCCCGGTGCCGGTGGTGCTTCCTGGGGTGCGTTTGCCGCGGGTGCGAGGCCTCTCCCGGGGGGGCGTCGCCCTCTCCCTCCCCCGCTCCCCCATCAACCCCACCCCCATCTTCCTCAGCAGGTTTCTCTCCGTTACTGCTGCTGCCGTTGCCACCGCCGCCATTGCAGTCCTCCACCACCAGGGGGCGATCCAGATGGGTCTTCATGTCAGGTCGGAGGTGAAGAGCAGAGGACATGCGGACGCGATCCTCAGGCTCCAGCTCGTTGTACAGTGCCTCGCTGCTGGCCCGCATGTTGTGCCTGCGCAGCTGGGTCGTGCGCTGCTCCCAAACGGACATCTGCTTCAGCGCCCGCTGCTGCTCCTTGCTGGACAGGGGAAATAGGGGGGTCAAAGGTCAAGGAAAAGGGTCAAGGACCAAATTCCTCCTCTACAGGTGAAAAATGATAAAATGCCTCCATTACATGGCAGGTTGTAATGAGCAGAACAGAAAAAATGATGCTTTTGGTCAAACCTTTGTCAGTGAGTGGTGTTGGCAGAACATGTTTTAAAAAAATCATGCACCTACATCCATTTAAAGACTATTCTTATCTGTCAAACTGTTTTGTTTTCTTTTTTCTCTCAGTTCAATGCTTTTAAAAAAAAAAGCAACCCTCAAATGAGAATGGTGTGCTATATGACTGCATGAAAGATGCAATTATCTTTTTTTTCTCCAAAATTGTGAATTTTAGTATTGTTATGATAACTTTAAGTGTGAAATTACATGAATACATATCAACAGCAGTTTCAAATGTACATGAAGGTGTGCAGTTTGTTCTTTGTTACTGAAATTACAAGGTGCAGCTGAAGAGACAAAACAAATTAATTGTAGAAGTATAATTTACCTTCACTGTTAGAATAGAATATAACAAATATTAGAAACCTGATAATTATGTTTTGTGCAAGCAAAACAGGTGTAAAAACACAGGGTAATGGCTGCGAGCAAAGTGAGAACAGCTTCTAGGTACTGGCAACAGTTACTTGGAAGAGCTTATTACTGTGTTCAGAATCTGAAAAACAAGATCGTTAAAAAAAAAAAAAAAGAAAAACGAAGCCTTCCGCTTGAAAGACGCAGATGCGGAGTTCTATTTGTGGCACAAATACAGCTGAGTAATTTCTGTATTCCTGTTTTCTTCTCTTCTTTTTCATTTGTGCCTGTGAGAGTAATTATAAGCGTTTCTAAGTAACCATTGCTGATACCTTAGAGCCACCCGCCTTGCACCAGAATATCATCACCATCTTTGCTTGTTTACAAAATGATACCGACATCACATGGTTTTTCTGACGTAACGCATTAGGAACGAAGCATCTCTCATGTGTTTGAAAACAGGCCTAATAATTTCAGAAGCACACTACATTTTGGGAATTGACAATGAAAACCATTACTGAAATATGTTTTATTACATATGCGGCACAAAAAAATATATTGAGCTTAATTACACCTTACAGGTTAAGGCTGAGAGGTGATGGATTTGAAAGGGGTCACAGATAACAGGGAGTTCACTGACTCAGAGCAATGAAATGGGGTTGTTATGCTATCTCGAGACAGCGATTGAATGAAGAACTAATTCATTTTATTGAAAACACTTCTGTGGTAGAATTTAGCTCCATGTTCCAAACCACAAAATTTTTGGCCCCAAGTCGCTTCGATGAAACCTTTCTTTGCTCTAAGACCACTGTGCATCCTAGAGTTTTGGAACTTTCTGGAAGGCAGATTGTTTGGAAGAGTGGATACCCCATCACTGACCCCATCAGCCAGCAACCTCATCCACAGATCCCCGTCAATCAATGTCAACCCCTTAATTTGGGTCACAGGTGGCTCTGGCTGATCTCCATCAGTTTCAGTGGAGCAATTCTACCTGCACCATCTTTCACTTCCACAGAAGTGCTTTTATTCTGTCCAGATTTGCAGGCATCACTGAAGATAAAGTTCCCCCAAGTCATGGGAGAGCGGCTGGCATCCAATCAGAGACAGTTCTAAAGAAGAGCTGGTTACCAATCAGAGCTGGTTCTGCAAAAGAGACAGTAGCCAATCAGAGATGGTTCTAGAAGAGAGGTAGCACCCTATCGGAGATGGCTCTGGAAGAGAGCTCACATCCAACCAAAGCCAGAGACAAATTCAAACAGACCAATCAGATAAGAGGCTATTAGTAATGACAAATAACAACCAATGGGTGCCTGATACATCACTGGGGGAAGCTAGTCTCAATTTGACACACTCAATCTCTGACAGAGTGTTTTGCAAATGTGTTGATTTCTTTAATAGGCTGCAAGATTATCAGTTCCCTCAGATTTCTGACGCTGGTTCCAGTCGTTCCAGTCATTTAATGAAGAAGGACCAGCAGAGAAAATCCCAGCTCTGAACAATCACTTTAAACTGGATTCAAACTGACACAAAATCAGGATTAATTCAGAACTAGTGACAGAGTAGATACTAACTGACTGATAGTTCGCTGGCAGAGAACATCCTCCTAAGTTGCGCAATCATATTGGCACAATGAAGAGGGTAATTTGTCAGACTTATATGTTAATGCTGTCTGTTCAGCTCCTCAGGCACTAAAACAACCCAGGGGGCTGTCACATCATGGACAGAAACACCCCTGCTCATCGTACATTTCAGCCAGTCAGCAGATGCTCGTATCGAGGCCGTCGACTGTCAAAAACACTGCGGCATCTGTGTCTAGGAACAGGAGAACGAGCTGTCACAAAACCAAAAACAGACACTGCTACTGTACGCGCTTACCCAGACGGCCTGAAACTATTCTCATCATTTTAACCACTGTCCATTTATACAGCTGGATATTTGCTGAGGGAATTCTGGGTAAGGAACTTGCTCAAGGGTGTAACAGCATACCCACCTGGGGATGACAGTAGCCTACGAATTTTAGGCCCTGTTGAGCACTAAACTGCTGCCACTAAAAATATCTCTGCGTGGGAAAAAAAAAAGTGACCAGATATTTCCTTCTGTTACAAATCAGCACAGTCGATGAAATCCGAATCTGCCTACACCCCTGAGGGGTGCTCCACCACCAACGTTTAAATAAAAAGTTCCATTAGTTCCAGATCATCCAGTACTTTGGGTCTTCACTAATCTGCACGGGAGAATGCAGTGTGTGAAACCACGCCTCTGACACCTCTTCTGCTCTCAGTCAACATCTAGGGTGTTACAAATGCTCCTTTGATCAAGGTATCTCACCTGGGTTGGCTGGGGCTGGCACTGATCTCTGACAGGATAAAACACCTACAGACTGTATGAGATAGATAACTCATGTAGTCATAAACCGAAGGCTGGATTCCCAGGTATGGTGATGATATTGTACCCATGAGCAAGGCAATTCGCATAAAGTGCTTCAGTGAAACATCCGGCTGTATAAATTGGTAGAGTATAAAAATGTAAGCCGTATGAGTCTCTTTCCTCTGGAAAGGAACAAAGGAATCCATGAAAACAGCGGCGCAAAAGAGCAGCATGACGGACGGCAGCCGCCGACCAGCATGACTCTGACAGTGTGACATGAGTCTGTGTGATGAGAATCGTGAGGCTCATTAATAACTGAATCTGCGCAGAAACGCAGCCCTCAGCTCCCCCTGCACCCTGGAAGGGACACTCTGTTTACATGGACGGACGTTCCAGTCTACATGCAGCCACGCCCCATTTGATTATTGTTGGTTCTGGAATCAGCTGGGGTGACATCAGACCTTACAAATCCGTACAGCTTATCGCTCAGGACCACGACCAGCCTGGCAACACCAGACGCGCCAGCCCTGGTCTGTGGTGTCTCCATGGAAACCATGCCTGAAGGGATGCTGGGTTTTTTTTTTTTTTCACAGAGGCAAAAAAAAAAACAGTGGTTGGAGCAGAAACACTGGCCTGCATATTCACCCCAAACCCATGATGTGAAAAATGATGATGACAACCTCCCAAATGTATGTATGTATTTATACACGTATGTCTGTGTATAGGCATTTACAAGAGTGAGGATGCAGGCTAACTTTGCATGCATGGGTATTCAAATGTGTATATGTATATGTGTGTATATGATAAAGAAGGATTTTCACTATAGGCACATATTAATAATTGCTTGTACCTCAAGATTCGATGAGCAGGAGAGCAGACAAAACTCCTAAAAACACACACAGCGCAGTGAACACACAACAGACAAACATGTTAAAGACAGTCACATAAGGGCGAGGGAGGGCGACTGCGAGGAAAGAAAGATGGAGAGTGAGAGAAGGAGAGAGAGAGGGAGAGAGAGGAAAAGAGCGGGATAGAGGGACAGATCGAGAAAGAGAAATGACAAGCTAAAAAGCAGCAATAAACTGACAGATGGGGCAAATCGATGCACAGGAAACAGAAATGATGCTAGATCAGAGTAAGGCAATCAATTCAGCAGACAGAAGTTCAATAGGAAGAGATACACCTAGATGTTTGTTTTGAATGGCAGTAACTACAGACTCAAAAACAACACCCCTTTCCCAGACAACAGCACTGAATGAAGATTAATCAAATTCCAATCAAAAACACTGGGATTTTGGGTGGAGAACCTAATGATGATTTGTGTCATGTACAGCTCATTGTTCAAAGGATGCATTCCAGATTATTGACTCTACTTACCAAATAATATTCAAACATAAAATACATTTTAGGACAATATACAATGTTACATCAGAGATTAAAAACATTATGAATTATTGCCACTTTCTTGTGGATTAAACAACAAATAAATTCAGTTACAAGAATCTACTACAAATCAAAACATAACAATATTTTTAGCCCATTCTACATCCTAAAATAATTTCAATGTATTAGAAACAAGGAAGTGGCAGTAACTGATTTATCATCTATGCAAATATACATATAATAAACTTTGATAGATATAACACAAGATAATCACTATTTATATAACACATAATTTCTTTCACTGAGAATGAAACTTTCTTTTCCAAGGAAAAGAATAGAAAGGAGGAAAAGGAGGATGAGATAAGCAGCACATCCACAGACAGCATCACCCAATCACACAGCGACTCAGGGGAAGGGGCGTGGCCCCCTCTGTGGGCGGGGCCGGCACAGCCAATGGCCTGATGAGGGAGATTTGCAGTAGCTTGAACTGAAGATGGGGATCGGGGTCTCCTTGACGCACATACCCCCCCTCTTAAAAAGGTCTTGGTCCGTCTTCTTCTAGTTACTCTTATTTTGCATGACAGAATCCTATGCCATCACAGTGTGAGGAGGTTGCCAGATCAATTCCAACTCCAGTTAACAAATAACAGGGGGAAAGGGGGGATATTAGGACTGGAACTACAACAGGAAGACATCATCTCAGCTTGATGACGGGGCACTCCTAGCCAAAAAACGAAAACAGGAAGTAATCACAGATACGCTGAGAAAAACAGAGACACACCCTGCGCTCCAAACAGCAAAACGTTCGGTCCCCAGCGACTTCCTGTCGAGACGAGACCAGCGAGATAAGCCCTTCCTGCACCATCAAAAGCTGGATCAAGCGAGCCAGCATGAGTGAGCGATGCCTTGCAAGGCCAAACAAAGTGGAGAAAGCTCTGTAAAACGAGACGCCATCGCTTTGACAAAATAAACCGAACACCCAAAAGTGGTGCCCAAACCCTTCATGGTGTAGTCAGTGCCTCGTGGAGATTATGGGATGCGGAGCAGAGAAGGCGCAAAGGGACCAAAAATGAATTGGAGAGCAGAGGCAGAGGAAGACAGCCTGCATTCCCCGCCCACAACAGGAAGTGAGGTCACGTTCGCTCAAGCACCTGCTGGAGGACCGACTAATGAAGGAGAGACACTGGCACACACTGTGCCTGTCTGCCCGCAAGGCCACACACAAAAACAGGGTGTGTCTTTTCCATCTCCACACACAAACACATGTGGAGGCAGACAGCAAGAGCGAGAGAGGCGGAGAAATACACCGCCACATCTACCCCTGCAGATGGTCGAACAGGTGTCCAGGTAAAGTGGGATACAGGCAGAGGCGAGACCGTTGAGGTGTTCCAGGCTTGAAGCAGTACTGCGCGCTCACTCAGACTGCAGGTACGTTCTAAGGCTATACGGACAGAATGGCCCGCAGTTGTCATTATGTGCGATCGTATCCCAGTGAGTGACTGCCACATTCACCCTTTATGACAGAGAGTAAAGGCAAAAGCCACAGCCCATGTGATGGAGGAGATCACAATGGCGCAGGGTGGGGGTCCCCAGTCTTATCCCAGAGCGGCCAGCGTGGGTACAGGCTTCTGCTCTAGCCCAGCACTGAAACATCTGCTTCAACCAATCAATATTGCTGCTGACTGGGCAGTCATGATGATAATCAGAATAATCATAATAGTAATCGGAGAATAAGAATTGTATGTATACAGCACACAAATACGTCAACTTTAGGTACACCTAACTGCAAAATTAAGGTAAAATATATTGTGCAATTAAGAGGCAACATGAAATGACAACATTTTAAATTAAAAATAATTATTTAATTTAATTAATAATGAATTAAATTAGTGTTTGAGCATTTCTACTTATCTACATTTCTACTTTCTACTTAATCAACTGTAATGGTTGATTGGTTGAATCAGGAGTTTTTTTAGTGCTAGGCTAAGCAGTACCTGTGCCCACACAAGCCCCTCCCAGGTGGAACTGGTGGCCCCCCCAGAGTCAGAGATGACAGGGGGGCTAAAGGCAAGGGAGGCGGGAGCAGTGGAGGTGGTGGGTGGGTGAAGGGGGGGCGGAGGGGTTGAATATATTTGTAACATAGAGCAAAAACTCACGGTGAATTAACGCTGGAGATGGACGAGCTGCGAGACAGAGCACCTCGATTTTGCTTTACAAAACTGCACATGCAAAAAAACAAAAACAGAACCCAAGATGAGACAAAAACAGAACACAAAAGGGTAAAAGTCAGTCTGGAGGACTTTGAGGGAGAGGCGTCTGTCTGTCCTCTGTCTAATCCGACTGTGCTCCTCCTCCCCAAAAGAAAAACAAAAACCGAAAAACACAAAAGAGCAAGAAGTCACAAAGTACATTAACTCTAAGTTCATTAATAACATATCAATTATTCATACATAAGGCATGCATAAGCATGACATACACTGTAATAAAATGGATATAACACTGTGTTCATGTCAAGTAACATGTTATAACATATGACATAACCCCATTTCCAGCACTGCTACATTGTTTGATTCAGTATCCAGGGTTTCTCCTTCAGAAATGTTGGAATGGTGCAGTAATAACATGAAACTATCCAAGTCCTACTACACAGTTAATCCAACTGATTAAAAGACGTAAAAATGAACACTTTTGAATATAACTGTTACATTAGCAGCTTTACATTACATTTTACATTTTGCAACAGACTTTAGCGATATGGGTACTGTATTTCATTTCATTCAACTCCCTTGCTCCAGGTTTCAAAGACATGATGCACTAAAATGTAATGTGCCAACACAATGTTACAATATGTGTTATAACATACTGTGTTGCTTAAATTGGTATTCATTTCACACTTACGCAGGCTTTAGATATGCCTTATGTAGTTAGTCACAGTTACTATACTTTGTGACCGAACAAACATTAAACTCAATAACATCAAACCCAAAAAAAAAAAAAAAAAAAAACATAGCTGACTAGAATGAATAAACAGTGGCAGATTTACAAAGCGTTTTAAAGCTCAAAGCAGAGACTAATGGGATAGAGGGGCCGGGTGGAGTGAGCTGTGACCAGATCATCTGAGCCATAATTTAAAAAAAATGATAAGATTAGTAGTCAGGTGCAAAAATCACATTTATATTATAATCAGTGCCTTGTAGGGAAAAAAACACTTTGTAAAATTGCAAATTCCTTTAAAAATAACAGTGCTGAAAATAAGAAAAGTATTATCAACAGAATAGAAAATAGTGCTTTGAAATAGGCTGTTCACAAAATTATTAATAATAAATTTTTTTGACAAATTAATAACTTGATTGCATTAATTATTAGTATGTAATTAATGGAGTATTAATAGCTTATTAATAGATTGATGATTGAGGCCAAATTAGGTTAAAGCTGTAATTAGGTATAAGAAGTTCCACATCATAACCCTTTGCAAGATGAGAATTACTGGCTATGCACCACATCCCTGTTAAGTTTTTCATATTTCAATATTAAAATTATGAACAGAATATTAGCCATCTACTTTTGCTCAAATCAGCTGATAGAGCTAACATTGTCCTCATTTAAAAGCACTACTTCATCCAGTTCAAACACTGTGCAAAGACAAATGTGAAACTCGCATGCACACACACACACACACACACACACACACACACACACTCAGCTATATGCACACGCATACACACATTGCTATAATCCTGTCAAGCGAGCAGAGTCAATTTAAGACCACAACATAACGGATAACCAACGTACGACAGTATTGAAGAAAATTCCCAGCAGCACAGCATGTGTGAGTCACCTGAGAAGGCATCCATAGTACTTACCAAAGATTCAAACCTGTTTCTGTGGCAACCAAGCAACTGCCACTGCCCGCCTCATAATGAGCACAATCATGGCCACGCCCCCCACAAAAAGATTGCATAAGTGGGCGTGGCTAACGGGGGCTCGTTGGGGTTAGAAACAGGTGTTGGGGCGGGGTTAGGGGAAGGTTCAGATGCATGTTTTCCACATACATCTACAAGGGTTGCAGAAACCACTGTTGCCGTGTGAACGGCACTTTGATAGTGTACAAAAGCAGGGTTGATGCTTTTTTGGATATTTCACCTTGGACCTCTATCTCCACTCAAATCCACCCCAGAGGTGGAGTCTGCTACCTGTAACTAATCTGTCCCAACAGCATGACTCACATCTTGATTCCTATTCGCATCCTAAACCTGGTACTCAGAGAGAAAGAGAGAGAGTGCATATGTGTGTATGTGAGCTTGTGGGTCAGAATAACCACCAATAAGAAAAACAAAAATCTTTTGCAGTTATTTCTTGCGCTGGAAATTAAAACACAAAGCTCAGCATGACCACATCATCAATGTCAATTAACTTAATGCTGGCTTTGAGAACAGGCCTCTGGAAGAATGCAGTCCGGTGTATGGGAAAAGGTCTCCAATTCATTAAACTCGTCAAACCGAATCTACACAATAAGCTCAGTAACAGAACCCAAAACTAAAGCATCTACTTCTTATTGTACCTTGGGGGTGTGTTAGGGAGGGGGTACCACTTTACACTGGACACTGGCCACAATCCTCTCTCCAGAGGGGGCCGGGGTTTCACTGAACCACTAAACATACGCCCATGCATGCAACACACATACATTCACACACAGAGCATACAAACCTTCATGGGTAACAAAAAATGCACAATTCAGACATCAAAAACACACCATTATTGTTACAGACAGTTATGAAGGAACAATCAAAGCACATACACAGTCCACTACTGTGTTGGACTGTCCACAGATGCAATGATGGGAATGGTTTCTGCAAACAGGAGGAGGAAATAGGGGGGTCCATGCTGAGATGGGGGGTGACTTACGCTGCGATGGAGATATTAGCCGCCGACATGGGGCTGACCTCCTTCACCTCCATGGCTTTCTGTAGGGCCAGCTTCTTGTTGGCTGCTTCCTCCTGCTCTTCCTCATCCTGGCCAATGGGAGAAGAGCACAGGAGCTCAGAGCTGCCCTGCTTGTCCAAAGTGAGTCACAGCAAGTTCTCTGCTGGTAGAACTTACACCATCATTTCCATGGTTCCCCGGCCATTGTCTGTGGCCATTGGCAGGCTGGGGTCACATGACTGCCCTACCTTAGTGAGCTCCTGCGCATTTGCCAGGTTGTCCACGGCGATGGCCAGGAAGACGTTGAGGAGTGTGTCTGAGCGGGGAGCAGGTTAAGGAGAGGAACGGCAGTGCTTGAAAAAAAAATATCCTTTGGCAATATACATTTGATTAATAGTTTAATGGATTTTATTGTCAGAAATGTGAGGCCAGAGGGCACAAAAATAGCATAAAATGGGTGGGAATAAAATTGGTTCTTCACCTCATTTTCATAGGCTCCTGCAAGCTCTATATTTCCACTTGAAAGCCAACATCAAAGGCAAACTCAGTTATATTTTTTTTATTAACAAACTCTGTTTGTTATTTTTTAACGACCATGCTACAATGTTTACTGTGATATCTGAAAGCATGAAAAATTAAACAGTGGCCACTATATCTTATGACAGTTATATATCTTTTTTACTGAACATGAAATCAATTGTCTTGAAATACCTTTATACCTTATATGACTGTACCTGCAACTTTATTGTCAATAAAAAAAGATATTAAAATAATATTGCATATTTATGGCTGGCATCAATAACAGAAACTTTGTCGCTGTTTTGGACATTCATGATTTCCAAGAAATCAGAAAATGATGAGATTTCTATTTTACCCGAGCGTTTGTTGATGATGAGAGACACATTACACTAGAGGCCATATTGGTACCTATGAAAGAAAGTAGTGAACTTTCACAAAACAAAACAAAAACATTTTTGAAAAGTTTAAAAGTTTTTTTTTTTTAAATTTGTGAGATATTTCATGAAAAGTACCAGCACACAATAATCAACATGTCAGAATTTATGTCAATAGATATAGCGCCAAATTTATGGATAGGCAAATTTCAGAGGACAGGTAGAAAGTAACACAGGATACAGTTTCCGAACAGGGTGAGCAAAATGAAGTAAATGGAGTAGAACATTCCGCGCCGCACACCTCCCTGAGATTCAATCCCATGATACATCACTGCATTCCAGTCCTCTCCTGTCAGAATCTGTGGGATGCAGGTTTGGGGGGGGAGGTGTAGGAATTGGAGGTGAGATTGTTGAACAAGAAATCAATCACATCACAAACTCAAATCATAGGCATGCAGCCAGTATTTGGTTTGTTGAAGCAGAAGAGTCTAGTTTGAAAGCCCACTTGACAAATCCTGTGGTTTTTTTAGGTACATATCACAGCCTGCGGAAGAAACCAGAATCAACCAAAATCTGAAAATTGACATGTCAGTGAAAGCATGACAAGATGTGGCCATAAAAGTCCATTTTCTGACTTCCTCTATGATGTGCCATGAGGGACACCCTTGTATATTTTCGGGAAGTGATCTGGTTATTCTGTTCAAGTTACCAACTAAATGAAGGGACATTCATTTTCCAGCTAGTTCTGTCCTACATGAGGTTTTCTTTCAGGAAATTCAGGTAGATTAGACGGAATGGGCCTTCAATAAAGTGAATATGTTACATCTCTGCACGAGAGATAAATCTTGAGAGAGAAATTACCAAAGAGAGAGAAAAGTCTGGGGGGAGTACCTGGAAAACGGTAAGTATAGCGGCTGGAAAGTTATTGAAGTTCGTTGTTGGAGTCTCTTCTTCGAAGTTAAACCTTGGGAGAGAAAGGTTGGGGGGTTGAGGTTTTGGCAAGATGGGGGAGGGGAAAGGAGACAAAAATTCATTTTAGCCCTCTACAGTATCCATTGTGCCCCTTTTATCATTGGAGAGCACCGGAATCCTGAGAAAATGTCTGTCCTCTGGAAATACACCAATCAGCTTAGAGTCCCAGCGGCCATTTTGTGAACTTGACAGCAGTCTATGCCATTCATAAAAAAAAACGATAATTTGCATTGATTGCTAAAAGTTTAAAAAATGAACACATTTTACAGGTTTTTGTTCTGTTTTTTCTTTCCAAAATTAATCTGAACTAGCACCTTATTTTTATTATTTAAAATAAAATTCTCAAAATGCATTTAAATTGCTGTGCAGTAATGATTTAGTGTACCACATAGCCTAAACAGCAGTGACAAATTTAATTTACATTCACTCCTCATGATTCCGTGGTTGGTCACATGACCAGATGCAGGGAGCCTTGCCTTTATCACTCTGAGCTGTGGGGTGTATAACCAGTTACTGCTAAGCCTCACACGACAGTTACAATATATCCAGGCCTATTATGACAACATATTCTACTGTTAGTTATCGACCAATCAGTCAAGCCGATAGTGACTTCTGAACACCAGGATCTTTACCAGTACACAGAGGTTCAGAAACATAATTATATTTACAAACACACACACAGATACACACACACGCACTACATCTACTGTATATCTAAAAATACTACAACACACTCGCACACACACACACAGGTTATACAAAAGAAAAAAAAGACATGCAATTAGCTGTTAGTGAACAGCAGTTAGTATGGAAACAACATATTGAACAAGGAGCCACGTACACACACAACACTATTTCATAGAGGGGTTTTGGGCAGAAATGATACTGAGTAAAAGCTGCAAGCCATGGACTCCTCCTCTTTATCCAATGAAATCGCTGAATGAAGCAGGGGCTTCAGAAATGGTGAAGGTTGTTTTCCCACTTACAAAGGTAAATTAACACACACATCGGCATGCTTACGACAGGATTGTCACCACACTGTCTCTCCCAACCTTCACTGCACTCTGACGAAACGTTGCTTCAACGTTCCTGATACGTTACACCAAGCTGCAGAGTCCACCTTCTTTGAAAGTCTTCGATTTTGGGGGAGGGGGTAAATTCTAGCCCAGAAACAGCAAACCCACAGAGTGTTCCACCCTCGCTCCTTCTCAACCCTCTGGTCCACTGAGATGGTAAATGTCTCTGACCTTATTCACTGGGTCTTCATTGATTGCTCAGCTTGTTTAAAGGTGTACAGGAAGAAGAGGAAAGGCTATAAATTTGAGAAGATAACAAGAGGGCCATCAACCCCACAGACACATTAAGAGCTGTGGGACTGAATGATGAATTTACTGAGAGAGGGAACAGGAACGGGATTAGGACAAATTGGGCTGTTTGTATGTGCATGTGTGTGTGTCTGTCTGTGAGTATGAGGTGAGTGTCTTTGTGCATCAGAGTTGTGTACATATGTATTCACATGTGTGAAATGTCTGCATGCGCTCATGTATCTGCGTGTAGTGTGTGTGTACCTGTGTGTGTGAATGTGTGTGTGAATCTGTAAGTGTGTATGTGTGTACCTGTGTGTGTGAATGTGTGTGTGAATCTGTGAGTGTGTGTGTGTGTACCTGTGTGTGTGGTCACACCTGCATCCTGTGGGTTTGCTATCCTGTGCTGTGATGAGGTCTTGCACCCCCCGACCTCCCTCCCTCCTGCAGTAGCTGTGAAACCCCTGAAGATGCATGACATCACACTCTCACACAAAACACCACGCAGGCTGTCTCTGAAAAAATAAAAACTACACATTCATATGTTCCACACACTGGAGCAGTGCCTTAACAGGATGCAGACTGTGGGGCCCATCCACACACTGGAGCAGTGTCTTAACAGGATGCAGACCGTGGGGCCCATCCACACACTGGAACAGTGCCTTAACAGGATGCAGACCGTGGGGCCCATCCACACACTGGAACAGTGCCTTAACAGGATGCAGACTGTGGGGCCCATCCACACACTGGAACAGTGCCTTAACAGGATGCAGACTGTGGGGCCCATCCACACACTGGAACAGTGCCTTAACAGGATGCAGACCGTGGGGCCCATCCACACACTGGAACAGTGCCTTAACAGGATGCAGACTGTGGGGCCCATCCACACACTGGAACAGTGCCTTAACAGGATGCAGACCATGGGGCCCATCCACACACTGGAACAATGATTTAACAGGATGTAGGTGGGGCGGGGGAATTTTTATTTCTTATTGCTCATAGTGACTATTTAAACACTTGTTCATGTAATCATTTATTTGAGCATGGAAGCAGTGACATGCTGAATTAAGAACGGCCAGAAGCCGTGCAGATACATAATGACGATGCACAGATATATAAAACAAAAATCAATACCATTTAGAGCCACTGCCTGCTCTGATATTTTGTGTTAAGGTGTTGTGATCCATCTTTCTCTCACACACACACACACACACACACACACACACACACACACACACACACACACACACACACGCACACACAGTATTGCCTCTGTATTGCGACATTACCCGTCCCCTTCAACATGAGGCAGAAATTGCCCCTAAACACTGAGCCAAGACCAGCTAAGTCTACCCAGATTACGGAGTCGAGCACAAAACTGATCTCAGATCAGTGCTTACAGGCAACTCCGTATTGCTTCATCCACTCACCCCTTGTCCCCCTCCCCACACAAAAAAAAAAAAAAATTCTTCGTTCTCCAAACAGGAACTGGAGCTTGGTGAGCCCAACTGGGACACTGTCCTGGGATGGGGCAGTCCATAAGACAGGCCGAAATTGTGCTCACCCCCCCGCACTGTGCCCACCCCCCCGCACCGTGCCCACCCCCGCCCACCCGGCCTCTAACCATCTACCCTGAGAATAACAAACCTGCGTGCACCTCCCTCTGAAGCCTTGGAACTGAAGGAAACAGTGAGAGAAATGAAAAAACAAACCAACAAAACAAACAAAACGAAACAAACCAAATGGGCGCTGATGTCCCATGAGACAAACGCTGCAAACACAACCCCCACCCCCACCCCATCCCCCAACACACACCCCCACCCCACCCCATCCCCCAACACAACCCCCCACCCCACCCCATCCCCCCAACACAACCCCCCACCCCACCCCATCCCCCCCAACACACACCCATCCACCTGCTGTCAATCATCACTCAGCCACAGTGTTCAGAAAATTACCACCAACTCCAAAATACACACACACACACCCTCAGGCTATGCTAAAGCTATGAATTTTGTAATGACAGGGAAGCTTAGAGCTAATTGCTTAATCCCTTTGTGAAGCGCATATTCTTAAACAGAATTATGTTACTGATTTGGGCTTTCTTACTTTCTCAGACCTGTTCAGTACTAGCTGGTTTCGTCCCACACACATACACACACACACACAGATACAATGGCATTGAGGTGGGTACAGTTTAAAATAAGGGGTAACATTTGAGATGTGATGGGGAGCAATTGGGGTACGTTTAGGACCAGCATGCAGGTATTGCAGCGTGTTCTGACAGCTCTTAAACTCAAACCACCTTTTCCCCTCTGAGCCTTGCCGTCCTTCAGTCCTGACCGATCAAATCCCTGTTGTCTTAGGCCAGTGTTGTGTCTCAAAAGTGCACTACGCCCAATTTCTAGCTGTTTTTTGAGTGTGTAGTACATAGTGTGGTTAATTTCTGTTACACACCATGCACTAGATAGCCCAAGTATTCGCACTAACAATGGCGGCGATCCAAAGTGTGGTTTGCATGGACACTATTGTCCCAGAATGCAATGTGAAACGAGAAGGGAGGCGCCTCCTGCAATCGAAAATTTCCGACAAAATAGTGGATGCAGAAGCATCACCATCAACACTGGTGACATGTTTCCGGTTAGTAAAATACTATCAAGTGTGTTCACTTTCGTACACTAACTAGTGAAAACATGCACTTTCTAGAATAGCACCCAGTGTATACACAATAGTGTGGAGTATGTAGTGCGCTTTTGGGACATGGGGCATGTCTCTCTCTCTCATAAATGGCATTTGTCCATCTCAGCAAGAGGATAATTACAATAATTGTTAACATAAACACACTGAATTGTATTTAATACTGAAGGGCCTTGCATACTAATTTGTATTGATCCATTTGTTACTTAATAATTTAATGTCCCAGTCAAGTTAATGAGCATATTCCCTCGCATAATTATACATTTTTGTATAATTCAGTTCTGTTCTCTGGGCCTGTGCTTCCCTCCTACTGGTTATTTTCGCACATCAGCTCAAATGAGCCATGCATTTGTTATTAAATATAGCAACACCTGTAATGTATTGTAATTAACATAATTAATTTACAACCTAGTCAAATAATGCTGAAAGTATCAGAGAAGCTGAGCTTCCAACTGCCTTTTTTGAGCCACCTGTTCACTTGTCTGTAAATATATACATTATATATTTACAATCTGAAAACATAATTTAGTAATGTGACACTGAACCAAGTGTCTTCTGTAAATATCCAACTGTATATGTGAATTTTCTATAAGCAAATGTAAACTGTGTCAGTTGTTCTGGATAAAAGTATCTGCTGAGCCAATAAATTATATAACTTAGTGTAATATACACCCAGAGGATTTGATATACTGTAAGGATCTGTCAGTCCATATTATTGAAAAAAGCCTCCGGCATATAAAAATGGGAAATTAATTATGACTGGGTTTGTTGTGATTCAGTAGGATTTCTGATACAGTAGATTATGCCTCCATGTGACATATCAAACCCAACGTATTCCTCCACTTCCTGGAACCGGACCCACGCAGAACAACTTGTCAACTTATGCATTATCCAGGAACTGCTGTGTACAAAGACTGCCAACATGTTCTCCAAGAAACATTCCAGTTCATTCTTCTTTTGTTTATAATTTACCTGTGAATAGATTATCTTCAAAATATGCTAAAGGTGCAAACTTGAATGTCTAGATTCATCAGTGTATGTGTGGTATTAGTGATGTATCTTAGTTCATTATTATTCTGTGGGTCCTACATAGAACCCCTTAGAGATATTAACATTAAGAAGACCCTTTACGGGTCCATCCAGGGGAACAAATGAAGAACCCTTAAGGAACCTATTTTTAAGAGTGTGCGGTTACAGGGGGAGAAGCAAGAGAACCTTTGTTGCTACATAAAACTGATTTTCTCTGAGCGTATCCTTCGTGACTGGCAAGACAAAACTGATCCTAGATCAGCAGTAACCTTGCTTCAGTGTAGCACACTCCATGGCCGGCACAGAACACGACACAAATAACAGATGATGTCATGAAGATGATGTCACATGACTACTAGCTGTTGCTCCTGCTGCTACAGCACTCCCCAGTAATGGATTAGCCAGGGTAACAGTTATTGTCTGGATTACAAAATAGCGATATGAAATTGGTAACATTATTTTACTGAGTGAACGCCGCAGAGCTGCACCACCAATCACAGAATACAATGGTAACAACTAATAGAACAACACAAATGGTGATTGGTTGAAAATTCCTGAACTTACTTCTGGGCTCCCTGTGGGTAATAGCCAGGAAGTATTTTCCACCAATCACTGCTGATGTTGGTATCTGTGTGTACACCATGATTGGTGGAGCTCCTCTCTATCTATTTTATATCAGTAAGGTGATTTTGCAAGTTCCCTGATTGTATTTTAGTATCCCACTGAATGAGGAGTTGAAGGAGGGGAGGAGGGAGGGGTCAAGGTAAGGGGTGGAGCATGTGGGGTCAGGGGGTGGGGTCTGTGGAGAGGAGGCGGGGCTAACGGGTGGCTGATACTTACTGTCCTCCAAAGAGCTGCATGCCCAGCAAGGCGAAAACTACGATGAAGAGGAAGAGGAGGAAGAGCAAGCTGATGATGGACTTCATTGAGTTGAGCAGAGAGACAACCAGGTTTCTCAGAGAGTTCCAGTACCTACAGGGAGAGAGGCAGTGGACTTAGAAAAACTAGAGAAAACAAACCAATGGAAAATACTGGACTTCTATGTGCATTCATTCATTATACATGGAGTTTATTGAATATAAAACACAATACATTGGTAACAATTGGTGGATATTGCTTCCTGGATATTTCCTTCGAGGATCCTTGGAGTACATCCAGCAGTGATCCTCCAATCAAATTTTGGGTTGTTCCACCGATTGTTACCAACAGATTCTGTGATTGGTGGAGCTGTTGTCCCTGTTCTCTTACTTTGTGACTTTGAAAATCCTGAGCAGACGTAGCGCGCGCAGGACGCTGATGCCAAACGACGCGCCCGGCTTCACCACCGCCCACACCACCTCGAAAATGCTCCCTATGATCACCTGGACAGGGACAGGAAACAGCCACAGTGACATCATCAGCCAACATCCAATTACATCAGTCCATGCATACAGCCACACCCATTAATCGCTGTGTACCTACAGCAGTGGGTCTAAAGCTATCAGCAACCACTCTTAAGGACAGAATACACTTTCTGTGACTCAACCCTTATTAAAACATAGCTTGACGTCAAGTACAAAAATGATATTACATTTTAAGTTTTTCAAAAACCAGTTTAAAACTCCAACCATACAAAAATTATAAAATAAGTAATAAGGTACACTGCAGGACTGACATTTCATTCATTACTGTATACAGAATCTGTTAACTGACAGCTTCACCTGTACACCAAAATGTGTCTTCACAACTCCTGTTACTGCTACGACAGGCATCGGAATTACAATAAACAAACAAAACAAGACTGGGATGGGTGTGTGTGTGCGGTGGTGGAGGTCCTCCAATAGAGGGCGCCAGCCGGATTGTACTCACCCCAAAGTCGAAGCAGTTGAAGGAGGAGTGAAAGTAGTTCCTGGGTCCCAGCCCATACATCTTCAGGCTCATCTCCGACAGGAAAAGTCCCAGAAACACAAACTCTGCCAGGTCTGTAAGGGTCCAGCAGACTACAGATATAACCGCTAACACACAGGGCTAGCTGGTGGTTTCAGTGAGAGGTCATTGACCGAAACATCTGCTATGTTCCTAAATGAACTCTTGTTTATCTTGTAATCATCCTATTTAACCCATATATTACCTTGCCAGATACATCAGCAGTACAGTACTGTGTGTGTACAGTATCTTGGCTATTTAGTCAATACAGACACACTACAGTATCCCATATAGCTTTGATAATATGGTGTTCGCACAACGTCCAAATCACATAACGTCCTATTTCACGTGGACGTTAGGCGACGCATACCCATGTTATTATTGTTGCTGCTGTTGTTGTCGTTATTGTTATAGTTTTTATAACCGGTAGCGATATACTCACACAGCGCGTGTGTGAGCCACTCAGGCTGGTCGTAGTGCACGGAGGCAACGCACAGCGTGTTGAGGCCCACCAGGCAGAGCACGAACCAGTAGAAGCTCTGCGCCTTCACCATGCGTCGGATGAAGAAGCGCAGCCTCTTCTCCTTGCGGCGGAAGTAGGAGGAGCCGTCGTTCTTCCCGCTCTTCAGACTGGCGCGGGCGAAGGGCGACCCTGGGGGAGCAGTGAGGGGGGGTCGGAGGGGGCACAGGCCATAAAGTCTACTGCACCTAATGGGCCGGTGCTTTTCATTCACTGTGCGAGATTCAACCAACCCACTCAAACCTTTTGGCCTTCTTCAGTTTTCCCAAGGGGCCGACATTCATGAAGTATCTCAGAGTAGGAGCGCTGATCCAGGATCACCTTTTCCATTATGAGCTAAGTTACAACACTGATCCCAGATAAGACCACATGTTCATCCATCACCTCAGAATTCGAGGGCTGATCTGGGATCATATTTCCAGCAGCTGCAGCCCAGTGTTATCCAGCGTGAGCCACATTGCAAAACTGATCCCAGATAGGAGTCCATATACATGAAGGATCTTAGAGTATGAGTGCTGATCTCAGATCAGTGTTTCCCTTCCTTTGCCCATAATGTGTCTCGCTTCCATTTTGAGGTAAAAGGCCAATGTTCTCAGGGCCAATATTCATGAATTGTCTAAAAGTACTGATCCAGGATCAGGTTCCCCATGTCCATATCCCAGCTACATCCATTATGAGTTCAAAAGACAAGACTGATCCTAGATCAGAACGCACACTTCACAGCAGTTTGGAACGTATACTGTAATGTACAAACTACATAACTATTACACTACTTGGGTTAGTAACTGACACTGCAGCTTTGAAATAAGCTCAGTGGCTGTTTCTCAATATCCTCTATTTTGTCCACTGCTCCACAAAGCAATTACTGCAGAGCTTAAAATCTTCACTATCAGTGCTTTAATTCAGTCAGACAGCTGGAGGTACTTAAGCCGGTTCCCTGTTTCCAAACGCCCGGCTCCAAAATTGACCGCTTAATTCAGATAATACCAGAGGGACTCCCCATTGGGCCATACTGGAGCCCTGTTAATACCCAGCTCCTGCTGACCACGGTCCACATTTTAATGGAGTTTACAAGCCAGACCAAACAGAGGAGACTCAATCAGGGCCAGGACAGAAGCAATGCCCAAAAAAAGATTTCTGAACAAAAAGAGGACATTGGACTCAAAACTGAAGTTGTTCATGTATCTGAAATATCAATTGTCAATAACTCTGAAGTGAAAACATGAAGTGATGTTTTTTTCAAGCTGTCTGTCAGACGATGAGTGCTGATTGTAAGTGATGCCAAAGGAAATTTGAACACTGAGCGGGAGATAACGTTCTCCTCTATTCTGCTCTAATTTATAACGGGCTACATCAATCAACCGATTCAGCTCAGTCATGCTGCACATTTCGATACAAAATGGCTGCTAAGAATCACCCAGGAAAGTGACACAGACTGGTAATCCAGAGCAAAAGGCTTTAAGACCCAGAAATGCAACAATTGGAAACTGTTCTTGTGACTGACATTGGGGTGAAAGGTCGGGTTTGAGCCTTACCGACGGAGGAGATGTCTGCGAAATGCTCCTCCCCCTCCTCTGCACCAATCAGGTCGTTCTTGCTCTTTTTGGTCTTGGCTCTTTTAAGCACTGTACACACAGAGAAAAAAAGGGTGTCAGTCCCAAGGTAAGGAACTCACTGGAACTTCCTGTCAGATGTCGTAGCTCCACCCATGATGGCGTCTCCCATAACGCCTCTCACTCTCCCATTGTTGGAGGTATGCCATCAAAAACAGCAACACATGAACATTACACAACTGCCAATTTTCAATGTTGTGACTAAAAGTGTGTCGCATATAAGCATACAGCAGAAAGTAAAGAGTCCTTGAGCCCACAGCATTGTGGGTATCAGAGAGATTATGGCAGTGAGATTTTTCTGTCCCTGTCCAGGGACACTACATTCACTGAAGGAAATGCAGATTAATGTTCTCTGCTTGAGGGATCTGACGATGACTGTGCTGGGTGTGTAATGCAATGACAGCACTCCAAAGTGGGATTCAAACCTACATCCTGCTGGTCAATAGACTAACTCTCTACAGTGCAGCCAGACCAGGTCTTACTGCACTGAGACCACAAACCACCACGCTGTGAAACAATGGCACAATCTCAGCTCCACACTCAGGGCTGCACAAAGCCACCATGAAACAAGAAAATAAAAAAACAGAGGACAAGAATAGATAATTCACATCCTGACGCTTGTGTCCTGTTTTCTGTAAGGAGCTGGAAGAACAAACAAGCATGTCTCTCCCTCTCTCTCTCTCTCTCTCTCTCTCTCTCTCCCTCTCTCCCTCTGTCTCTCTCCCTCTCTCTCTCTCTCTCTCCCTCTCTCTCTCTCTGTCTCTCTCTCTCTCTCTCCATCTCTCTCCCTCTCTCTCTCTCTCCCCTCTCTCCCTCTGTCTCTCTCCCTCTCTCTCTCTCTCTCTCTCCCCCCTCTCTCTCTCTCTCCATCTCTCCCCCTCTCTCTCTCTCTCTCCCTCTCTCCCTGTCTCTCTCTCTCTCCCCCTCTCTCTCTCTCTCTCCCTCTCTCTCTCTCCCTCTGTCTCTCTCTCTCTCTCTCTCTCTCTCTCTCTCTCCCCCCCTCTCTCTCTCTCTCTCTCTCCCTCTCTCTCTCTCTCTCTCTCCCTCTCTCTCTCTCTCTCTCTCTCTCTCTCTCTCTCTCTCTGTGTGGGATATCCTTGTTTCCCTCTGGGTTCCTGAAGAATTCCGCCCACCTGCTCTCAGCTCAGCTGTGCTCAAGGATGTCATTTTCACAGCCCTTGTGAACATGAGTGTGCGGGAACACGTACAGTACTACAGACCAGCATTGTGCTAACCCACAAATCTAAAAAAGTCGTAGATGTATCAAGAGTTTATTTACACTTAACAGAACCTCTCATCCATAGAGGACACGCTGCATAAAATGTGAGGCGAAAAAGAACACAAATGTCAGGACACGTCCTCCCTTCCAAGTGCCATTTTCCATTTCCATTTTACTGTTGCATTGTGGGTAGCGCTGCCCCCACCAGAACCTAGCTGATTCCAGGGCTCTTCCCTGTGGAGAAAGATAACCCTCCCCATCCCCCACCCCACCCCCTCCACTCCCCGCAGGCCTCCAAATGGTCACTGGCTCCACTCGTGTAGGGTGAGTTTGGGATTATCCTGAAGTTTGAACAAAGAGCCGCATTCCCCAGGATATAAAGAGGAGCATGGAGTAACTGCACTGAATGGAAATGAGCGTTGCGTGGGGTATCGAGGCTTTCCAGGGCGCTCCCCAAAGGCAAAGGCCGAAATCCTGCCTGCTGCGCAACTCAAGTGTATTTGTGTTTTTGTGATAAAGGTGTTTTCTGGGGACACGTCGATGCGAGTGTAAGGCGAGGAGTACCAGCGCTGTACACAGGCTGTGCCGTGACCAATGGCAGTGACAGCACATGTGTGTGTTCCAGTGCGCCCCCCACCCCACACCCCCCCCAACCCACACCATCCCCCCCCACACTGTTTGTATGTGTGTTATACAAGGGGGCTTTCCACAGCGCTAATCCAATTAGCCTGTCACCCTAATCCCTGTAATTAGCCCCCGTTAGCCCCGGCTCCCGCACCAGGCTGCGCTGCTGGTGTGGAGATTACAGGCCTTTGGTGAATGTGTAGCAACTCCACAGGAAGGGTGGGGGGGTGGATGACGATGAGTCTGTCCTCAGAAGTGAGGCATGAGGAAAGGGGAGGGGGGAGGGAGAGAGGGACAGAGAGAGAGAGGGAGAGAAAGGGTGTGACAGCCCATAACAGAGCGATAACCCAGCTGCCTGTACCCAGGCCGATACCCGTCCCCACAGAACTCAGTGGGTGAATCTCAGTAAAGGTGGAAATCCAGGTAACAAAAGTACAGGTCGTCACTCGTCCCCCTTCACACGGGGGGTTGGGGGAGTGGGGGGTGAGGCTGATGAGGGGACACATTGTATAGAGGACAGGGCGGCTTGTCAGACGCCAGCGGCCACGGCAGCCTACCGCACGGCCGTTTGTTCGGTTCACTGGCTCTTCAGCGCCCTTTTCCCCCAGGTGAAGATAAAAAAGACTACCTGTCACAGGAACGCTTGTGTCACTGTCGCCGGGCTGACAGCACCTGTGTGTCGACTAGCAACCGCGCCTAGCAACTGCGTCCCTCATGGCTAAATCACGAT
>CM040765.1:20568357-20623357 GCA_022829145.1 Albula goreensis
GCTCATATCTCCAAAATAATTACATGGACCCAGTAACAATGACCCATCTGGTTAAACAAAGGTTAGCTTTAAAAAGTACAGATAAACAGGAACCCAAAGGGTGGCGGCGTTGTCACTCTGGGCTAAGAGTGATAAGCGTGCGGGTAAGCTATTGGCAGTTTCACATTCGGCTAATATTCCAACACCCCCCAGGCCAATTCAGCAAACACTGAGGGAGAGGACAGACGCCAGCAAATTCCGGCAGTGCCAGGGTTCTGGGAAACAGCGGTTGATGGCTCAGTCACCCGGTGCCAAATCTTCATGCCACCAGATCCCCAGCCCCTGGGCATGCTGGGATAGCTCTTATCAGTGCGTACGTGCTTGCCCCCCTGCCACAGCAGCAAAAAGCCAGGGGGCGCTCATGCTAATGCAGTACGCTTCCAGGTGCAAATAGCTTCGTCTCTCATTCAATTTTGCTTTCCCAAAGAAATATTACCTTTGACGTTAATTTTGCTTTCCTCTGTGTGTGTGTGTGTGTGTGTTTTCCAATGGTATAACAGTGTTTTTTTTACATTTTCTTTGCTGTTTTAACTGCCCTTACAATGTTTCCCATGTTACTGTGGGATTGCTACATCTGTTGGTTATTCACTATTTGTTACTTGGTTTTGTTTTTGAGTAACCTCATGCGGTTCCGGTCTAGTGTTTCTGTAATGGAATCAGTTTGTCTCCTTTAGTGTTTTAGTGGATAGCTATCAAAGGTATCTCCTAAGTTACTCACGTTTTCATCTCTGCCTTCTTAATGGTTTAATACCTGAGTCAAGCACATCGACTTCAAGTACATACTTGCCATTGCTTTCTTGTAATGCTCGCCTTTTTAATTGCTTACATTCACACCAAGAGAACACATTTTTTTAACATGAATCTGAATGTGAGGCAGAGCTCTTTGGACTGAATGCACCGGCCTCACAGGCAGAGAGAGAGAGGCATAAAGAGAGACCCATTTTCTTCCCAGGATCCCATTAAGAAAACATGGCTTCCAGAGACGCAGTTTGGCAGGCAGAACACAGCCCCCTGTCACGACACGGCTCGCCAAACATCCTCGCTCAAGGCTTCTGGGCTCTTTTACTTTGTAGGATCGCTCAAGTCCTCTACAACGACAGCAGAGCTCAGAGACTGAACAGAGATACTGCTATCAGCACCATTACAGACAAGAGGAAGAGCTTTCTGGGCCTAGATTTGACTCCAGATGTTCAATCCAGATGTGCATCGAGTTTTCAATTTTGGGAGACTGGCGGTAAATTTTACAGAATCTCTTCTTTTGTGTTATATGAAAGTGGAAGGTTGTATTGAGACTATTTAGAAAACTCTATGGTACTCCACAGAGGAGTCAAATGATACTGAGAAACCACAGTTTTATGTGCATGCCTACCTTTAAATCCTTAAGACACCAATAAGACACTTACAGATTCTGCCACTAGAGGCAGTGTTGAGGCTGACCAGTGAGGCTAAAGCAGGGGTTCTCCTGCACCTACCCTGATAAGACGCCCAGGACCAGGTTAAGCATGAAGAAGGAGCCAATGATGATGAGGGGGACGAAGTACATCCAGTTCCAGCTGCTGCCCGAAGCGTCGTTAGCCTGCGGGGGGTGGAGGGGGTGGGGTGGGGGTTGGGGGATTGGATAGGTGGGAAGAAAGAGAGAAAGAGACAGAAAGACAGCAAATCCTTAAATCTGTACAGACACTGTATTATAATGTGGTGTATTGTAAACATATGGAAATACAGAAATATGTGGAAATATATTTATATGCTAACATATATGTTACTACCTGAAAACTTTTAAAAAATGTTTTTATATTTGCATTGGGACTTGATATGATACATACTCTAATATTGTTAATGTACTTTAGTACAATATACGTCAATGCTCTTAATTGGGACCCAAAGCAGAGACACATCAGCCCAGCCAATGAGAAAGGGCCAATATATAAACACATGGCTGCCAGCCTGGCCAATGAGAAGGGACCAATATATAAACACATGGCTGCCAGCCTGGCCAATGAGAAGGGAATATATAAACACATGGCCGAGCCTGGCCAATGAGAAAGGGCATATATCAAAACACATGGCTACCAGCCTAGCCAATGAGAAAGGGCCAATAATATAAACACATGGCTACCAGCCTAGCCAATGAGAAAGGGCTGAGATATAAACACATGGCTACCAGCCTACCCAATGAGAAAGGGCCAATATATAAACACATGGCTACCAGACTGGCCAATGAGAAAGGGCCAATATATAAACACATGGCTACCAGCCTACCAATGAGAAAGGGCCAATATATAAACACATGGCTACCAGCCTAGCCAATGAGAAAGGGCCAATATATAAACACATGGCTGCCAGCCTGGCCAATGAGAAGGGACCGATATATAAACACACGGCTACCAGACTGGCCAATGAGAAAGGGCCAATATATAAACACATGGCTGTCAGCCTAGCCAATGAGAAGGGGCCAGTATGTAAAGATGTGTCTGCCAGACTGGCCAATGAGAAAGGGCCAATATATAAACACATGGCTGCCAAAGAAGGAAAATGCTACAGCGATGAAAGTGAGACAGGTGGGGTGGAGGGAGAGATGATCTTTCACTGTACAGAGCACTCAAAATAAAAATAGAAATTACCCTCCTGCGCTCTAATTGTTCCAAAAAAATGGATGAACGATTAGAAAAGTCTGTTTTTCCAGGGCATTGGCAGATAGCCTTCAATGGCTGCCCGGCACAAAGTGGACCGCCATAGCCTGCAGGATGTGGAAAGTGTACAATATGCCCCAGCAGCTGTTTCATAAAAACACGTCATTATCAATACACACATTTACGAGAGGGGGGGCATGAAGGTAGAGACTGAGGGAGAGAGAGAGAGAAAGACAGCCAGGGAAAAACAGACATGCAGAGGCAGGGATACATAGAGAATGTTAAAGAGAATATGTTGCTGTTGTTCCTGCCAGAGTCATCTCTGTGCATGGCATCGCTGTGGACTGCATACGATAACTTGTTTTTCCCTGTTTCGCTATATGGTTTGGCAATATTTAAGCATGTATTTCATGCCGATAAGACATTTTGAATTTGAATATGAAAAAGAGGGAGAGTTGAGAGAGAGAGAGAGAGAGAGGAGAGTGGGGCAGAGAAAGACAGAAAGAGATGTGCTGCACAGAGACGGAGGAGGAAGGAAGAGGAGGAGTGAGCAGTGAATGAGGGAGAAGGAGAACGACGGCAGAGAAGGAGAGAGAATATCACCAGATTCCTCACGCCAAACCTGCCCAGGGCAGCGCTCATCACCCTCTACCTCCTGTCCCTGACACTGTGCGGCGGCCATCCGGCTCTCTCTGTGTGCGGACAGCGTTTGGTGGCTGTCACTTGGTAAGTGTAACTCGCAGTGATGTGTACAGGGTCCAGATGGCATCGGGAACGGGAGCGCCCGTCGCTCTCATATAAACCGCGCTTGATCCTACACAGAGGTGACAAACTGCACAGCAGCTCCAAGTGCAAAACAAACAATGCAAAACCTATTATTTTATACAGCAGGTGTATTAAAGAGAGCGAGAAATGACCGCACACCCTCCATGATCCCAACTCTTTACCACACCGAGAAAACAACCAACGCCCCGGCAGAGCGTGCCTTCGTCAGGGTCTGTAACCCTAGTAGAACCTGGGAGAACCCTGAAGAAGGCACGGTCATAGTTAATAATTGTGAGGTCATAAAGAGTAAATAATCATGATCTGGGTCTTGGGGCAGAATTTGCAGGCCGGAAAAGGGACAGTTTGTCCAGGTGTCTCAGCGGCACGAGGCAGCTAGGCTAAATGTCTCTCTCTTTCACAAACGTCAAAGCATAGCTATGGTACTTGTGGATCACTCCCCCTTCCCTATTCTGACTGGCTAACAGCCCTTAGATGCATTTTCATTGGTTAACTGTCAGGGTGAGTCACAATGACGGCTTCAGTAAAAGAGCGATCCATAGAACATGGAGATCTGTAAAAATATAAACACGGATGTATGATCAGAAAATGAATATTATTATGATATTATGATGTTTCTGCATAAATTATTCATAGGCAGTTGAGAAACTGCAGACATTCAAATGAATGTGCAGGGGGACATGCAGTGACACTGATGGCAGAAGCTGTCCTAACCATGCCTGGCATTATGCAAATAAATCACTCTATGACCTCACAATAGACTGGCATTTCAAAAATGCATATTCACTTTGCAGCCAAAAGGTCCCTCCTTAGGAGTTAAATGCCAGCTCAAGAACAATTCTTGAACATGCTTTTAAAAGCCTTTGGTTAACAAATATATCCTTGAATCAGCGAACATACATGATTTGCTGTAATTTTGCTTTCACAGGGAACATAAAAAATACGGGATACGGAAAAGATATCAAAAGGACATTTTTGCTGGTAGCACTGAAGAGCCAAAAGAATAAACGCAACAAACAGGTGCTGTTAGGAGAAATTAGGTTGTAAGAATGTTTGAACGTAGGCTACAGTCATTTTTATGACTAAGCTATTATAGCCATGCTTCTTGATGGCAACTTTTTGGGGACTTTTTGATTGTTAAATCCTCATTATTTAAACATTACATATAGTGTTTGCAGTATTAAGTTACAGCTGAAACCTAAATGAATTCATAGCACTCATGTCTGTAAAGTAAGATATGAAAGGGACCATGGCAATAATAAAGGAAACGGAGAATGAGACTGAACATTTGGAAAGCCTCTCTCTCTCTTTCTCTCTCTCTCTCTCTCTCCCTCTCTTCTCCCTCTCTTTCTCTCTCTCTCTCCTCTCTCTCTCTCTCTCACTTGATTGATTCTGCCAATCATGCTGAACTCTGCCTCTATCCAGCACTTCCCACATTCTAATTTAATCACTTGCCGAATTTAATTTGACTACTATTATTCTAACGCCCCCAAACCCCCCCCGCCAACCACTATCCCTACCCCCCACCAATCTACAGTCCCTCATGTTAATTTTAATGACTCCTGAATGAATCAGTTATAGACTGTATAAGACTTCACAGCAAGGCTCAGCGAAACAGGAACAGAGTGCTGGACATGCGCCCCCTAGTGGCAGAAAAAAGTAAAGAAGAGGAAGATAGCCTACCTTTGCAGAAATGCATTCAAATGGTAAATATTTTTAATGGAACTGAAATGATATGACACACATATTTCAGAGTGTTGTTATACATTACAACAATGTACATTGACACATACATTTATTTGAGTATGTTATATTTCCATGGAGACAAGCAAACATGTCCTTTGGAATGTGCTCTTTTCAGAATAAAACGGAACAGCATGTGCCTATAAAAAGACCAATGCTTGCTATGACTGAATAGCATGTTGCCCTTATAGAGACTAAGTGAATTTGATAGACTCTACCCACCAACTCTTCAAACTCATGTAACACATGGAAGCTCAGTCCTATTCCCTACAGCCCCAACTCAGCACAAACCTGAGATCTGTCAGATCTACTGACCACTCTGTGGGACTGCCTCTTTCCCCTCCATGGATACCGTTGCTATGTCGGACAAGTTGTGCTATGTCGGTCAGCGTGACTCAGTGTCACAATGGCAGCTTTCAGCCAGCATTTTTCTTTCATGTTCCTTTTTTTCCCAGAGAGAAATTTAAAGAAAATCCTTTTCCAATCCACAAAAATCCATCAATGAAATCCGATGGTAGCGACAGGCTAAGCATCTCTAGGGAAGAACATGGGTTTGAGCTAACTCACATCTTTACTAAGGTTTGCAGGTTCAAATCCCAGGACACCATCACACTTATGAGGAAAGTAAAAGCAAGTTTGAAAAAGAAAGAAAAGTGTCCAGTGAGTAGCAGAATGCAGTAAGGGTAACAGAAAGGTGTACAATCATATAATAAAATCTCAGACACAGTACGCTACATTGGCTGTGTGATATTCAGATGTGGAATGTGTAAATAGGGAGATAAAGCAGCCCAGGTGTTTAGGTTCCCTGTTGAGGCCTCAGTGTCTTTGATAAGAGGATTATCTGTATGTGCTCAAGCTCCAGGAGAACCTCCCAAATGCACAATGCTCGCATCTGCCTCACACATCTACGGGGGTGCCCAGCGTTACAGCGCAGGTCGACGCATGGTCTCCTGCTGCCAGATATGACAGTCGAAGGTAATTGATACTGATCACAGTCAATTTTTGGTCAAACTTTGATCTGGAGGGAGGTTTCAGAGGTGTGGAAATGCACAGTCAGGTCTGGTCCTCGCCCAGAGAATGTGCTGAGGAGTTAAAGCCCTTTTGCTGCTCCCATTCTCATGCTGTGGGTTAGTAGTTAGTTTGTTAGTGACTCAGGTAAGACGTTCTTTTGTATATGATTGGCTGGACTGTGTAGAACCACATCAATCCCTCTTTACAATGCCTCACCTGAAGTGCATCCACCCAGTTCTGTGACAGTGAGAACGTGACTGTAGCCTGCATTTTACAACAATTACCCTTTACATTTCATGGGCACTTCTGCATTTGTGATCAGTAAAAAAATGTCCTGAAAATCTATTAACATGTTATAATTTGATGTGGTAGTGGGGGGGTTGTGGGGGTGGGGAGGGGGGCACCAGGCTTCAGATTTTACATTTAATGCTTATTATTATTATATGTTGTGTGTATTGATGTTATTTGCCGGAAATGAATTGACAGAGTGACGATTCCCCAGTGTGAACTGCGTGCATTGGGTGTATTTGCATATTCACTGGAGTTACACATGCTCTCCAGCATTAGAAACGGGTGACAGGGATTATCATTTCAATTATACATATTCAAAGACTAGAGACAACAGGAGCCAGAATACTGTTTGGATCCTGCTAATCTCACCCACTGGACATGTTTCTGCATTCAGCACCATGGACAGCGGTGGCTCAACCCTCTCCTGTGCGCACAGAGACACTGGCTGTGTTCCGGTACTCAAAATTCACATCCTCCTCTCCTCCACACCCACCTCGTCTCCTCAGTCCCTCCAACATCGCAGTATTGGAGAGAAGGAGGAGACGAGGTGATAGTGGAGGAAAGGAGGATGCATTTTGAAGGTACTGGAACACAGCCACTCACACAACCACAGTCCTGAAGAATACACTCATTTCCCAGGATGCTCCAGCATTCACACACAGTGTTTTCAAGGCTTTGATTGGCTGTCAATTAAATCTGTAATTAAATACACAGCCAGTTAAATAGGTCCATTTATAATTATTCAAAATGGCAACAAGTGCAGGTGTGTTGTTTGATCTCACTAGTTGATGAGCAAAAAAAGCTTAAACATAAACAGGGCGATATAGGTCCTCATGAATAGATAACATGTATTGTTGACACACACATCTTGTGCAAACGCTTGTTTAAAGTTTCATGACCTCTGCTTTGAGGAGCACAAAGAGCAGCAGCGCTCTTATCCGGAAGCATTTACACAGGCCGCGTTTTAATCACAACCCCTTTCCACAGCTGCATGTTTACTTTCCCGTGGGTGAAAAATAAAAGAAATAAAACCAATGAAATAAATAAGTAAATAAATAAATAAAAGCAAACAGCCAGAGCTCGCCCTGCCCGTCTCCACTCTACGCACACTTATGGCTATTTTTAAAACCGCTCTCTCTGCAGCCCTAACCAGGGAGAGGGGTCAAAGGTCACGACTCAGGGGCATGGGCCCCGGTGACTCATTGGCCCTTAATGAGTTTCCAGGCAAGGGGTTTGGGGGGGGGGTGGTAAGTGTGACAAATACTCATGGGGGAGGCAGGGTTTGTCTATGTCTATCTAGTTGTGTGTGTGCTCTGTGTGTGTATGCATGAGTGTGTGCATATATACATATCTGTATGTGTGTGTGTGTGTGTGTGTGTGTGTGTGTGTGTGTGTGTGTGTGTCTGCAATGGAACCCAAGGCCATGGTGTCTGAATCTCCAGGTACTGCTGAGCACACAGAGCAGGTCCCGCCATAAAACACCACACCACTCCGCATCGGCAATCAGGCAGAATTCTCATTTGCAAAAACCTAATTATGAAGCTGGAAAAGAAAATTGAACTCAGCTGGCATGAAAGAAAGATTGCCACGTTATTAATAAAGACAATCGCACCCCTGCCTGAAAAAAAAAAAAAAAAAATCACTGCGCTCCCTCCTTTGGAGAATTTAAAGCTGCATGTTGAGTTTTACTTGATAAAAAATAGAAACTAAAACAGTGAATTACACCCGAGGCCCCTCAGACGATGGCTCCCTCATGCAAATACTTATTGCTTTTTTTTTTTTTTTTTTTTATAAATTCATAACAGGTAAATCATCTTCTACACATGGCCATACGGTATGAACACAGTGCACCTCACAGCACTGAGGATAAAGCTAGAAGAGGCAGCAAGGTGTTCCACAAGACCACCATATCAGCAAACCAGTGAGGCCATGAAAGTGTTCGTTCGGCCCCACTTCCTTTTGGGATTTCCCTTTTTTTGGTGGTTGATTTTCTGTGTTCCACTGGAAGCTACAGATAGCAATTCTGGAATTCTGGAGTGTGTTGTCATGGAGACAGAAGGGGCGGGGCCTCCAGGGGAGGAGCCTAAATGTAATGTGACCTTGTACCAGTGTTATAAACGCACAGAACACTGGATACTGCCAGAACAGGCATTTCACCTTCATTCACATCACTACAGCAGATTCTATACGCTCACCAGATACCTAATGTCACAATCTTAACAGGGAACGTTCTGTCTCTGTACTGTTGACGCTGAAATTCCACAAGTTATGCGGAATTTCCTCTGGAAATTCATTAAAGACTGCCTAGTCAAACACTTCACATCAAGTGAAGCTACAGGATCTGTGGAGCTGAGTATCTGGTGTATCTATAGAATCGATAGAAGCGTCTCATCAATCTGTACAATCCACAGAGTTGAGCATCTGGTGGTTGTATAGAATCTGTGGCCATTTGCATGTTTTTAAAGCAGGGGCTTTTGACTGCAAGCGTCGTCTAATCAGAGGTGTAAACAAACCACCGCTCCTCAGGGTGGGGGAGAGGGGTGGACAATGGGGCGGGGAGAGGGGGGGTTTTCTCACATCGGTCTAATGAGGAGCTGCAGAGGAGTCATGATCTTCCCCCCGCACCGGCCTCCAGCTGTCTCTGACACCACGGCATGCTGGGAAGGGCGGAATCTGCGCCTGCGAGGCCAAAGCTTTGCTCAATGGACTGGATGTGCCTTTCCCCCTTTGGGATCCTTTGATCCGGCAACATTGAGCACAGAGACGCATGGTGAACTACTATATATTCATATTAATGCAGAGGGCCCAGTGATCACAGGAGTAAGAGAGGGTCAACAGGACACTCATTACAATGCATATTATATTATATTATATTATATCATATCATATCATATCATATCATATTATATTATACTTGGAAACCTAGCACGTCAATTCCCCTTTTCCAATGGGATGTTTTTTTTTGGTATTGTAGCCGACATAGTGTATAAGTGCAGGTGTGAGTATCAGCAGTTTCAAATCCTTAGTATAAGTATAAGGTAACACCAGCATAACTCATACTCACAAGTTATTGGAAATGAGGACCAATGAAATATAGCACAGAGCATATCTAATAAGAGTGGTGATGCCTCCTTAAGGTCTGAGATGTGGTAATGTGGTGCGTTTGACCTGGCTTATGGAGAGTGTAATGAACTGTACAGGGTCTCCCACAGAGCCCAATCGATTCCTTGCACTGGACCCCCTGACCCCGGCCCCCCCCCCCCCCCTTCCCTCGCTCAGGGGAGAACTCATGTCAGATCCAGTAAATCAGGCAGGGAACCCTGGGAAGTGTCGGTAAAGAGGCAGAGGATGGAGGCGTACAGAAACAGCAGAGCCCGAGAAACCATTAGAGAGAACCCCAGAGCCCCCACAACACCCAAACATACACTCACACACACACACACACACACTCTCCCTAAGGGGCCTATCACACCCATCCCACCCCTCCCTCAATACACCCACCCTGGCCCTTCTGAAAAACATACGACTTCCCTCTCAATGCAGTCCATCAACCCACAGGTCGCGTGTTTTTATGTTTCTACCCTGGATCAATTATGTAACCACCTGTATACATCAAAGTTGGTTCACAAATAGAACAAGACAACAGATTTTTCCTTCCGTTTAACTCATACAAACCAATTTACTCCTTAAATTTACTATGTATGAATTATTTACTTATTTCATCAGACTGCACACGAGAGGGAGTGGAGAGAGGAGAGAGAGAGAGAGCGAGAGAGAGAGAGAGAGAGAAAGAAAGAATTGAACTGGAAAGAAAAGCATTAAGACCCGAAGGGAAGACATGGAGGTGCAAAGAGGAGATTGGCATATGGCGAGTGCTCAGCCTCTTTCTCTGTCGGGAAACCCAGGACAGATGGAACCAGAGAGGCCGTGTGGAGCCACGTAACAGCGCTTTCCTCACCGGAACCCCGCCACCCACCCCCCACAAATGAGCAACCCTTCAACAAGCGCTCAGAGGAAGTTAATCATTCTCTCCTCCGTCACCAGAGATCCCACGAAGGAACTGGGAGCGCTCCCTGTTTCTAAGGACAGCCGAACAGGTGTGGAAGTGCTAAACTACAGCCAAAAATCAGCTGGTGTCTGACCCTCTCTCATTCTGGGGTCACCCCCTGGGCTCAGTCTGACATCCTGCCATTATTACATCACACTGCCATTATTACACCACATTACCGTTATTACTGCACAGTACCATTGTGACATCACAAACAGGCACTGTGCTGTTCTGACTTTTGAAATGAAGAACTAGGGAAGCAGGAGGAAGGAATGCTCATTCACAGTTATTCCACTGTCCATCTCAGTCCACACCACCACTGTCTCTCACTGCTCGGATCGTTCTCAGCTACCCCTTTTCACGAAGGCAGACACAGACAGCAGCAGCAGCGACAGTAAGGAGCACCAGAGCAAGCCTTCAGGATGACGCTGCCTGCCACATCACATTCCGAGCCCTGCGGTTTCCGTAGAGACGGGAGTGAGCACTGGCTCTCCATGAGTGACCCTGTTCTCTCTCTCTCTCTCTCTCTCTCTCTCTCTCCCTCTTTCTCTCTCCCTGTAACTGCGTAGCATCATGCTAAAATCTGCGAGCTGCAACAGGGGGAGGGGGCAGGAGATTAAATCACTGTCTCCCCCCCCAGGAGCCTGTCTTCGCTCAAGCCACATTTTCAGTTTATTCCATTTAACAGATGCTTCAAAGCAGAGCAACTTACAAAGCATTTTACACTCAGTACATTCATGCAGCTGGATATTTCATTAAAACCAGTGAAGTTAAGCATAAAGTTATGCCTTTCTATATTTTCACTGGAAGCTTCTTTTCCAAGAATTAATTAGCATTCCCCCGGGACTCAAACCTGCAACCCCTAACTTGCTAGTCCATTTCCCCATTGTCATTCTCTACCTCCAAATTCCACTCCTCTCCATCCCTCTTTCCCCTCCTCCACCACAGTCATATCTCTTTCCCTTTTTTAATCTTTCTGGCTCTCCATTCATTGTTCTGCCAGGGAAAAACAAGAGGAGAACCTGTCACTCAGTGTGCAAACTCCCGAGCACCGATCTGCCAAACACAGTGAGGGCAGGGCTTCTGCTTACATGAGTGAAAGAGAACATAGGAGCGATACATTAGAAAGTCCATTTATAGATTGATTAATTAAGTAATCATATCCTACTACCCTAATATTCATACAGGCCCTGAAAGAGATAATTATGTACATATGAGCGCTGGAGATAGAGAAAGAGGACAGATGTTCTGTGATTGATATATTTGAGAAAATTAATAAACAAATGTACACATATGACCACCAGTATTCATGCATTAAGAAAGCCAGAAAGAGCAGAAATGTATCTGAAAATAAATAAATAAAGATATTTGTATGCGTATGAACCCTCTGCACTCTTGTGGGCCCAGTGAACAGGCTCAGTGTGGCGTGGGTAATACTGCCCTGCAGCGCTGAGCGCTGATGTCACATTCTAAAACGCAGCTCTGAGCCGAGGCGGATATCTGCTCTGGCTTTTCAGCACCACGAGGGGTGGGACAGCGCAGTGGGCAACAGTGTAGTGCACTGTGTTAGCCAACTGGGCCTGTGGCTCAGGAGCTGCAGGTTCAACCCCCTAATCCAGTTCTGTCACTTAACCATTGAGCAATGTGCATAGCATGAATTTATTACCTCTTTATTATTTAATTATGTGTTTTCTCTTTATTACCAAAGTGTTCATTAAAATGTTTACGCAATTCATGGATTTGATGCTGCTGCGCTAGTTGTTGAGCTTTTAAACCTGTAAGTCAGTGTCTACAAAACAACACGAGAGAGTGAATGTAAATCTATCTGTCTAAATAAACTATGAGTGTAATTGTATGAGTCAGGCTGGATAGGAGCGACAGGAAATGACCTCAGCGTAAATTTAAAAGGTGCTTAATCCAGGAGAGGAGCGTTCTCCCTTCCCCAAACACAAAAAGTCGGCAGAATATGGTTGGACGGATTTCAGCCAGATTCCCATCTGGTTGTGAGATCACATTATGACAAAGATGCTCCATAAATGCTTTACTGTTCTATCAGGGTCAAATAAAAAGCTGCTACACATCTCGCTGTGTACAGTTACTGGCAAACCCCCCGGATGGTTTCCTATATTAGTCATTAAAGAAACATATGAATGTTCCCTACATGCAAAGCTTTCCATACCAGTGCTAACACTCCTGATCACAATAATATGGACGGACATAAAATGTTAGTTCTGACCATTAACACCTTCTGAACATTATGTAAAATGGCGCTATAGAGAAAATGAGATCGCCTCTTCAGAAAGTGCTGTGATCTTGCTATGCATCTCCCTGCACACTTCAACAAAACCACGAATCGAAGACTCAATCAATCACGGGTTAGGTTAGGCTCAATCAATCATGTTTACATCACAAGATTTTCTTTGAGTGCATCACATTTTATTGCAGACAACCAAACACGTCCTTTGGCATGTGTTCTTCTCCCTTTTAAAACAGAACAGAATGTGGTCTTAGGAAGTCTCAAGTCTGCTATGGTTGAATTGGCTCTGCCATCGAAGAGGCTAAATGCGTTTGATTGAATCTGTCCCACTGTCTCCCAAGTATTTCCACCTGCTGATTCAGCTTGACAATCCACTTTAATTACTGATAGTCTCCCTCTTTGGTGTACCACAAGAAAATAAGAACAGGACTCAGCATTTTACACGGTTTTACACAGACGTAATGCCTGAAATCAGAGCGACTTCAGCTCACGGGGGGGAGTAAAGATGTAAAACGGACAGCTTTGCAGGACAAAAGCAGCAGGACATCGCAAGCTATGAGGCAGCCTGATAAGGCTGGGCACTGCCCCTACACTTCAGCTACGGGGGCCTGCTAACTGGCACCGAGCTCAACGGCCCCACAGCTCAAAAGGCAGAGACGCACAGTGTCACGCAGGGCCAAAAACCATCATCAGTATTCCGTGCGATACCCCAGCGCAAAATTTAAAAAAAAAAAAAAAATGCTCTTCAAAAAAAAAAAAAAGTTCTTGAACTTTGTGGTGCGAAACCACAGCCACGCTCTCGAGGGCGAGTCAAAAGCACCCCACTCCTCCTCCATCTGTCAGAGCTCCCCATGAGGAAAGAGGCACAGACAGACAGACAGACAGAGGGAGGGAGGGAGGGAAGAGAAAAAAGGAGGATGAAATCAAGAAAGTAAAGTATGCCAACTGTGAAAATGAAAGGCAGCTTCCACAAGTCAAAAAGTTTCCAGAAAAAAAAAATAATAATCCTTTAATCCTGGCCGGTTCTCAAACCCGGAGGAGTTTCATCCAAACTGGCTCATTTTCTGGGCTCTAAATTCGAATGCTTGCAACGAGAGCTAGCGTGACGTGACGATTCTGAAGCTCCGAGACACACATTTGAAGTCTGGGCCAATCATATTTTTTAAAAAATAAATAAATAAACAAATGAGATATGCAAGAAGAGGTGACAGTCAGAACTGAGGATTATTTTGTCTACTCCAATTATTTTATTACTCCTATCTCAAATTAATTTCCATTTCTGTGTCGACTTCGCTTGCTTCAATTTGGCTTTGCATGCTTCTCAGAGCCAGCCAGTTCCTTGGCCAAATTCCCATGACTGAACCTGACCAGTCAGCTGGGATTGGGGGGTGGGGCTATCCTATCAGTGGGTGAAGGGGGTGGAGCCACAGTTGTAATGCTTTGTATTTCATTGGTATTTACCAAGTAGGCGCTGAGATGCTCAATCAGACACACCTATCAGGAATCAGTTACAGTATTATATTACAAAGAGAGCTTTCACTGCTTGGGACAGCTTGCCAGGCGGTAGAGACAGAGACACTCTGTGTTTTCAAGCCCAGCCCTGACACAGTGCTTGAAAGAAGATGAACTGCAGCTAGCATTAATGACAAGCTTAGCTAATACTGTGCAAGTTATACATCATTGTACAAATGCATATTTCACCCTGGGCTGGTAAACATTATAATTGATTCACTGTGGAACAAAGTCACTGATAACACAAAACAGCTCTGATCCATTTAAAGACCCATTCCAGCGAAACTTCTGAATATCACTGAAAATCCCCAGGATGCTTTAAGCAGGTCTTTAAAGGGGCGGGACCATATCAGAGGTGGGTGGAGCCAGGTATATGTGGGTGTGGCAGATGGGTGGTGGGCGGGACTCACGTGGTACAGGATATCCACCCATCCCTCCATAGTGATGCACTGGAAGACGGTGAGCACGGCGAAGAGGATGTTGTCGAAGTTGGTGATGCCAAAGTTGGGCCCGATCCAGTATTCCCTGCACTCCGTGTCGTTGCTTGGACAGAGCCGTGAGGGGGCCTCCCGGCCGCAAGGGTAGTCTGCAGCCAGCTCACCTGCAAGGACAGGTACCACTGAGTCACTTGCATATACACTAACACACACACACACATTCTCTCACATATACACATGGACATGTACACACACTCACATATAAAAACACACATAGAAAAGCACAGACAGACAGACATACAAACAGACCGGCAGAAAGACAGACAGATAGACACACACAGACAAGCACACAAACACACACAGACACATATGCACACACAGACACACACATACACACATACACACATACACACACACACACACACACAGTCACACACACACTACCTGGTGGTGACTCATCACTAGCTGCCTGGGGCTGGCAGAAAGCTAACGACTCTAACGGCTACAGCGAGGGAGAGCCAGCCACTCCACGCCTGCTCTCTCCCTCTCCTCTCTTAATCAATCACGCTCGCCTGCGACTAAAATAACCCGCCACGCGCCCGTACGCATCTGCGTTAGCGGGTTGTCAGGATCTCACGCGCCACAAACAAGCGCTTACTTTAACATGCTGTCCCCCCACGTCAAACAGCCCAATCAAAAAGCAGGGCACGTTAACCCCTGACCGAGCGCGCTCAGAACATCTCGGTTCCTCCTCGACAGTCACACTTGAGCTCTGACTCCTTTACTGAACAGCTGTGTTTTAAGCTGAGCTTTTGTAGCTGTCAGCTGAATGCAAGCCTTTTAAATCACCAGATACAGCCAGCCATTATGCTTTTCAAATACTCCTCTCTACTACATATATGGGTTTATAAAGCATATTCAGTATGCATATGAAAGGTAAAACCACCCAGACTGAATCCAGGCAACATGGCCATTCTTTAGAAAACTCTTTGTACCTGAGTCAATTTAAACTCCACTATATGTAAGGGAATGAATATCATGAAGTACAGTAGTATTAATTAATTAGTCATTTTAATTACCTGATACAAAAACTCAATTTTAAACCCATATGGTGATATAAAAAAGAGAAAAAAAGTTTTTTTTTTGAAGCAACTGTATGCATAGATATCATAGATTTACAGAGAATGTATCGTGTATGTTTATAAATAGTTTATATACATGTATCCAGTGCATATAAAATAATATGTATAAAACATAGTATATTGGCTTATTAGCATGTTATAATTGCACAATCGGTGTGAATAGCGATGTGTTGCTCCATCGGAAATATTGTTATTAATTAACTAGAGCCCCAACACCCATGGCTAATTCCAGTCACATTTCAAGCTCCCATCCAAATAGTGATCCAGTTTTTTATTTTTTTTTTTCTAAATGAATTCTGATGATAATACGCTTAGACATTGTTAATTAGCTCATCCCCATAAAACTCACAGCCACAACAATGTAATTAACCCCCCAGAGCACATTTTATAAGTAGAAAAATTTACAAGATCATTTCGGAGATAATTACGATTTCTTTTTTTGTAACTTGATTTTTACTTTTTTTTAACCGGATTATGCAAATGAGGAGCAGGACGCTGTTTATTTATTTTCTTGGCGGCTGAACGCTTCGTGCCATCATCATTATGATTTCCACATTTCAGGTGATCTTTTATCACATTCCCCTCAGCATTCCAGGTAAGACACACCTGAGCATTTTGTGCTGCTGAGAGCTCTCTGTCCTCAGTCCCCCCATGCACCTGCTGTGTGTTATTCTGCACGTGCATACAATGACCGCTGCTACAGGTTGAGATACTGTCAGCTCAGCAACCCTTTCTGTGCGGCCTCTTCTTTACATCACTGAGAAGAGTGTGCTAAATCTAAAACGTCCTACACACACATGCCAACACACATACACACACACACACACTTTAATCATAACAGCAAAATCACACACGGACGCTCACCGTCTCTCTGTCATCTCCCTCGCTTCCCCCACCCCACACACACACACACGCACACACACACACACACACACACACACACACTTTAATCATAACAGCAAAATCACACACGGACGCTCACCGTCTCTCTGTCATCTCCCTCACCCCCCGCCCCCACACACACACACGCACACACACACACACACACTCTTGTGTGCAAGGCGCTGTCTTTGCAGGTGGCGGTGTGATTGACAGCTCAAAGCCACAGAGGAACGCAGCGCTCTGAACAGCCGAACGAGCAGGCAGCCGCGCGGTTCCAGGAGACCCACACAGCTGAGGCCGTACAGGAACCCGCAGATAATGGACTCCATTTGCATGCTTTTCAAAAACTATTTAACGTGGCGGCGCACAGAAAAAAAAATAGTAATGATTATGCTGAATATTTGTGGAGAGAGGAACCAGTTTATTTGTGAATAAGGTACATATCATGATATTCAAATGCGAGCTGACACTGTTCATTTCACGGATCCCAAGGAGCCTCTTATTGCGAGAGACAGAGGGCTGTGAGCCCGCGCTCAGATTGTCAGACAGATTAGCATAAGTAATGGAGGAGTATTGAAAATGAGCAGAGTACATATCTAAGTAGGTTAGATTTTCGTTGTTCATTTTGTGCCTGAATGAATGGAAGGGGGCTGAAGATGAAAAGATTCTGTGCTGCGTTGTTGTAGAAAACGGTCATAGTCATGTCAGACTTTTTTTTGGAATAAATACTTCCGTATGCATTACCCGTGTCGCGCTTGAAGCAGGCTTGGTGGAACTTGCCCATGTAGAACTCCACACCGATGATGGCGAACATGAGGATGGCGAAGAAGAGCAGCAGGCCGATCTGCAGCAGAGGAACCATGGCCTTCATGATGGACTTCAGCACCACCTGCAGACCTGAGACACAGAGAAAGAGCTGTGTGATACACACACACACACACACACACACACAAACACACACACACACACACGCACACACACTCACACACACACACCCGCGCACACACATGCACACACACACACATTCACACACACTCACACACACTCACACACACACACACACACACGCATACACACATGCACACACACACGCACGCACGCACACACACCTACACACACACAAACACACACACTCACACACGCACACATACACACACACACACTCAAACACACACGCACACACACACTCACACACACGCACACTCAAACACACACACACACACACTCAAACACACACGCACACACACACTCACACGCACACGCACACGCACACACACACGCACACACACGCGCACACACACACACATGCCGGAACACATACACATACACGCACACGTGCGACTGATAGTTCTCCAGGGTCTTCAGCGCTTGTGTATTAACAGCTTTACAACATCGCATTGGCAGTTTTAACCTATTAGCTAGCTCGCAAGATAGATCTCCAAATAAGGTGACCTTTGACCTGGAACAGGAAACCAGGAGACACTTACTAGGTATCCCTGACACCAGCTTAAGTGGTCTGAGCACTCGGACAGCCCTCAGGGTCCTCAGGTCAAAGTCTGACCCCACAGTGGCCAGAATCCTGCAGAAACAAAGACAAATCTGTTACCGCCTGTTACCCTATGCCTGCAAAGCAAGATTGATCCAGTCATACACAAAATGCCCCCCCCCTTTTCTCCACCTGAAATGAGCTCTGCTATCAACTTCACAAAGCAACCTTCTCTCACAGACTCACAAGGAAGCAGCCCCACACAAGACCATGGCAACGGGTAGATGCGACACCTTACATACATTGCTTATACCATCAGAGGAACACAAAGTCAACATACTATACTCAGTTCACAAACCTGCAGCTGCCCTGCTGGCCACATGAGGTCGCCAGAGAGCAATGGCAACAATGGCCTTGCTCCGCTTAACTACAAAATTTTCTCAGGCAGGGCTAAATTTATTGTCCCCCCGCCAGTTTGGACTTTTGGCATGGCTGGGAATTTAAGATCCAGCTGTGGGAATCAGAAGTGCACCAAGCACAAGTGTTTTCACTCTGTGAGCTGCAAGCCGAAGGCCCAATATGTAATTTCACTCAAGCTGACTGCACAGCAATAAACCAGTTCCCTGCTGTGACCAACGAGCTGAGCTGATCCACAAAAAAACAGTTTATTGTGTCATTTAAATCCTAGCATTTTGAAAACAGAAAAGACACCCTTTAAGCCACAGCCTAGACCACAGTAAAACGTTTCTCTCAGGGACCCTAGAGTAGTCTTCAGCCATCACTCAAACATCAGTAAATGTAGACTAAAATGTCAAACTGCATAAATGACAGGAATAATTTAAAAATTAAGATGGTGAAGCTGGCATGGAATCCAGAAACATATAAGCTTCTCCAAGAACATGGTTTCCAAGATTGCCTCTACAGATCAGAGAATGGAGGGAAGGAATAAGGGTGGGAAGGAAAAAAGGAAGGAGGGAAGGAGAGAATGAAGGACACAGCTGGATCCTTCAGGACGCAGGTAGTCTGTGTGAGATTCCCAGCTCTCCACTCCCAGCACGGCCCACACTTTCACAGGAAAAGGCAATTAAGAGTGAGAAAACAAGTGTGATGGCAGCATGATGTAATGCACCCTGACAAGCTCCTGTGTGTGCATGTGCGCGTGTGTGTTTGAGTGCATGCACATGTGTGTGTGTGTGAGTGATTGTATGTGTGCGAATGTGTGTATTGTAACATTGTTTGTGCATGCAATTTTTGTGCATCTGCATGTGTGTGTATGTGTGCTCCTGTGTTTGTGTGTGTGTGGGTGTGTGTGTGCGAGTACGCATGTGCATTTGTGATTGTGTTTGTATATGTGTGTGTATGTAAGCACATATGTAAGAAGAGGGAAGGCAGGTCTTGGAGTGAGATAGAGAGACAGACAAAAGGAGAAGAAGTGGGGGTGGGGGGTTGTGACTGGGGGTCAGCTGACACAGGCGGAGGAAGGCTGGTGTCGAGGTTAGCCAGCTGAGCTTTCAGAGGTGGCAGGGCTAGCTCCCAGCTGGAGAACAGCCTTTTCTAGCCTACCAAAAAAATGTAAAAAATACAGAACTCCTACAGACCAGGGAGCTGGTCAGTGTGACAGCTGTATGTCTGACAACGGGGGCTCAGCCACAGTCCCAACCAGTTCCAACCACATTCCACCAAAAAGCCACTTACCCAAAAAAGCCATGAATAAAGCCATAAAGAGCGTTATGAATCTCTGGAGTGACTCAGTGCTCTAAAAAATAAAACTTTACAGTATAACCGAAAAGTAAAAATAACATTTTTATCGGTTTGTTAAATTAATAATGATGACAATATACAAACCTTGTGCTACTCATAGAGTTGGCCAAATAAAAAGGACACACACAAAAAAAAAAAAAAAAAACCTCTGCTTAACAGCCAGCCTCACGTTTAGCAGCCGCTGTCTATAAAAAGCAACTGTCATTCTCACCCTGTCAGAAAACAGCAGCTCTCATACATTTACATTTTTACATCATAGCTTGTGCTTATTTCTGATACTGACTACACATGTGCACTAACCATATTTATGCTTCATTTCGTCTTGTGTCATAAATATCGATGGGCACTGCTTAATGGCTAATAAACAATTAGAGTACCAGACATGATAAAAGCAAGGGTCGTTAGCTGAAATGTGTTTACATTATATTAACGAGTTATTAGTCTGGTGTGCTCATAAAGGAGAGACTTTTACTGCAACGCATAACACGGGCTATTAATTATTTAACAGCTGGCTATTTCGTAAATAAATTAAACTCAAGGACCTACTGAAGAGTGCTCAGCACTGGAGGGTGAAACTCACAGTGTGATAATGGAGGAAGCAATGGCATACAGCTATCCATGAGGGGGCATCGGTTTGGTTGTTTGGTCACCTGAGGTTATGCAAAGTAAAAAGTGTTTTTGTCATTATACGTGCTAGAGTCACAGACCTCTGGTTCTGCTGTGCAGCCCTATAGTGGTAGCTGCAGCAGTAATAGGGGTACCTACTACTGGGAGAATTCATGAACACCTTTGTGGGTGGAGCAGCAGTCAGCTGACAGCCGTATAACTTGCTTGAACAAATAGGAAATGATTATTTTCTCTCAACAGCCAAGCACAATCATTGGTCCAGTTCAGAGAGCCGCTGGTGTTTCTGAAGCCTCAATGTGTTGGCGAAACCGCACGATATGCATCAGAAACATCCATGAGCCTCTTCAAAGAAAGGCACGGCAAGGGAAAAATCACATACATAGAGTAAGAGGGGGAAAAGGGGAATCTGCTGCACTGAAAGGTTTCTCTTACAGTGACCTTTGACCTGCCTTTGACCCCCCCCCCATCTCATTTAGCCACACACACACATGCACATGTATCCACACGCACACATACACACACACACACGCGTGCATGCATGCATACACACACACGGAGCAATTATTCATACATGCACGCATGCATACACACACACAGACACACACAGCAGAGTAAAAATGGATTGGGGCAGAGCGGTATGGAAATAGATTAATGAGGGCCTAATGAGAAATCTGATAAGAAAGCTGCAGTCAGTCTGAGAGATGTTTTAAGAGGAATGAAAGTAATTGGTTATGAAGTGTATCCGAATTGGGTGAAAAGGCTTTTCTCCCTCTTTTTCTGTTTCCGTTTCCAAAGCCACACACAAAAACGCGATGTCTTAACATCGAACCTGGTCAATGAGAGCATGCAAAGGAGGTTTTATTCACTTTTATTTGCCAATCAGAAAGCTGCTTTAAGCATAAACACTGCAAACCGATGAATGTGTTAAACATGGCATATTGGCAGCTCTTCTGATCCAGCACTATTTTTGTTTTCTCCACACAAGACTATAAGAGTTAATTTTCTCTTTTATGTTGTTTTATTGAAAAATACACAATGAGTAAGATCACCTGTTCACTAAAGAGTGAAGTACTGATGTTTAGGAAAGCCAATCACATACTATAATATTGTCACATGCTACACTAATGTTAATATTTAAAGGCTTATTGACAAAAATGTTACAAGACGACCCAAGTGCAAACCTGACATGTCAGTGAAAAGCAGCAGTGAAAAGTTATTCCTGAACTTCCTCCTAAAATAATTTTCCGTAAGCTGAAATGCTGTGTTCTTGAATATTTTACAGATGTGGGGTAGCCAACCTGTTTGTAAAGTCACTGGGTAACAGAAAGGGTCGTTACTTTCCCAACCAGCTCCGTAAACTCCCACGTCACTTCTCTCTGCTTCTGTTTAATGTGTACTTCTTTGAGTGAAATGAGGATGTAAGGCTGGCTGGAGCAGGTCTTTAGTCGGGGTGTGAGTAGACTCATTACATGCTTTTTTGCTGCATAATTCGGAGACATTCGCTCTCGCTTCACGAGCCAACATGGCACAATTTTCCCCCATTCAGAGCAGGTGCCTGCGGTGCCACAGATGGGCGCACCGCCATAGTTTCAGCAATATGCGCGGCATCCTGCGCGAGCCCCATTCCTCACTGGCATCCTCACCCCATCACCCTGGGGCAATGTACAGGTGGTAGTGAGATCTCTGCATTCAGCTGACAGCCTCAGGAGATAAACAGATAAAACAGTGAGAGAGAGAGAGAAAGAGAGAGAGAGAGAATTTTTTTTTTACCAAAGCTCATTAGCTCATCCAGTAAGCTTGCCCTGTACCACACTTGCCCCTTCTCAAATAAGAGTGGATACCCCTGATAAAGAGGGACAAGCGATCTAACATAACTATTTGACCTGACACATACTGCAGTCACTCAGGAGGTGTAACTAAAGGGTTAAAATAATGGCCATGGCCTGTCTATACAGTCAAACTATAAAACAGACAAACTTACTGACTGTGATGTGACTCAGCCGACGCTGCTTTCCCATCCAGGTATCAGTCGCTCCCACAACTTCTAATGATTAAAATGAAGCTCGACAGTGATCATAACTCAGTCCAGAAAAACGAAACCCTAACTAAATCCATCAGTATAATTAATATTAAAAGCAACATGCTTTCAAGCTTGTCCATCTATAATATTACAGATAGGCCTGAATAATTCATATGGATATTCATACGCTACGCATCTTTGAAAGGTTTGCTGTCTGTAATTATCCGGACAGCAGATGGATCGCCTCTTTTGAAAGAGCCAAAGGGAATGGAAAATTGCTTTAATTCGACATATTATATCTTTTATACCGCGGCCTTGATGTACCAATGCACAGGAGATTACGCAATGGAACGGAAACAGCATATGGTGTGAGTCCGTGTGATTCAGTCATTGGTAGGGACGTGACGGTGGGTGGGGGTCACTGAAAGGTCAAAGGTCACTGCAAGACAAACTCCTCCCTCTCTACTCCTGGAGTAATGTAAAAGTGTCTTCAATATAACTGGCACGCCCGAGACGGGGGAGTGGTGTCATTGAAATAAAGATGGGAGGAGCTACCATAATAATATCACTGACTCACTGATTTCGACCAATGATTGTTTTTGGCTATGGGAAGTAAAGTGTTTTGGTTGGTTAAAACAAGTCAATGATTGATTCACCGATGAGTAATGCTACTAGCACAACAATGACAACAGGAAAAGTAAAGTCGTAAGACTTTACCTGGAAAGTCTATGTCCCTGTAGTTTGTAAAGAACAAACAGCTTTTTATCTTACATTTCAACAGACATACCATTTTAACATACTACAGCCAAAATCCAATGGATACAAGCAATACACTAATTACTGTAATTTATAACACCAAAGACAGACAATGTATTTGGAAACCAATGACAACTAGACAAGTTTGCAAGAGATAGACTCTTTCAATTCTCATATTGTATTTGGCTCTGCTATTCGCTACATAGAAATGTTCATATAATTTTCTCTTAATAGTGCTCCGCAGGTTTGCTGATCTTTTGTAAAGTGGATTATCTGGGGTTGCAGTTAGACTCAGTAAATGAGAAGAGCCAATCCAGAGGATTTAAAGATCGCTGAATCTTTGCAAGAAAAACCACAGCAGTGCCTGATCCAAAAGTGGATAAAAAATAATAATTAAATAACCCAACGCCCTGCTGTCTTTGACAGACTCACGTGTTTGAAGACACCACAGGAGAAGAGCAGTGGAAGATAAAATCTCCTGCCAATGCAAAGAGGCGGTTTAAGTAAAGACAGAAAGGGCACATGAGCTTAAACCCTTTATTGGATTAAAGAAAGGCTAACTTAATAGCTTCGGCTGAATCCCAGGGGGATCTTTGGTGTGACACCCTCCGCTGACATTTTTCTGCTCAGGGAAAAAAAAAAAAAAAAAAAAAAAAAAACGACTTCTTTTCCAGGAACGCTAAGCGGCAGCCTCGGTGAGTCACACGCATTTGTGTTAAAAAACATCAAAAACTGAAGGAGACCCTTTGAAAACATACATTCATCCATCATGCATGGGCCTGTCACTTCTCCCGCTCTACTTTTGTTTAAGCGGGCGAGGGCTGTGCTCATGGCTGGTATTTAGTGTGGGATGGGTTTGTTTATTTCTCGCTTTCAGACTGTGGGAATGAAAGTAAGGAGCCAGACTGTATTGTAATGAAATGTGCAGCAGAGTGATCCCATTCTCTACTTATCACAAGTTATGACCTTTCAATGTGACAAGCTTGACTTTTCTGAGGCTTTTCTCTGTCAGCTGCTCGATCATTCAACGCACGCCAAAAGGGAGAGAACACACTCACGCACAGAGTAAATCACACTTATATTCACCCTCACACACACACGCACACACACACACAATCAAATCATGCGTATATTTACAGTCAAACACACACACACCCTCATAACGTATATACAATTCAAACTTACATTCATTCTCTCTTTCTCACACACACACATAATATTACAGTATCTGTTAAAGATACATTGTGAATCCACCTGCTGCTACTCTGTCTGTCTTCCACCCCAGACTCAATTAAAAGAGGCCATTTTAAATGGCAGGCCGGAGCAGGGAAACTCCACCTTCACGTGTACAGTGCTTGATGGTCTGGCTGCCATCTAAACTCGCTGCACACACACTCAACCACCGCAGCGTTCCTCACACTCTACAGATGGCGAAGGATTCATGCTGCTGTCAGAGCAATATCTAAAAACCGTGAGAGGAAATGGAGATTTATCAGCTGCTGCACCAGTTGAATGATCTTTTTATAATGAAGGGACACAAAAACAAAAAAAAACATCAGACACTCACATGACTTTAGTGCTCATGCTCATTTGCGATATGCCAAGTATAATTCCAGAGCATGTCTTTATGACATCACAGAGATGCGATGTTGCTGCTGGAAGAGGTGCCACCAGAGGGCACCATTCCTTCTGGACCAAATAGAATTCAGTGATAGGGACACTGTGCTGTAGAAGGTGCTGTCTCAAAGACATTGAGACATTTAACTGCAGATAAACACCACTTCTGAAAGCTTCATTCCTGGCCATTAAGAGAACGTTTTGCACACATGTTACAGCACATCGAATTAGAGATTCTGGACGTGGAGCCCTTCTCCAGTAAGTGAGTAATTATCCTTTAATCAAAGCTATAAAGCTTACAGGCAAGCCTCAGGCCTTTGGGAACGGGGCATGCCAGGAGCACCGGCGGGCAGCTCGTGATCAACCATTTTTCCTACACGTTGACTTACGAATAAATTAAAGCATTCTGTTCTTTTATTTCTCACAAATACTGTTTGCCAAGGTCAGACGTCGTCAAAAATTCACATTTGAGATTGCATTTTTGGAGTCGCGAAAGACATGACTGCATTTTGTCAGAGTTGGGCAAATTCTCCCATGCTGAAGGAGCAGAAAGCGGACATTCCCTCCACTCTCGGCTGTTCCTGTTGAGCCTAAATGGCAGCAATCTGCAGGTAACAGGCAGGAAGTGATGCGGGCGTGTTCAGGCTTGCGGCCGACGCCCCTGGCCCCTGAAGGAATCCGGTGACGGAGGCAAGAAACACACCCAGGGCCAAGGAAAAACCAAAAAATTCTGGCCCATCTGTCTTCACACACCACACCACTGGGAGAGAGAGGGGGAAATAAATATCCCAGCAAGCTCTCACTTTCACTGACAGAAAGATACACTCTAATTACTGTTACATGCCCATCAGAATTGAATTTCACAAGTTCACAGGGAAGGAGGGGGGGGAAGAAAGAAAGACAGAGTCGCTCTGCAGGAGAGAGACTGAGCTGTCAGTCAACCATGTGTGGGCAGAGATGGCTCCTCCTTCTTTTGGCCTGTCTGTCTGTCTGCCTGTCTGCCTGTCCATTATCTTTTGCTCAAAGACACATTCATGACATGGAAGCAGAGAGCGGTGACATTACAGTTCATAGACCAAAAAGTAAAGTAAAAGCACCCCTCCTCTTATGAACACATGAGCCCAGAACATAATTCATGGCTGGCAGGAAATCATATGAGAAAGTCAGAAAACTTTTACAGCCATTTTACTCATATTTTCACTGACATATCACTTTTTAGATTTGGTGCTGTACGTAACACCATAATTACATTATAACATGGTCCCTATCCATCGCAAACAGACTGCCACCAGTTGGGATGAGGGTAGTTTGTGGTTAGATTTAGGGTGAGCAGCTAGCTTTTATTTTTCTCTCACGTGAAATTAGGTGGCACGGCGAGCAGATTAGACACGGGCACATTCCAGCACTCTGCTCGCACAAGCAGGCGCGAATCCTGACGCGTCGCGCGAGTCGCTGTGGTGACGGGTGTCGGCGGGGTCGTCCTGGTAGCAGATGGGGAGAGCAGCCCGCGTGTCCCTCGGCATGTGGTATTAATCTGAGAAACCCCCCACCTCCCCCCCCCCTCTTTACCCCTTTGTCTGACATCGCAATGAGCGTCTTTGACAAGAGCTGCATTATGTATGGGGCCGCGCTTATATAAGTCGCCGTGGCGCACACCCCCGCGGTCACAGCGGCTGCTGAATGCCTTCCGATACATCTGACATCCCCCCAGTTAACCCCCTCCTGCACTAACCCACTGCTGCTGGTTTTATCATAACATTGGACAGGACCGAGGGGGGGCATCGAAGGTCAGTCAGCCTGAGATTTACCTGTTCCAATCCCTGCTTTCCTCATGCCCTGGACTTCGCTCTTCATACCTCAGACAGTACATGCACACGGGCAACAAAGCAATGCTGCGGTTTATCAAATTCTCATCTGAATACACACCATTAGAAAAAGAACTTCTTACCATTTTTTTTTTCAATTGCCAAATAAAACCTCGGTTGGTTTCACATTCTAAAACACCTTGCATCCAAATTTGATTGGTGTCGCTAGGTTAAATATAGTCTCCGCAATTTAAAAACAAAAAAAGATTCTTTTATTAAAGATCACATTTATTATTATTACTTTTTATGGTAAAAAATGGAGAGAGCAGTGACAGCATGGCATGCAGCGGGATTTGAATGCACCAAACAGTCGCGGTATGTCGCTATGGCGATCCTAGACGGACACTTGTAGGTTTGCAAATAAGAACTCAGAGGTACGTATACCCCATGAGACCTGGTAGAGTTTAGGATTCCTGCGCTTGGCTTGCTGCACTGAAGCTGATTGTGAGGTACTTTCCTTTGTGGAAGTTCATGCTGCTCTTGTAATCCTATTGGACACACTTCTGTGCTTACATTTTAAGTCCTTCCGGAAAAGAAAGTGTCTGTGAAATGAATTAAATAAATCAAAGGATGAAACTGAGACTGAAGCGGAATCCCAATGCAAGACACGGATATCCTGTGTTCTTTCATAGAGGACAAAAAATAAATAAAAAACGGATTGTAAAAAGGTTATGTGTGATGAAACTGTAGCGTGTAGCAGTGTATGCTAAGTCAGTCTGGATAAGGCAAATAAGGGCAACTGTGCGCAAAGTTCAGTCATACAATATTTCACATTATGAAGCACAGTGCATATATATGTATATATTTCTTTAAACAGGGTAACCGTAAGGAGCTGCCATGGCGAGGCAGTATATTCTTGGGAATCCAACATAGTTTTGAGTCATGGGAGCACTGAAGCATTAACGGGGACAGAAGCAACTCTGAACGGGAGTCGGGACAGGGGCGGAGCACAAACCGTGGGCCACTCTTAGCTGCCGACTGTGGCTGCCCTGCTCCTCCCTCGTCCCGGGTAACCCAAACCAATCTCACTGGCTCTGGGTGAAAACTGCCAGTACCCTGGCATTTTATTGGCTATAAACCACCCCAAAAATACATATATTATTTTTGGATTCCTCTGGATATCATACCTGGCCAATTCCTATGTCCAGACAGCTCAAAGAAATGGACACATTTCTGACAGCTCTGGGAAATTAATGACAGCCATGCACACCCATGCACACTCATACTCAATGGCTATTTCCTAGGATTCTCAGTCCTGAAATATTAGGAACTCTCTGTATATTGGACCTCGTTAACCTGTGTGGTTGCTGTTAAATCCATCCATCCATCTGTCCAATTTACCCCCTTTCACAGGCAGACAGACAATGAGACAGACAGATGGACAGACAAACAGGAACAGGGACAGGACATGATAATACCGTGGAGCAGACGCAGTAAGAAGTGAATCTTCAGCAGCGCAGTAAGTGAATCTTCAGCAGTAACACAGTGGAACTTGAGAAACAAACATGGCCCGGAGCCAGCTCACAGAGAGAGTACGCAGAATGACAACATGTGACGCCATCCGTCACACAAAGTCAGGGGAGATGTGAACGCAAACAATGGCCACGGAGGAAACAAAAACAGACACACTGCAGCTTCAGAAAGCCTCGACTACTTCACATACAGCCTCTCCCGACTTATGACCTATGCGTATTACGACCATCCGAACATACGACCAAAAAAAAAAAAATTAAAATGAAAGATGCAAAATGAAGTAAAGAATCTTAAATAAAATGTAAATACTACATTACATTACATTACATTAAGGACATTTGTTAGACGCTCTTATCCAGATAACTACAGAATCATATAAAATGTCAATTCATAAAGCTGATTGATAAAAACAAGATAATCAAACAGAAATTGCGTTGGATAAAAGAATTCTGTACAGGTATACGACTTCTACATGCCATATGTCCGTCTTACGTCCATTTCGAGATACGACCGGTTGGTCAGAATGGAACATGGACGTATGTCGGGGAGTGGCTGTATATGAGTGTGTGCAAGTAGATTGCATGACAGACACACACAGGCAGATCCACAGATAGATGCACACTTACGCATGGTTTGTTAGTCAGCTAGTTTGGTTTACTAGTTAATCAGGTGAGAGGTCACAGAGCATTTGAACCTTTCCAGTCCAGCTGCGAGGCGCCGAGTTTTCATCAATGAAAGCGTCAATCAAAACCCTTCAAAAGTAATTTGGGATGCTCCGTTTCAACTGCTCGGTGCTAATTCCATCCCATTTCATTTTAGATGACATGGGTTTTCACTCGGTTTCTCCAGCCCATATTAAACTCTTTGGGGTCTCAGTCTGTTTGGGACGATCAGGAGACATCAGATCATGCTGACATCATCCTGATATGGTTTGTCATGCAGGGCAGAAAAGAAAAATTAAAGAAAAACAAAGCACCACAATAAAAATCAGATGGACAGCAGGCTTCACGCATATGGAGCCAAAATCATATTCATACACGGAATAAGACGACAATGATAATGGAGTCATCTAGCCTGCCAGTGGATATCTGAATCAAATTTGTTCAGCGAAAGGCACTGATTAGCTTTTAGCACGAATGTAAATTAAAACTGACTTCATGACAACTCCGGCATAATAAAGCCATTATTCCAAAACAAAGATAACCTTGAAAATAAATAAATTAAAGTTAAACTCTTGATTTTTCAAACCACTTCAGAAATGTCCTTTTTTTTCTTCTTTTGCTCTTTTTTTATTTTTCAAAAGCCTCAGGCAAAAGGCTATGTTCATCAAATCCTCATGTTAATATTTGGTCCTTAAAAAAAATTATATAAATAAATTTAGGCTGTGCACTCAACAGATTTTCAGTGCCGGCGGGTTTGGATCTTGTTTTGTGTGGTAAGCGGAGTCCCAGGCCTCTCTTGTCCCACGTCTCAGTCAATTAAAGCAGCAAGCCGAGCAAATCTCCATGATCCTGCCCTCTCTTCCTCTCCTCTCCTCTCTCATTCCCTCCCTCGTTCTCTTCAAGCCCCCCCGCCACGAATGTTAATTAACGCCGCAGCCCTGGCTAATGTGTCCCTAGCTGATCTCCCACTAATTACAAAAGAAAAAAAATGTGAAAATTACTGAGTCATGGGTTTTCCTCTTTCACCTTCCCATACTAGGTTTCTACTCCCATGTGCACATTGTGAGATTAAGAAGAGAATATAAAAAGATGACAGCACCGAAGACAGGTGTGTGTACAGGCCATTGTAGCTTTGTCCTGTTAGCACCTGTAGAAGTATACTGAAGGGGTGTAACAAACCTTGAAACTTTATCTGGTGCTGAAACTAGCAAACAATATAACACAGTGAGTGATAACACTGACTGACACAATGGGAAAGCATACATCATAAAGGACTATTTACATAGCCACACCCCCTTTCCATAATTGTGAAGTGGATAGGTCTATTTGATCTCCCTCACTCTTGAACAGCCTAGTGACATAACTGTACACAAACAGAGCACTTGCCTATAACAAGGCTTTTAGAGTTCCAAATCAGAAAACATATATATGTGCTGAGTTTCTCTGATCAAATCTCATTCTGTAATCGCTAGGGATTCACCATGGATATTTGGTGAAATTTGAATGGACAAAATAATACATTTCGCCCCTTTAATTTGACAGCTGTGAATATCTAGGGAAAGTGTATAATTATATACAGTGAATTATTTTTTTTTTTGACATAATTTCTTGACTCATCCTTGTGGGTCTCCACACACAGTTTGGGCTCCACTGGAGCAGAGTGGCTGCACTGAGCCAAAGCGTACGGGAAGGAGTTTTGGAGGATTCTGAGATGTCAAAAAGCGAGCAACGTGTGCGGCTTGTGTTCAACGTGGGTGACGACCAGCGACTAGCGAACAGCGAACAGCGCCCAGCGAACGCACCGATGTTCAGATATATATACTCTCAGGCATTAAACATATCTGCTTCACAAGTCTCTTTTTAAATCTTCTTTTATGAAATCCCAGTGAATCCAAAAGGAAATAATACGAAATAGGCAGCGCAGTGTGCCTAAGGGGATTTCTGCCTCTTACTCAAAGTAAATGGAGAATGGAGAGCAATAGAGAGAGAGAGAGAGAGAGAGAAAGAGGGAGGGAGGGAGAGAGATAGAGGGAGGGAGAGAGGTTGAGCGTGTGTGTGTGTGTGTGTGTGTGTGTGTGTGTGTGTGTGTATGTAAGTGACTGAGTGAGAGAGAAAGAAAGAGAATGACGACATAGAAAAAGGGAAGACAGAACTGTACTCAGATGAATGGTGAAAGAAAGAGAAAAAGAAAAAGAGATGCAGAGAGAGAGAGAAGGGAATGAAAACAGGGGGTGGAGGAGACAGGAAGAGAACTGGCCTAAAAATAAGCTCAACAGTGAGCTTCATCTTGACAGGAAATTAAACTGAAAGATAAATTCATTTAATAAAACGTTCAAAATAAACCACCAATAAAGATCTTACCTAAATATCCCAAAACACTAATTTAACCAGTTACAGTACATTCTACTGGCAGAGCAGAATGAAGCCCACGTAGGACCCAGTCGAGATTTTGGAAAATAATGAGAACACCCAGCAGAAACCCCATACGGAGAGCTCTGCTTCAGCATCCTCCATACATAAAGAAAAATGATAAACGACATATGCAGGGCAGAAGTTCAAACTATTAACTGACACAAACAATAAAAGCATACTTCAGCAGCGAGGAGGCGGACAGTTGACCCGCGACAACAGCAATTACAATCAACCGACTTATGTCACAGCACAAAGGAAGTGACATCACCTGTTGCTGCACAAACGCACAGGGCAAAATTAGAGTACCGTCAGTGCCTACAGGGAGGATCTGCTGTGGCAGACCACCTGACCACGGCGGAAAATACAGAGCGGGGAGCTGTTCTGACAAAGTGCAGACACATAGAGGACAGGCTGTGTCAGCTTCAACATGGCCGACACAGAGTTCCACACCCCCTCAACCAAGACAGAGAGGGCAGCCTTCTTCCTCATTAATTACACAGCTTTACTCCTAATTTCAGCTCTTTCTGATTTGTAGAAACAACTGTGTGAGGAGGAATGAGGTCTTGTGACATCACAAATGGGTGGAGCTTCCACATGCCATCAGAGACTTATTACATTGAACCAATCACCGTGTTCCTATGCGGAGAGAAGAACGCTTTGATTGGCTCAAAGGTGTCAGTGACTGACAGCTGGCTGTAGCGCCACCCATCACGGGTTCATTAGACCTCATTGGACCATCGCTGCCCACGAGCCGTTTGCTTAACAGAGCAGAGACATGTAGTTCACACGGAGAAAATTGTTTTTCCGCCAACAACTTAACACCTACTCCTACTTACTCCCTGTACCAGGCAAGCCATGTGAAATGGGAAGAGGATGGCTTGGCACTGGCTGTGCTGTGAACCATTCATTATGAATCAAAGATCTTTTTTCCACCTCTCACATCCATTTTATGACCAGCTTTGCTTGTCAGGCTCATGTAACGAAATGTTCTAAGCCTAACAAGCCAGGCTGGTACCTTACGGTTCTGTGAGCCCAGCCCAGTCAGTACTCTGATGTGAGAGAATTCAAGCCGGATTCGGCCCAGGGGATATGCTCTGCTAATCAACCGCAGGTTGGTTATTTCTGGCAAGAAAACCGGCTCGCACCAATCAAATTGCAAAGTATTTTTCTCTTTTTTTTTCAGCAGAAACCGATCTCACAATCAGGCACTTCCAGACCACAGCACCTGGGGATCGAGACTCATTTACACACAATTTACCCAGAATGCAATCTTTCAGAGCTCCTCCAAAAATATCCGTCTCCCAGCATTCGGTTCTCACATCCAGGCCGAGCTCACACTGCCCCCCCCCCCACCCCCAACCCCATCCCCATATTCAGGTAATTATGCGCCAAACAAGGAGGATCCAAAAGAGACAGAACATTATTGCGTTTTGTATTTCAAATATGAAACGTAGAGGGATGGTTTATGGAAAATGACCAGCCGACCTTCCAATTTTTCCACAAGCGCACCCCCCTTCACCCCCATCCACAATTGTCCTTTTTCCATCTGGCAGCGGAAAACCGAATCACATTATGGAGGATGGAAGGGCACCCCAGGGGTAGGAGACCAGCATCGAATCCAGCCTCGAAGAGTTGGATATCCTCCATACCTCAATAAAGGGCAGAATCAGGCCTGTTCTCCTCATTACAGACCCCATGTTCTTAAAAAGCAACGTGAAGAAAGGAAGGAAGGATGCACGGACAGAAGGAAAGAGGGAAAAAAGGGAAAAAAAAGAGAGAAGACCTTGTTTTTCCATTAGCGCTCTTGGATGCTCCGCCACTTGCGCGGGCTAAGCGGTGCCAGCCAATCGGTCGCAGAGATGCCAGTTGGGAGAGTGGAGCGATGCGGAGGAGAGCTAAAGTGCTTGATAGGAAATTAGTTACTTAATGGGCCTACAGATAACCAAGACAACCCTGCCTAATTAGCCTCCTTAGTGCGCCGCAGCTGGCTTCTGCGCGAGAGTGCTTCTAAACAGCAAACCGAGCTGTCTCTCTCACAGTTCAGCTTGTGCACTGTGGAGAACACTTTTTTGAAAAGAGACGCTGATAAAAAAAAAAATTAAAAACTTAAAAAAAGAGAATGTGCTGCTTGCGATTAGCCATATAATCTTCTGAAAGAGACAAGTGCGGAATACTGTGGGTACGTGCTCTGCTTGTTTGAAACAGAATGAACGAGTGAAGAGGATAAGCCGATGCTGAAATGGCCACTAGCCATGCAACCCAGGAGCTGTGTCATGCTAAACGCCTGAAGCCAACAGCTCAGTCAGCCAGCAGGGGGCACTCTTCCTTCCTAGGCTGGTAGAACCAATCAATCAATTTCAATCAATTTCATGTTCTACCGTACAATGCTCTTCAGCAAAGGGATTTAGGGGTTAAAAACAATCAGCAATGTCCAAAATCAAGGCAAAAATCGTTTTAAAGAAAAAAAAAATCTGTTTACAAACTATACTGATGTAATGAAAAAGAAATAACTTTCTTTTTTTTTTTTTCCAAAGTAGCCATTGTTTCAGCATTGTGTTCTCAGCTGAAAGTTCACTCTAATGTCTCATGGCAGAGATGGGGACACAGAGCAAGAGGAGGGGAACACACTGGGCTTTAGAGACCCCAGGCCCTCTCGTTGATATTCTGAGTCAATTTCTTTTCTCAGATCCGTCTCTGCTGAAATCATACCCGTACAGTAGCACTGTGTGTTTTGTCTCACAAGGTAGTCCATAATTACCTAAAACATACCTGCAGGTAGAACTGGGCTCTGTTCCACAGAGTAAACAAAAAGAAAAAAAAATGAAAAGGGAAAAACTGCAAAAAAAAACAAAAGCGCACAAGTGGTAACACAGGAAGCAGTGGGCGGCAGCTAAAACGGCAAATCAAAAACAAAACACAAACATTTCTCTGGCTCAGACCATAGAAGCACAGCAATCCACACCAGATACCAGATCGTGCTACCCACTCCCGTCAGTAATAATTCCCCCGCTATCAGAGCACAGAGCAAAAGGGTCATCTACCATTTTGAGTGACACCACAGATGCACAGTGACAAGCTAATAGCCAGTTCATACCTTGAGCCGTAATGGCCGCCTTGGTCACAATTACCGTATTCTGGTCTCAGTTTTTGGAAGAAATGGACTCGTGCAATCACGTACCTATTCTCTCAATCATGCCAAGCCTATATTTGTTTTAAGAGGGAGAAGCTTGAGCAGAGAGGACAACAATATGCAGACCTTCAACACCTACACTGAATGAAAAATATCTTCACATCTGTATATTCAGGTTTCGTGCCGTGGAATGTAAGGTGATGATTTGGATTTACGCACGAATGATTGAATAACTACTTAATAATGTGCTTATAAGCACTTACTGCAAAAATAGGTGCTCAGCTGCCAAGTAAAGGGATAAAGCAGTGGGGTTACGAGTTTGGAACCCAGCACTCTTTAATTGAACCTAAAAGGCCACCATAAATTGCAGGCGGTTAGCCAAATTAGCTTTTCCAGGAAGGAGCAACTATTTTAGAGATGTTATTCCACAGAAATACTGATATATTTAAATGTACTATTGATATCCAGCACTGATCTAATAACAGTAAGATGTTGAACAATGTAGGGCTAATTCAGTTACAAACGTTCACCGTCTGAGTGCAGTCCAGTGGATAGACCTGGGACAGAGCTTTTTCTGTGCCAGTCTGGAGAAGAAGGGAGAGGTTTCTCTGCCTCCCAGCTCGGCATGGAGTTTCACTAAACGTGGCCACTAAACGTGAGGCAAGGATAACAGCTCAGAGGGGGGTCCGGATGTCGTCTAGCGTGTTACTAAGAATCAGTTAGCAGTCGCTGGAACTGCCAGAGTACACCTCACTGTACCAGAGAGAACAGCCACAAAAAGGAAGAAGGCAAGCTGTGCCCTTATACAGAGCCTTGCTCCAGAAAATAACATTTATTATGTTTATTACCCTTGACATTTCCAAAAATGTGTTTTGCTCACACACACACACACACACACACACACACACACACACACACACACACACACACACACACACACACACACACACACTTTGACTTTTTTTCCACACACTGGTAATTTGACTTCTTCTGTTCTTCTGTCAGATTGGCTTAGATTGCAGAAACACACCTGCAAACGTACCGTAATGTATATGCATGTGTTTCTATGTGTGAATGTGTTTTTCTCCATGACAGTAAAAGTCGCCTCAGTGGCAGACACATTCAGTTACATAGACAAAAAAAATCATGAGACACGGTTTGTTTTCTCCAGTCAGGTCACTGTACAGCACAGCACAATGACGTGTGAATGTCACATCCCCACTACAGGAGCAATGCAGCTGATCGCGGCTGAGCCTGCCAATCTAACTCCTCCCATCATGCAGTTCAGGGGCGTCCACTCCCTCCTTTCACTATCCCCGCCCCCGCCGCAGATACAGCCGACCAATCACATTCCGGGACAACCTGTACATGGCAACGAGTTTACTCTTAATGTGTAATGTCCTGTATGCCTGATCTGGCGCTGTGTGCGTAGACTGAGATTGCTGTGTTTTCTCCTAGCTGTTGTGCTCAGCAACCTGATCGCCAGTTCTGTAACAGGTTGCCAAGGTCATTATGTGCATTATGTATGTGCCTGTGTGTGTGTGTGTGTGTGTGTGTGTGTGTGTGTGTGTGTGTGTGTGTGTGTGTTCACATGTATCTGTGTGACTGTGAGTAAGAATATATGTGTGTGTGTGTGAGTATGGGTGTGTGTGTGTGTGTGTGTGTGTGTGTGTGTGTGTGTGTGTGTGTGTGTGTGTTTACATGTATCTGTGTGACTGTGAGTAAGAATATGAATATGTGTGTGTGTGTGTGTGTGTGTGTGTGTGTGTGTGTGTGTGTGTGTGTGTGTGTATGGGTGTGGTGTGTGTGTGTGTGTGTGTGTGTGTGTGTGTGTGTGTGTGTGTGTGTGTGTGTGTGTGTGTGTGTGTGTGTGTGTGTGAGTATGTGAGTGTGGGTGTGTGTGTGAGTATGTGAGTGTGTGTGTGAGTGTGGGTGTGTGTGTGTGAGTATGTGAGTGTGTGTGTGAGTATGTGAGTGTGTGTGTGAGTATGTGAGTAAGGGTCCTGTTTCCTGTGCTCCCCTCATTAAAGCACTGTGTTGCCCCACGTCACTCCATCTGCTCCCCTAGCCTCATTACAGAGCCGCCCGTTTCCTGACTAACGCTCATCACAAACACATCACTGCTCAGAGAAAACAGGGCTGGGGAGGAGGGGATTGTGGGTGCTGGCAGGAGGACTGAGGGCTCATGAATCTCATAAAGGGCGGAGACACAAAGAGCAGTCATTGACTCTGACAAACAAACCAACATTTTTTCATCTCCAAAGGATAGAGAGAAGAGGCTTCTGAGAGGCACTCAGATAAAAAAAACACCTCACAGCGAGCCTTTAAACTTGTCACAAGAAGAAGAAAATGAACAAACAAAAAAAGACGCGTGCCCCTTTTTACTTCAACAAGCTTTTGCGAAGGGTTTCTACAAAGCAAGGCCACCGTCTCGGAGACTGACAGGGGGTACAGCGCAAACATCAACGGCACCCCACAAAGCTCCCCGTAATCGCAGCGGGTCTGGCTGTCACACCGCGGAAGGGGGGCGGGATAATGAGCTCTGCACCGCCGAGACTGGGGGGCAGTGGAGAGAGACACACGCAGGTAAAGAGAGAAGAGAGAGAGAAAAGGAGCAGCGAACGATGGAGGCTGCGAAATGAGCAGCCAGCACAGGCTTCTGCTTAACGCTCAGACTCGGAGTGGAGCGGCACTCTCACTACTGTGAATTACTACAATACAAACAGGACGTGGGGCCCAGGGGAACGTGTCCACACCCAGCCCAGAGTTACGGCGTGTGTAAGGGAACAAGAGAGGGAGAGGAGAGGGAGAGGAGGAGGGAGAAGGGGAGAAAGAGGGGGGAGGAGATGGAGTAAGTTACCGTTCGCTGTGTTCGTACATCATTTTCTTGTTTTATTTTTTGTTGCTTTAGTAATGTTGCAACTATGTCAATACAGCCTGAATCTGAACCCAATTATGAGAGAGAGGGAGGGGTAAAAAGGCTATTTCTGCTTTATAATTTTTTTGCTTTTTATTTTATATTACTTGCTTTGGCAGTACACTGTACATAGCGCACCTGGCAAATAAACTCCTTGAATTCTTCAAACATGAGAATGTGTATTTATGTACGTGTGAATGAACATGCACCTACACGTGTTCATGTGTCCATGTATCCATCTGAGAGCATCTATTCATGTGTCTGTGGGTAAGCGTGTGTACACGTGTGCACGGAAGCATGCATTTGTTTCCCTTTGCCCGTGACTATGCATGTGTGTGAGCGTGCATGTGTGTGAGCGTGCATGTGTGTGAGCGTGCATGTGTGCGAGCGTGCATGTGTGCGAACGTGCATGTGCGAGCCGTGCACGTTTCCTTCGTGCATGTCTGCGCTCCCCAGATAAGAGATGCAAAAGGACGGCTCCTCGGAGCACCTGTGAGCGCTGACAGAAGGTGTGGAAGGGACTGAAGGAGCGTGTGACGGCACGTTCCCAATTAATCTAAAGCTGCTGTGGGTCTTACAGAGATGATGCAGTCCTTGGTTTGTAATTTATTAACTTTCCGTCGGCTGACAAATGAACCACGTTTTCCCCAGCAGCAGCTGGTGGCACAGAAAAGCCGTATGTCCGCGCACAGCGCTGAATCTGCATAAAGCTCAGCTTACAGGGATCAACAGGAGCCGCAGCGTTTTGTCACGAGCCTCATCAGCTCGGTTTGTCCGCAGCAGAAGGCTCTCTCCTTCATGATCACAGGGGGGATTTGATTGATGGTTTCAAATGAAGCCTCTCGACCCCCGTTAGGGTGGAGCTACACCCAGATGTCAGCCATTGACTTGTTTCAACCAATCAGAAACATCCTCTCATTCCTCTCCACAGTCAGTGTGGCCATTGGTCCAAATCATTGAGTGATGGATGCCTCATAGTAAAAGTGTTTGTCTGGCAGCTGGAAGGTTGAAGTTGATGTCCCATTACCGCCACAGTAAGGTGAGCCCCGCTGGTGGGCCCCTGATCAAGGCCCTTAACCCCACATTGCTCCCACGGGACACTCGCCCTCAGTTAGTGTAATCAACTGTTAAGCTCCTTTGCATAAAGCATCAGCTAAAGAGCATAAGAACATATTATGACAAGGACAGGCCATTCGGCCCAACTAAGCTCGCCATCACAATTAAAGAGTATCCAAAACTGCATGAAGTCTGGACTTGAACACAATAAGGGTCTATTCCATGTATTGATAACTCTTTGCGTAAAATAATACTTACATATCAGTGTGGAACTTACTCTTAACTAGTTTATATTTATGTCCACTTGTCCTACAGACTGAACTCACCCTTTAAAAATGTATTATTGAGTCATTTTATAAATGTAAAAACCTGTATTAATCACCCCTTAACTGCACTTCTACTAAACTGTGGCACCTCACATTTACAGTGTAGTGAAATCTCATTAATAGGGGCATCGCTAGGCAACACTGCGTATGCTATTACTAGGAAATGGTGCAGCTGGGACTTAATCACCCGGTCTCAGGGCACTCAGCTGCACCTGAAGCAGGGGCCTTTACCGTGTGAGCCACTCAGAGCCCCAAACATGCCGTTCGGTTCTGACTCCCTCCAGCGTGTGATCCGGCCTCTCCTAATGACGTCCAGCTCAGTCGAAGGCTGTGGCTCACAAACTCAGCCCACGCATTGGGTTTTCACTCCTGAGCCGGTCAGTTTGTGAGAATGCTTCATCCATTTTAAAATATTGTATTTTACAGACACTCGCTCCTGGGAAAATTAATCTGTACTTTATTATTAAAAAGGAATCATAAAAAAAAAATATATTTCATCTGCCCCACCATAAATCTGATGAAGGGGCAGTTAAAATGTCATTTTAATTAGTTTTTAATAACGAAGATTAATTTTTTTCTTCAAGGGAGCGTGACACCTTCTATTCTATCTGAACACAACATAATTTTTTAAGGTGGCACTTTGTGTCTGCGGCGTACGTAAACTTCCCAATGTGTGCCACACATCAAAGTGGCAGAAGAGCGGTTTGCTTTGCAAAGTCTCAAAGTAAAGTAGTGAGTGATAACGGTTTGATGCTTTGTCATGCCAAGTGCCACTGAATTAAAACAGCTGCTAAATTATAAAAAAATATATATTTTTTGAGAAATAAAATGAAAGACGGTGCTCCTTCCCTTGGACTGCTGTCAGTTCCTGTTCCCTCCCTCAGCCTGGAGGAGAGAATGCAGGAACTTGCGCAGCAACGGCCTCACAAACAGGCCGGCTGGGGCTGATTTCCAGTCAGCTCAGGTGTGAGCCTTCAATCAGGTCACTTATTTAAAACACAGCCTTCCAAGCTGCAGGAGGTCTTTTGGGGTTTTTAGTTGCGTATCACCCTGTGCTGTGCTGCTTTTCCAGCTTTTTGTTCCCACCACTGTTGTTTGTTTTGTTTTGGTCCCCAAAGAAGTGGTTAATCAAAGGCTGTTGGGCAGTTTTTGATTAAATTTTGTAGCTTTCTTCCTTCCACTCACCACCTGGCCATGTCTGCCACTGCGCCACAAGATGTTAAAATACTCTGAGCTTTACTTTAAGGAGGATTACAGTAAAGAGGATGTCTGTAAGACATTATCCGGATGTGTTCTGTCCAAAGTTCAGATTCTGTGAACTTTTTTTGACAGACAGCAGAGCAGGTTTTTATTTATTTATTTTTTTGCGGACTGCGCTGTGCCGGCCTCATTGAAAAGCAGCAGTGCGGTCACGCACACAGAGTATCTGTGTGTTCAGGCCTTTGGACAGGGCTGGTGAAACCCAGCTGTCATGCAACTCCTGTAACTGAACTCAGGTGCTGCTCACATTTACTGCACCACAGAGCCGGGCTGCTAAGGGGGAGATATTAGCATAGCAACGGTGTCCATAAATCAATGTGGGGGGGGGACGAAAACACAGCCTTCATTTAACGCCTCCCCGTTTTCCATCTTTCTTACGTTGCCCATTGATCCGTGCCGGGCGAACGATCGGTCATCCCCGAAGCACAACCTCGTCGCAATCAATCAGGAACCATGGGATAATTACAGTTTGACTCGTTACGCAATAGTCTTTACGATGAAGGGGGGAAAAGCACTAACTAGCAGGTACATAATGAGGCTCATAAAGGAGGGGGGGGTGGGAGGGGAAGAGTAAAATTAATTTCCTCAGGCGAAGCTGCAAGTCTCTGTTTCTCTATAGATCAAACTTCGATCAGGATAATGTGGCACTCCGCCAATCAAACACAATTATTTCAGTGTACACTTGACTGGTGGAGTGATACCAGGTGATACCAGGTGAAGGGCGGCTGACTTAACAGATTGGTCTACAGCCCAGCTGCCCCCCACCCTCAACACCCCCTGGCCCCAGACTCTGGACATAGCATGAACGCACTGTGGTACCGCGCATTTAATGTGTGTGATCTGAACGCACTGTGGTACTGCGCATTTAATGTTTGCAATCTGAACGCACTGTGGTACTGCGCATTTAATATGTGCGATCAGAACGCACTGTGGTACTGCGCATTCAATGTGTGCGATCTGAATGCACTGTGGTACTGCGCATTTAATGTGTGCGATCTGAACGCACTGTTGTACTGCGCATTTAATGTGTGCGATCTGAACGCACTGTGGTACTGCGCATTTAATGTGTGCGATCTGAACGCACTGTGGTAATGAAGAGGCATGACACCCAGCCAGAGAGAAATGAGGTAGAAAGGAACAGATTACGCTGGGAGGCCCTGCCGTTTCACACTTCTGCCAACTCTTTCCCTCCCTCTCTCTCTCCCTCTCTCTCTCTCTCTCTCTCTCCCTCCCTCTCTCTCTCTCTCTCCCTCCCTCTCCCTCTCCATCGCTCTCTCCATCCCTCTCTCTCTCTCCCTCTCTCTCTCCCCCCTCCCTCTCTCTCTCTCTCTCTCCCCCTCTCTCTCTCTCTCTCCCTCCCTCTCTCTCTCTCTCTCTCCCTCCCTCTCCCTCTCCATCGCTCTCTCCATCCCCCTCTCTCTCTCACCCACTTTCTCAAATTTAAATCAGCTTTGCTTGCATGAGAAACACAAGGTATTGTTTTCCTAAATAAGCACACAAATAATAAACAACGCAGTTATTATGAGTGGGCTGGTTTAAATGAACTCTCATAAATAACATTAAAACTGCTACTACTGCTACTACACTACTAACAACAGTAATCATAATAATAATAATTATTATTATAATTATAATTATTATACTGTAGTGTACAGTGGCATTAAGAACAGCAGAAATTCCATCAATAACCATGGTAACGAAATAAATCTAATGGCCTGATTCTCTCTCCAGTGCTATCACTTTTATTCCTCCCTCTCTCCCTTTCTCTCTCCATCATCCCTCTCTCTAACTCTCCCTCCCTCTCCCTCACTCCCCTCTCTCTACCCCTCCCTCTCTCCATCTCTGCCTCCATTTCATTTCAGTCCTCCTTTCCAACTTTCTCTATCCCTCTGTATCTCTTTCTGCATCCCCCCGTCCCCCCAGTCGCTGCACTGAGCCAGTCTCACGCTGCCCTGAAAGATGCCAACCCCTCCCTGGCAGCTATGCATGTGGTACTGGCTTGCCATGGGGATTCTGGCCCCCTCTGAGAGAGAGAGAGAGAGAGAGAGAGAGAGGGAAACTCAACAATCCATCAAGCAACTGCTCCCCCCCCCCCACCCGCCAAATCCCCTTCTCTCTCATTCACTGTAATATCGAGGTACCATATGAAGTCCAGTGTGATTTAATTTCATATGCCCGTGAAGTTCCTTTGACTGGGTCCCCGCACTTGTCTCCATTTTTCCATTGGATAGATGAATAGAAAATGTGCATTACCAGTTTTGCACTGTCAATATTTCATGACTCCTTGACTAATTAAGCTTATTAAAAACATCATGTGACCAAAAACGCGTCTGACGCAACGTGAGGTAATAATGAAACAGTTCTTTTTTTTCATTTCCGAATAACAAGTGTCTTGCAGTGTGTGTTTTAGAGTGACAAAGAAAATACAAATGTAACAAATGTAATTTTGTGGCAAAGGCTCTTTGCAAGTCTCAAAAGCAACACAATAGCAAACAACAAATAGCAAACACAGCTCTGCTGTTAAGAATATTGATAACTGGTAGACATTTTTTCATGCCCTGCTCTGAGCACTGACAGACTGAGCCGATTGTGACCTCTCCAGCTATGACCTCACCAATTTTGACCTCATCAATTTTGACCTTTGTCCAAGGCCAGCTGAACCATAAAAATGTACTTGATTTTGTTTACGGAAAGAAGGAGTCGATATTCAGTGTTTTTTGGTTAGGATTTGTTTGGAGTTTTGTTACATTTTTTGGTTTTATATTCTTTTTTAACCATTTTAATCCTTTTCTTCTTTATGAATTCATGTTCAGGTTTATTTAGAGTATTTTCTTTACTGAATTGTTGCATAAAGAGCTTTCAGACGTCCCAGTCGTTTCATTCCTCCCTCTACCTGCACTTACTGACTGACATGGTGCTTCGCTTCACCTCCACTATCTCTCTGCGTTCTCCGCCTGCAGCGTGTTTCCATCAACCACAGGTCTGTCCTGGATCTAACCCAGACAGCTGGCAGTTGTGCGCTCACACCGCTTTACCCTCTCTTGTCCCAGGCCAGGCACAGGTCAGTGACTGTACAGTGGTTGACCTATGACCCCCCTGACCTCTGAGCGACCCTCAGATTAACAGGTTTTAAATCAAGAGTTCCAATCAAGAATCAAAGGATTCCACCAAATACACAGATAAAAACCACTCATTTATCATTTCCTTCTTTCACTTTCAAACAAGATGAAATAAGAGGAGAGTACAATAATAAACATTGGTTTATGTATTGGTAGTACTTTAGATTATGTGAAGCAAATCGCTTATAATCACATTAATAAGTAGTTTATAACCATTAGTAACCTGTTTATTAATTATTATATATATTTTTTGCTTAAGTGTTTGTAAACATTGGTAAATGACACCTCTGTGATTATTATCATTACACATAGTTAAGTAGATTAGAGATATTATACCTCTGGGAATTCATTTATCCATTGAATTTTAATGAATCCCCCAGATGAGCTGTAAGTCACTCTCAATAAGGGTGTCTGCTCAATAATTACTCACAATAATAACAAAAGTAATAATGTTTTTCTATGAATAATATTTGGAAATGACTCTTCATGAAATACATAAATGCATTTTTAAAAATCACCTTTTTATAATGCTGCAAATAAAAAAGTAGCGGGCAGACCGTATTGATTGAAGGTGTGCTTGCTTGTCACTTTTGTTTGTTGTTTTCTGGATTTTTGTAGAAAAATGGAGGCTGGGATTCAGAGCATGTCTCAAGCCACCTGTACTACAGACGGAATGAGAAAATGAAGATTGATATGTCTGTGATCCAAGCCTCCTCCTTCCTACTCAGTTGTTGTTTTGAGCTCTAATTTTGTGCATGAACAAGGGTCTGGTTCCTTTCATGGGCCCGGTACAAACAGAAACAAAACTGCTGAAGGGAAATTAATAATAAATTGCAGATCGATACTTTGACGAAAAGGCAAAACAAGCCGCTGAGCAGGGTGGCAAAACTCTTTGAGAGCTTCTGGGTACCTGCCAATCAGGATCCAGTCCAGGTACTGGAAACAAAGTAACCAGTGACTTAAAAAGCCAATCAGTGACTTGATAAATCAATGGTGGAATGGAATGTTGTCATCATTTTATGTTCTTAGGTTCTAACTTTCTAATCAATGGTATAAATTAAGCACTTAAATGCTAAAATGCACCTGAAATTGAGCATACAGACTGGCCCTACCTGGATTGAAGGGCACAAAGGGAGAGTGACAAGCGTCTGCTCCTGCCGAGGTCATTTGACTTCATTTGCTTTTTTTTTTACACAGAAATGCATGAAATGACTAATTCACAGAGCCAGCCCAAGAGCAGAGCACAATAAATGTGTTGAAATGTTAGACCGGAGCTCATAAAATTTACATTAAACCCGTCGGGAGAACCATGGCTTGATTGATTGCTGCCTGTAGCTAAAAAGACCCCGTGCCATTTCTCTGCAAAAGCGCACACAGAAATCATTTCCTGTATCATAAGAAAAACCTTGACTCATTTTCTCTAAAACAATCAAAAACTAAATTACGAGGGTGGAAAAAAGAAAGAATACCAACATTCCCCTTCAGATTGATATCAACCACAGGAAAGGCTAGAGCACACACACCAAATGCACACACACACACACCAAACACACACACACACACACACACCAAACACACACACACACACACACACACACACACAAACACACACACACACACACACACACAAACACACACACACACACACCAAACGCGCGCACACACACACCAAACACACACACACACACACACACACACCAAACACACACACACACACACCAAACGCACGCACACACACAGACACACACGCTCACACACACACACACACACACAGACACACACGCTCACACACACACATGCACACCAAACACGCACACACAAACACAACAACAGTGTCCACCTGCACTTGTATGAATGCATGAAGGCAAGGCAAACAAGCACAAACACACAAACACACACACACACTTTCTCTGTCTCACTCTCTCTTGCATACCCAAACACAGACACAAACAACTCTATCCCTACAGCTATGGTGACATATCTAACTGCTTCTATCTCTCTCTCTCTCTCTCTCTCTCTCTCTTTCTCCCCCCTCTCTCGCTCTCGCTCTTCAATTTTCTCCTTCCTTTCCTCCCCCTCTCTCTCTCCCTCCTCCCCCCTCTCTCTCCCATTATGCTGGAGAACTGGGGCTGAAAGAGAGTCCGGGGGGCTGGCGAAGGCTGAGGACTCCTAATGCACTGGGTCAAAGTTGCCAGGTAATTAAGCAGGGAGACGAGGATGTGGGACAGAGTATCTGGGACGTGAAAAAAACGATGTTAAAGGAAGGAGGACGAGCAGATGATGACCGACAGTCATGCGTTTAAACTCCTCACGTTCCCCCCACCCCCCACCTCCAGCCGGTGAATGAACACAAAAACGAACACACAACTTCAGTGATTAATTATGAATGGTCTTAATGAAACACTGAAATTGATTTTGCTTTGTGCGTCCAATGAAAGCCGGGGCAGCTGAAACACATTTCTGAAAGCCTGCTCGTCTCGCCCTGACAGTGTTCAGCCGTATATCGCATCCTGTAACGTTAAAATGGAGTTGCCCAATGATCTGAGTTTGAAAATCAGTTTCTCTAAAAACAGAGTATTTTCTGACTGTCAAATTTCTGACTTCCTCCTAAAACCATTTTTGCCGTGACATAAGTACTTCCACTTCGCTGTTCTGTCTGTTAAGCTTCTAAGCAAATGAAGATGCATCCCTTTTCTGACTGGGTCTGTAAACTCCTGTGTTACCCTGGTTGGGCTATTTTTTGAGCATTAAAAAAAAAAACAGGAAGTATGTTTGGCTGGAGTGGGTCTTTCTGAATAAAGACATATTTTTCAACATGTTTTCCCTCTTCTTGAGTTTACACATACATAGTTTAGCCAGTCATAACCCTTGAAATTGTATAATTTATCTGGGAGAGCAAGGAATCAATCAATCAATCAATCAATATGACTGATCCAGTTTGAGTCACTTGGATCAGAGAGCCAGACATAACACAGTTTATCTCACCAGGGTGAATTTTTGGCATTATGTAACCGACATAAACAACAACTCCCTACCCCGTGCCACCCCACAGGGAATGGACCATTCCCCATTACTGTATATTTGACACAGCCTGCAGTCTGTGAAATCTGGACTGTCCCATTCCTGCGCTGCCTGGAGGGGGGTTTCGCCTCAGTTTCACAGAATGATCCGGACTGAACCTCCACGTTATGAGAAAACAGCCGAGCATCTCTCCTCAGCTGTCAGGATGGATCAGACGGAGAGGGAAGAGAGACTTGCTCTGTCACAAATGCACCTGCTCCCAGCCCCGCCCCCCAAACACACTCCTGGCAGGGCCTTCTTTTTTTCTATTAATTTGTCGGTTTTTCCCCCTTCTTCCCTCCTTAAACTCAGCCGAACTGTTGAGCCTCCTGCAATGACCTGGTCCCACCAGGAGGAGGCAGCAGTGAGACTGTGACATCACATGTCATACTTTATTTGTATGACATGTTACGTCACATGCTCACTGCTGCATTAAAATTGAAACTGAACTGAGGGGTGGGGGGGATGATTTTTATACAGTGCTGCTACAGCAGATGGGCTTGTGCTGAGGGCTTTTCTGTGCTCTGGGGGTGAGGGGTTTGGGGGGGGGCATTAGCTTCTTTGCATGTGAAATCAGATTTTTTAGAAAGTCCCAGACGGCTGTGTTGCACGGTTCTCTCTCTCTCTCTCGATCATGACCGAACCGTGAGACCGAATGACACTCACTCAGGAGAGTAGATGAGAGAGGGATGAAAGAGACACCACCTGAACTCCACCTGACCTCCAGTACCTGCTCTCACCTGTGTGCCTGCACCTGAGGGTCAGCAGGTAGGTAAGGCCATCCTACTGCCTGATGCTTTTGCGTTTTGTGTCTGCCCCATTCATTTGAATTCATTTATCCTTTATTTCACCAGGTTAAAAGCAATGTAATTTCCCCAAAAGGCAAGATAAAGGTTTCCTACCTAAACAGTATGCATAACTAAAGACTGACTGACTGACTGACTGACTGACTGACTGACTGACTGACTGACATTGTACAAGTGTCTGTCTCATTCAGCAGCCCCTGTGCAGGAATATTGGTTTGATTTTAACGTCTCCGGCAGCCTTCTTTTTTTCTTTCCCAGAAGGTGTCAACCTAATGTCACACATCCCCAGCGGGTATACTGCTAAAGATAACGGCGCACCAAAAACCACAAGCACACGCTTATGTAATTCATGTTAAAATAATTAACAAAGAAACAACAGACAGACTAACAATAACTACTATAAGTAGCAAAAGCAACAATTTAGAGCCTGTTAATGATAATGTCATGATAATAACTACTGTCATAATTATAGTAACAATAATAATAGCATCCGTGCTGTTAGCATACTCTGTTAGCAAGCCAGAATGTGTGCTCCCGCTACTATCACCATAGTAACAGGGTAGGCACACGAATCTGTTTGGGGCGGGCCCAATTACAGTATGACAGTAAACAGAGACAGAGTTGGAAGTGGGGGGAGGGTGGGTTATGAGGGCGTGTCTCTGAAAGAGGTGTGGGGGTTTGGGGGGTGATGAATCACTCCTGTCTGCTTCTCTCACTGAAGCCTGGAGCACAGTGTCTCCGCATGTGATTTCTCATCTGTTATTCATATTTATTTATCTACTCGCAAACCCCCGACGGACTGCGATATTCTGCAATAGACTGTAACTATAACAATATATTAATAATGACGTGAACAGCTGATTGCAGCACAAAAAGGAGCCATGATAGGTCATAAGCTGTCGCCATGACAACGATAATCACCCACCCTACACAAGCAACAGATGGGTATGAAGTTCCATAAACACATAAGGAAGCGTAATGACAGGGAACAGAGCCGGTCAGCCCTGCTAGGTTTGTGAATTTCCAACAATCTACGGAGCATCCAGCACTGCATCAAGCCTGGACTCGAACAATTTCAGCATCTCTGCCTCTATGGCATGACCTGCCCAGCTATTCCAAGCATTGGCTAGTCTGTGTAAAACACTTCCTGTTGTCGATCAGCTGATATTAGATATCGTGTTGTTGATGTAAGAGTCTTTGAGGGAATACATTTCTGCAATATTTCCTGTGTACTCTGGATTTAATTTCAAACACAATTGCGTCCCCTGAGCTGCTGTTTATTGTCCCTAATCAGAGAAACTGAGGGACAATTTACCACATTAAGCCACAATACTTTAGAGACAGATTTACAAATACAGAACAACGTCTCATATTCACATCACCAGACCTTCAATCAATGAGATAAACATGATTTTATTCCGCCTGATGATTCCTTTTGAAAGATGCCAATTTTTTACATTTATTTATTAACAAAACAACAACCAGTGGAGTCCTGCTGGGAGAAAAAGTGTGAAAATAGGGTCACCAAAACTAAAAAAAAATAAAAAATAAAAAATAAATTAAATAAAGAATTCAAAGTAAAAACAACAACAGTGAGTCAAAGCAGTGCTGTGTTAAAACACATTTGGTGAAGGGGCAGGGACGATGGTAGATCTGAAACACATTAATTAAACAGCCTTAATTCATTAAAAGACAGGCTGTGACATAAGCCTGCCTGCACAGCGTACCCCCCCAGGCCCGGGTCTGAGAGAGGGCTGGTCTAACGGGGCAGAGGCCTCCTCCCTGAGCCTGCAGAGATCGGGGCGCCGGGGTCACCCCCACAGACAGGCCTCTGCCCAGCCGAGCGGAAGAGGCTCTCGCAAACGCGCTCCGGTAAGGAGTGGAGTCAGAGAGCGAGAGACAGACGCTTTCTCTATTCCCAGCACAGCAGTGTGCGATGGCCACGGCTGAGAGCGCACAAACACACTTAACCACACGAACACACAAACACACTTAACCACGCGCAGAGAGCTCACCGCAGCTACTGGGGTCTGGCATGAGAGTGGATGACAGAAGCAAGAATAATAATAATAAGTTAGGTATTTCAGGTTCTGTATAATGTTTGCAACTCAAGTCCTTTACAATGAGTGCTTTAAGAGGAGGTGCACATGGTTTTAGTGTTACATTCTATCTGATAGACTGATAGGCATTTATTTAGTATGAGACTAAACAAAACTTTGGGCTTTTTTTTTGATGGTACACAAACACCACAAACGCTTACTTCACCAGAAGTACAGCTGTCAAGTGTGGGTGGTAAAGCCTTTTTTTTTAACATGTTTTTGTTTTCTGTAATTTAAGGGAAGTAAAGCAACAGGTGGATGGTCACATGAATCAAGTGTTTGACTGAGCTAGTCGGTGAGCAGGAGGGTTTTTATATGCCCAGTGTAGCACCGTGAGATCGCCGTAACGGTGAACACAGAGACACACTTACACACGCGCTTAACATGTACAGCTGCTACCTCAGTCTGGGACCAGAGCGAGAGCCCGACGATGAGAGTGCAGAAACAGAAAACGGAGGAGAACAAAACGAGAGCAAATGGCCAACTGTACCATATCATTCCATATCATTGGATTTAACACCAAATACGGGGATAAACATTTAGCCAATCAGAGCGTCGGAGCATCACATAGAAGATACTGAATACAGAGGAAGAGAGAGAAAAGACAGGAATGTTTGTATGCCAAGTAATATGTCATGTTTATTTACTTTATATGTCATATTTTACATGTTATGTATGAGCTTTGGCAACACTGTACTGCTATTCCCTGCCAATAACGAGAGAGAGAGAGAGTGAGAGAGTGAGAGAGAGGGGAGGTAGAGAGATAGAGAGGAGGCAGAGAGAGAGGGAGAGAGAGAACAAGAGAGGGGAGGGAGAGAGAAATTAAGGATAAAAGTGTGTGGGGGAGAGACTGGCACAGACAGAGGTAAAACACAGCATCATGGGGTTTGCATTTAGATCTAAAGTGGCATTAACATTTAAATGTCAGGTGGGGAACTTGTTGGCTGGGAGAGAAAGAGAGAGAGAGAGAAACAGAGAGCGTGAGAGGAGAGAAACAGAGAGAAACAGAGAGCAAGAGAGAGAGACAGCCTGCCTGGTTGGGGGGTGGGGGGTGGAGGGTTAGTACAGTACAACACACACACACACACACACACACACTCACGCACACACACCACTGTAACTCCCGATCAACCTGTACAAATCTGGGAGAAAAAAAGAACCACTGGACGAGACAGCACAGATCAGCGAAGCGTCGGAGAAGCGTTTTATTACCCTGCTGTTTAAATCCAGCATCGGTAAACTGATCAGAGTGACTTATCTGTATGGACAAACACTCTTATCTTGGAGACGCTAACACTGACAACAGAGACAAAAGCCATTCTGTACGATTACAGAAAAAAAATGCAGATATATAGCAGCAGTAATGTAGGCTGAGTCACCCTTTGGGTACCCTATGGGTATGCACAATCACGATGATTTAACTGCACTGTAGCTGTAATTTAGTTATAAACGTCTCTCTCGTGAGATTTATAAACTCTGGCTGTAAATCTCGGAAACCACTGCACTGCCAGCCGTTTGTGCGGGTGATATATATCCTCAATAAATCTCACAAGGAAAAAATACTTTTCTTATCCCCTGAAGTCGCTCTGTGACGCGACACGCAAAGTGTGTTAGTACAAAGTGTGTTTGTACAAAGTGTCAACACTTAAACAATCATTTCCCTGAAAAAAAGTGTGTGTGTGCAAGAGAGAGAAAGAGACCTTACTCAAGCAGAAATTATTTCATTCAAAGGAAGTACATTCAAAGGAGGCCTTTGATATTAAACACATAATTTATTTTATTTCAAACAGACTTTTAAATGTTTTCCTCTCAAAAAGCACCATCACTACTGCATTGATTACATTCTCGTGTCTCATATTTTATGCTCTTCTGTGTATTTATTGTGGAGCTAAGCTGTTTGAAGCCAAAGATACATTTCCATTTTTAAATGATCTAAACCTAAACACACAGTGTGTAGTAAAATGGTTTCAATCAGAATAACTACGCCATACAAATAAGTTCTGTGCCACATCAATTGTTTCACATCACCTCAATGTAGTACATTCACTGGTTCAGTTCAATGGTGTGGTTTAACCGGCATGCATTCATGTTCATGTGCACCAAGGCCAGCTTTTCTGCTGTCCGAAAATTAAAACAGTGCAGTATCTGCATCCACCAATCCCCCCACCCCCCCACATCTGATGTGTCCCTTGTTCCTCCACCCACACTGAAACAACGAAGGGTGAAAAAAAAAAAAGCCAACACTGGCACAACTGTCATTTCTTGCAGCGTTTCTCTTTCTCTGTTCCACAATAGCAGCACGAGTATCAGCCATGTTTGTATGTGTGCGATTACATCACGGATCATGGATACTTCGGTAACAACATGCTGTGGCTGAGTATCTGTGATTTAGGTACCGTGGACCAAGAGTCAGCAGTGGTCTTAATTACACATGTGAAATAAGGACAGCCCAGTCACATTAGTCAGAGTCACTATTACATAATGAGTGACAGGGCTGGCCCTGTTTGTGTGATTATAGTCTTACCTACATCAGTGTCTCAGGACTCAGTGATTAACAAAATTTATTCAAAATACCATTAAATGTCATTAAATGTGTGGAATGTAATGTGATGTGATGTAATAATTAATGCTTCCCCCCCCCCCCAGTTTCCTCAAAAGCCAACGTCACCACACATCAGCTCTGTGGATGTGCTCCTCTACAGGTGACCTGCTTTGTGTCAAAGATAACAGAATGGAGATAATGCAGATTTGATATCAACCTTCGACACAGAATATGTTTGTAACAACAATTGAAACAAACAGCAGCAGCAATGGGAAATTACTGTATATTATTACAAAATATAGGCAGAATGTATGTACCAGGCACTGCCAGTGTTGTTCTGCTGGCTGCTGGTTTGTATTTGTTTTGTCATTGGTGGAGCTCCTTTCTGTGTTCTATGTGCATTGTGATGTCACAATTGTCTTAAGATTTTTTTTTTTTATTATGCCCAGCTTACATCATTTGCCCTTCCTCTTACACTGCCGCAGCCAAGAATAACTCTCTCCAAGAGTCAATTTAATTTCTGTTCCATTCTTTCTTCTCTTTTAAAAAAACACACAGCAGGCAGAAGCGATACTAAATCAATTGCCATGGTGACTAAAGCCCCCTCAGTTTCCCAAGTGCTATTCCCAAAAGATTCCCGGATTGCCAAGAAAAGGGGGAACGAGGGAAGTAATCTCCGGAGGCAAACTGTCAGGACGGTGAACGCTTTGTTAAGCCACCGCTGAGCTTTGAGCGCTTATGGCTAAATTAGATAATAAAAATTAGACAATAAAACGTGCCGTATTGAGTTCTACGTATGTCACTGATGCTCTATTGTCTTCCACAGGCACCTCTCATGTCCGTGCGAATGTCTCACATACAGTATCTTAACATGCCTGTCCTCTATATGTATTTTAAAAGTCAGATTTGTCAAGTGTCTGTGTCAGGGGAAGCATTTATTTTTATAAGTGTGGAGTGTAACCACCGCAGCCTCCTAACTGCTGAATTTGGGAATCTGACACCAAATGATTTTAAAACGATTTAAATAACAGCAGCAAGAACTCAGCAGGAATACGCTCTATTTCTGACTGCTGGGCGATAAAAAGAGGCCCGATGAGAGCTGAACAACTATCCAGGGGACAGTTTGTGAGCTTTAACACTGATTAACCAGACATCAACTGTTGCAGTATACTGTATGTCATAATTGCACATGGCCCCCTGACAAATCAATAAAATGAATAAATAAAATCTAATAAGCAATGATATGAAATGTATCTGCTGTACTGATATTTTATCACTCATCCTGGACATGTGCTATAGATAAAAGTCTGCTGTGTTGTTGCCGCTGTTCACTTGGGGTCTGTATAAAGCCTAAGAGTGCTTTATCAAACTGGAAAAATATCTCTGTCCACCCTGCTGTTTTCAGTTTTTTTTTTGATATATCAAAATAAATAAAGAAATAAATAAATCCTCACAAGATGGACACTTGAGACGTCTGTTCTCAAAGGATCCAGATGTTCCATTTTCACTGCTGGATTAAGGTTCTCTCACTTCATTTCCTGAGGTGACACTGTCACACCTGTGTGCCGCCCGTATGTGTCAGGTAACATCAGCGCACACGTGTGGACCAGGTGACATCACTGCACGCATGCAGTCCAGGTGACAGAAGTATAGAGTCACCAGAATTCTGCCAATCTGAGATTCGCGAAACTTACAAACAAAAAATGTGTTTTTCACCTGTATTTTTTTTTTTACTTTTTTTCAATGATATCCACAACTTAAACTCAGTTATCACTGAATAAGGTGAAGGACTGAGCCCATTCTTGCAATGGACTTGATGTTATACAGTTAACAATCAATGGACTTCCAAGAATCTATCTCTGTGGTCCAGGGATGATCCAAGAATGTACCAGGAAACAAATATCGCTAGTTGGGAAGTTTTTACGTTTTTTTTTTTGGCAGTGTAGTCGACCCATCCATACATGCCAACAATATGAGATTTGGATAAAGAATGTTTAATGGTGAAATTCAATGATGATGCATGGTGAACATTCTGATTCAAAATGGCTGCCATGCATCACTCCCAGTGGTGCTACATAACGGTTGCCATTATGAGTTTAAGCTCCTCATTTCCTCGGAGACAGAAGCCCAGAACTTCTCATATGGTGCACCTCAATCCCCTGGTCCAAAGTGAAACAAGCTAACACTAAAACACGCGGGACACAATTAAATGAATAAGCCCCTGTGTGTGCGGTGCTAACGTGCTAGTGACGCTGCAGCAGGGGCTTGAGTTTGACAGAACTATGTCTCCAGCTTTTCGCCTCACCCCCGCCCCCCCAACCCCCATGCTCCACTCCCATCCCCACCACGACAGGGCCTGACAGTGATCGTGACGGGCAGAATTCTCCCGCTAGAGTCCCCCGGGGCGGCATGGCATGAAGGGCGGAAAAGGGGAAAGCTCACTGATCGATTGGGAGCAAAGGGGCGAGCGCCCTCTGAATGCTAAGAGTCTCTCGCGCTCTGTCTGCGTGACAGCCGCCTTGCCCGCTCGTTTAACCCCGGCCCCCGGACTTTAATCGGGGGTGCGTGATCCAGGCTCAGCATCAGATGTTTCCGGAAAGATCCCTCTCCTTCCTGCACCCCTGGAAAAGAGCTAATCCCTCCCCTCCCCCACGCCTCCACCGCGTGCCATCGCGAGTCTCGTCTTACTCTGCTGTTTACAAACACGCAGGGATGTTGTCGGATTTACTCTGGGCCTCTCAATCAATCACCTTAACTATTCAGAGCTCGTTAGTTGGAGCAGAGGTACAGGGAGCTCTCCATGACGGGCACGTTTATACTGAAACGATAATAAAGCTGACCTTTAGTAACCTTGACTGGGTGAATCCATGGCAACCAATGAATACGAAATTCATACGCAGCAGTTAATTATGAATAAAAAAGAAAAAGCAAACAGGAACAGAAGGAGCAGATAGGAAATGCGCTGTCAATTCAGACGCTTCGACAGCTCATCGCAGCGTCCATTAACACTATGGGAGGTTTTCAGTGGTGTTCAGTGTGAGCATCTCCGCACAGATCAGGTCTCATGAATCAGCGACAGTAAAACGTTCAACCTTCACCTGTTGTGCAGGAGCTTACCGGGAAATGCAGTTAGTCCGATCCCGTAAACAGCTTGTTCTAAATCAGTGCTGAAGAGCACAATATGGGCTGAAATCTCGAAATAGAGGCGTCCTTGTCCACACCTGCACTTAG